>OU426861.1:8953777-9452323 GCA_911387685.1 Dolichovespula media | reverse complement strand
ATCACAATCAAATTCAAAACCGTAATCTAAATCAAAATAAAATTCGAAACCGTAATCTAAATCAAAGTCAAATTCGAAACCGTAATCTAAATCAAAGTCAAATTCGAAACCGTAATCTAAATCAAAATCAAAATCCAAAAACGGAATCTAAATCAAAATCAAATTCAAAACCGTATTCTAAATCAAAATCAAAACCGTAATCTAAATCAAACTCAAAATCAAAACTGTAATCAAAATCAAAACCGTAATCTAAATCGAAATCAAAATCAAAACCGTGTTCTAAATCGAAATCAAAATCAAAAACGTAATCTAAATCGAAATCAAAATCAAAACCGTAATCTAAATCGAAATCAAAATCATAACCGTAATCTAAATCAAAATAAAATTCATAACCGTAATCTAAATCAAAATCAAATTCAAAACCGTATTCTAAATCAAAATCAAAACCGTAATCTAAATCAAACTCAAAATCAAAATCAAAACCGTAATCTAAATCAAAATCAAAACCGTAATCTAAATCAAAATCAAAACCGTAATCTAAATCAAAATCAAAATCAAAACCGCAATAAAAATCAAAATCAAAACCGTAATCGATCGCAGACAAAACCGTAATCGATCGCAGACAAAACCGTAATCGATCGCAGACAAAACCGCAAACAGTCATAATCGAAACCGTAAACAGTAATATTCGAAACAGTAATCAGTCAAAGTCAAAACCGTAATAAATAATAATCAAAAACGTAATAAATAATAATCGAAACCGTAACAAATAATAATCGAAACCGTAATCAGTCACAAACGGAACCGTAATCAGTCACAAACGGAACCGTAATCAGTAACAGACAAAACCGTAATCAGTAACAGACAAAACCGTAATCAGTAACAGACAAAACCGTAATCAGTAACAGACAAAACCGTAATCAGTAACAGACAAAACCGTAATCAGTAACAGACAAAACCGTAATCAGTAACAGACAAAACCGTAATCAGTCACAGACAAAACCGTAATCAGTCACAGACAAAACCGTAATCAGTCACAGACAAAACCATAATCAGTCACAGACAAAACCGTAATCAGTCAAAATCGAAACCGTAATCAGTCACAATCGAAACCGTAATCAGTCACAATCGAAACCGTAATCAGTCACAATCGAAACCGTAATCAGTCACAATCGAAACCGTAATCAGTCACAATCGAAACCGTAATCAGTCACAATCGAAACCGTAATCAGTCACAATCGAAACCGTAATAAATAATAATCGAAACAGTAATCAGTCATAATCGAAACCGAAATAAATAATAGTCGAAACCGTAATCAGTCACAATCAAAACTGTAATAAATAATTATCGAAACTGTAATAAATAATTATCGAAACTGTAATAAATAATAATCGAAACTGTAATAAATAATAATCGAAACTGTAATAAATAATAATCGAAACTGTAATAAATAATAATAGAAACAGTAATCAGTCATAATCGAAACCGTAATCAGTCACAATCGAAACCGTAATCAGTCACAATCGAAACCGTAATCAGTCACAATCGAAACCGTAATCAGTCACAATCGAAACCGTAATCAGTCACAATCGAAACCGTAATCAGTCACAATCGAAACCGTAATCAGTCACAATCGAAACCGTAATCAGTCACAATCGAAACCGTAATCAGTCACAATCGAAACCGTAATCAGTCACAATCGAAACCGTAATCAGTCACAATCGAAACCGTAATCAGTCACAATCGAAACCGTAATCAGTCACAATCGAAACCGTAATCAGTCACAATCGAAACCGTAATCAGTCACAATCGATACCGTAATCAGTCACAATCGATACCGTAATCAGTCAATCGAAACCGTTATAAATCATAATCAAAACCGTAATAAATCATAATCAAAACCGTAATAAATCATAATCAAAACCGTAATAAACCAATCAAAAGCATAATAATCAAAACCGTAATCAATCAATCAAAATCATAATAATTAACCCAGACGCGACCGTAAACCGAAAACCCAGACACGACCGAAAACCAAAAACCCAGACGCGACCGAAAACTAAAAACCCAGACGCGACCGTAAACCAAAAACCCAGACGCGACCGTAAACCAAAAACCCAGACGCGACCGAAAACCAAAAACGCAGACGCGACCGTAAACCAAAAACGCAGAAGCGACCGTAAACCAAAAACGCAGACGCGACCGTAAACCAAAAACGCAGACGCGACCGTAAACCAAAAACCCAGACGCGACCGAAAACCAAAAACCCAGACGCGACCGAAAACCAAAAACCCAGACGCGACCGAAAACCAAAAACCCAGACGCGACCGAAAACCAAAAACCCAGACGCGACCGAAAACCAAAAACCCAGACGCGACCGAAAACCAAAAACGCAGACGCGACCGAAAACCAAAAACGCAGACGCGACCGAAAACCAAAAACCCAGACGCGACCGTAAACCAAAAACCCAGACGCGACCGAAAACCAAAAACCCAGACGCGACCGAAAACCAAAAACCCAGACGCAAACCAGACGCAACCCGACGCGGTCCTAAGGCAACAAACTAATTCCCGACGCGGTCCTAAAGCAAACTAATTCCCGACGCAACCCAGACGCAACCCAGACGCAACCCAGACGCAACCCAGACGCAACCCAGACGCGAGCGTTAACTAAAAATAAGACGCGAGCGTAAACTAAAATCCAAGACGCGAGCGTAAACTAAAATCCAAGACGCGAGCGTAAACTAAAATCCAAGACGCGAGCGTAAACTAAAATCCAAGACGCGAGCGTAAACTAAAATCCAAGACGCGAGCGTAAACTAAAATCCAAGACGCGAGCGTAAACTAAAATCCAAGACGCGAGCGTAAACTAAAATCCAAGACGCGAGCGTAAACTAAAATCCAAGACACGAGCGTAAACTAAAACCCAAGACGCGAGCGTAAACTAAAACCCAAGACGCGAGCGTAAACTAAAACCCAAGACGCGAGCGTAAACTAAAAACCAAGACGCGAGCGTAAACTAAAAACCAAGACGCGAGCGTAAACTAAAAACCAAGACGCGACCCAACTCTCCTCGTTTAGATTGTCGATTGATACTTATTATTTTATACGTGACACTCGAGAAAAAAACACTTCGTTATTATACTATCATAACATCATTATTATCACTAATATTATCAATATCATAATCATCTTCACAATCATTATCAGAATCATAATTATCTTCATAATCATTATCATTATCAGAATCTGATTCAGAATCGTAATCATTATCATTATTATTAATATTATTAATTCAGACGCGCCAATATTTCGTTCTGTCAAACTTTACTATCGTTAACCCTTTGAGCGCTGCTAACCCATATATTGGTTCTCACACAATCATTCGTTTTTGGCAATGAACTTACGAAACCATTCGATCTTAATAAATTAACTATTCGACCTTAATAAATAAACCATTCGATCTTTATAAATAGATATATGTGACTGGTGCCTGTAAGCTTTTATAGATATAACGAAAGGCTTTCGTGCAATCCTTTATCGATATTGTTAATTAAATTTGTGTGTGTATGCGTTGCGCGTTATCCAACATATCACTACCAAACAAGTTCTGTTACTTTCTAAAAATCTGTTCTCTGCGTTTTCAAATTTCATTTGTACTTACCCCCATTCAATCTCAAATAAACCATTCGATCTTTTTATAAATAGATATATGTGACTGGTGCCTATGAGGCTTTACAGATATAACGAAAGGCTTTTGTGCAATCCTTTATCCATATTAATTAAATTTGTCTGTGCATTCTTTGGACGTTATCTAACGTATCGCTACCAAAGTCTTTTAAAGGTTACGAGTACTGTTACTCTCTTAAAATCTGTTCTTTGCGTTTTACAATTTCCTTTGTACTTACCCCTAAAATGTCTCGGAATGAGTTTGAACGCATTAGTAACAGTGATAGTGACATGCTCGACATGCGCCCTTTCGTAAAAAGTACGCGGTCCACGGCGTACGCTTATCGTCTGGCAACTCGGCGCTCGAAGAGTTAACGACGAAAATTTTCGATTGGCAGTTTATCGTCTGATAGCTTATATCTATGTACTTACGGTTATCTGCTTCCTGCTGCATCGTAGATGTGTGTAGAAAAATATATATATATACATATAGTAAAACCTGTCTTTGTGCAGTCCTTTTTTATGCGATTTTGTTTTTGTGCAACTTATTTTTATGCGATATATGAATCTTAGCAGCGTTAGTACCAGTTTATTGTTTCCTATCAATGTACATATACGATGTTGTGGGCGAACTCTGACTACGTGCTCTCCTTGACAACGATGTATCTGGACTTCGGGATGCTTTGTGTTCATTTATTTTAAACGATCTACTGACCAACGGTATACGCTTCGTATTCAGAGTTTTATCCACGATTCATAAACCATATTATTATTGCAGCGATTGGACTCGTCAAACGTTTGAAAACTTCTCCGTGTATATGTACGATGAAGGATTAAATATTTTTACGATTTCTTTAGATCTAATTTAATTATTTCATTTAATTGAAAGCATTCTCTCATCTATTTCATGAATCATTCATGTATTTTCCAAGTCCGACTTTTTTTATACGGTGGATAGGGACCGCGTAAAAAAATTTTAGGTAGTATATCGTACAAAGTTGTTTATTATATGTAAGAATTTATCAAGTTTGCGAAATTTTTTTGTACCGTTTCTTTTCTGCGGTCCCTATCCACCGCACGAAAACAGGTTTTACTGTACGTGATATATTATATTTATGTAACTGCAGACGATTCTTCCTGGTGTTTCCGGATGACTTCGTGATGAGGGGTACAGTTAAATAAAACTCGTGGATAACGAATAGCAGGTTTTTTCTTATGGGTGTTTTCTTTATTTGCGGAAGATTTCGGGATGAGGGAGGGGTACGTTAATAAGCGGACTCGTGGACGACTAAGCTAAGAAGGAATCAACGAGTTTTATAACGTTGGTTATTCTAGAGATAATACGAAAAAGGAAAACGTTACAAAATTCGTTGATTTCGTCTTAGATGAAATGAGGTTAGGTAGTATTTCTTCTTATTCTACGACTAAAGGTATTCGATAGATATCTTAGAAAACGAAGCTTAACCCATTTTCATCATCGCTCTACTTAAGCTTTCCCGTCGAAATGTCAGCGACGTTCGACTAACGATTGACTCTTATTACCTCGTGCGGTCGATCCTGTGCAATGACTCGCATCGAAATTATTCGTCGACTTTATTAAGAATGTACTTTAACGATTGATATATAACTTTTAAACGATTGATACAGTGTTATGTCACATTTCACATTTTTTTAAAGAAAAGGAAAAATATTCTCTTATAAATCAAATAAATTTATTCCAGTTAAAATGAGCGTATAAATAAACGTTCGTGACATTCTTGATAATAGTCGACTATCGAGCTTCGCGGAATAATATTATCTTATGTATTAATTATTATTATTATATGTTACATATTCCGCGCAATGATGCGAATGGGTTAAAGATTCCACAAGAAAGGTACGTATGATCGTACTTAATTTTCTATATATATGTATAAATTTGTTAGCATATATAAAATTGAATATATATATCCGTGCAGAAAGGAAGGTATGATTGCAAAAGATTGTAAAGAATGACGACGTTTCGATAATTGCAACGATTCTCAACAAATATTATTTTAATAATTATTAATTAATTAATAATTAATTGCTAAGGTTAATAAGTTCCATCACTTTTATCTTTGCTTTCATTTTTTCTCGTTATGTTATTTTCCCGTACTGTGCATACGCTGTAAACGCTTCCTTTCGCTTTGTGCTTGGTCGACGTTACGATTGTTAAAAACAAAAGAAATCTATCGAAAACCGAAACGTAATTCCTTTCGTGGATAATGTTTCGTCATCCGATTCGACAGAAACATGATTCGTTATAAAATTAAAATGGACTCACCCCATTCCGTTAACTCGAGTCAAATTGCAAGAAGCGTCGTCGTAGGCTCCAACGTTGTAACGCCATCAGTTCTTTCCAACGAGAAACCACTCTGCTGCCACAAAGCACACGTGCTCGTCTTCCACGCCAGATAAAATATTAGGACGATCCAATATTAATTTCCACTTGAAGAACTTTATACGCCATCAGTTCTTTCCAACGAGGAACCGCTCTGCTGCCACAAAGCACACGTGCTCGTCTTCCAGGCCAGATAAAATATTAGGACGATCCATTCGAAGAACTGTCCACTCGAAGAACTTTATACGCCATCGATTCTTTCGAAGGAGAAACCGCACTGCTGCAACAAAGCACACAATATTTGTCTTCCACACGCGATGATATATTAGGACGATAAACTATTATAACTATTTAATATTAGTTATCCACTCGAAAAGAACTTTAATCTAATTAACTTTCAACTAATAATCCTGATCCTCACGAATACGGAATTAGGAAACTTCTCTGCACAACTTCACCGAGAGACAGAACAAGCAGGAATGAACGAGGGAACTCGTCCGAAGGTACTGCCAACCATACAATGCGGAATCCAAAAGAAAGAAAATCAAAAGACAAAGGAGACAAAGGAGACAAAAGAAACCAAGCCGTATGTTCTTCCGAGCGGGCATGCTCTATAGAAACACTTTTTCGAATCAATGTTACAATTGTTAAGAACAAAAGAAACCTATTGAAAAACGAAATATAATTCCTTTCATGGATAATGTAACAAAAGCCAATAAGAAAGCATAAGCAACCTCAAACAAAAGCGCAGATCCAACTCCTTTGTTTTTCGCGAACAGCACATCTGCTGTAGACGCTTCTTTTCACCTTTGCATGGCTTGGCCGACGTTACGATTGTTAAGAACAAAAGAAATCTATCGAAAACCGAAACATAATACCCGTTGCAAATAAATTTTAATTATTTACTTATTATTCCTTATTAGCTTGTCATCGTACGTGCGTGTAAAAGATACATTTATATATATATACATGTATAATAAATTATATTTGTATATCTGCATAAAATTAAACTATTAAGAAGCACTAGACTTGAAGACTTTTCATACCTAGGTACTATCTAACCTAGCCAAAGGGAATCCACGGCAAATATCTATTAATAGATGCTATTCGATTGCTAGTATATATCGTTCCAAATATATTTTAATTATTTACTTATTCTTTATATGCTTGGCATCGTAAGTGCGTGTAAAAGATACATCTATATGTATACATGTATAATATATAATATATGTATAATTGTATAAAATTATTACAGGTATTAACGAAAGATTTCGAGATGAAGGGTACATGTTATAAAGTAACGCCTCTTGGACAATGAAAAGTTGATAAATTAGGAAACGACATAGTTTGTAACGTTAGTTATCGTAGAATTAATACGATAAAGAAGAATGTTATAAAACCTGATGATTTCGAGTAGGATAAAAAGAAGATAGGAAGTATTTCTTTTTATTCTACGACTAAACGAATTCTATGGATTTGCTAGAAAACAAAACTTAACGATGGCGAAAGAAAGGTACGTATGATCGAATTTATTTTGTATATATTTATTAGTATATACAAAATTGGATATATACATATATATGTCCGTGCATGGAGGATGATCCAATGTTAAACGGAAGGGATAATTGCAAAAGATTGTAAAGAATGACGACATTTCGATAGATGCAACGATTTTCAGGAAATAATGTACGAATATTAAAAGTTAATTGCTAACGTTAATAGGAGCCATTACTTTTATCGTTGCTTTCTTTTTTTCTCGTTATGATATTATTGTTTTTCCCGCACTGGTCAAACTTTAAAAACACTATCACGCCAACGTTAAGATTGTTAACAACAAAAGAAACCTATCGAAAACCGGAACGTAATTCCTTTCGTGGATAATGGTTCGTCATCCGATTCAGACAGAAACATGATTCGTTACAAAATAAAAATAAACTTACCCCACTTTGTTAACTCGAATCAAATTGTAAAAATCGTCGTAGGCTCCAACGTTGTAACGCCATCAGTTCTTTCCAACGAGAAACCGCTTTGCTGCCAAAAAGCACGTGCTCGTCTTCCACGCCAGATAAAATAATAGGACGATCCATTCGAAGAACGATCCACTCGATAAACTGTCCACTCGAAGAACTGTACACTTGAAGAACTGTCCACTCGAAGAACTTTATACGCCATCGATTCTTTCGAAGGAGAAACCACACTGCTGCAACAAAGCACACAATATTTGTCTTCCACACGCGATAATATATTAGGACGATAAACTATTATAACTATTTAATATTAGTTATCCACTCAAAAAGAACTTTCAACTAATAATCCTGATCCTCACGAATACGGAATTAGGAAACTTCTCCGCACAACTTCACCGAGAGACAAATCAAGCAGGAATGAACGAGGAGACTCGTCCGAATGTACTGCCAACCATACAATGCGGAATCCAAAAGAAGAAAATCAAAAGACAAAGGAGACAAAAGAAACCAAACCGTATGTTCTTCCAAGCGGGCATGCTCTATAGAAACACTTTTTCGAATCAATGTTACAATTGTTAAGAACAAAAGAAACCTATTGAAAAACGAAATATAATTCCTTTCATGGATAATGTAACAAAACCCAATAAGAAAGCATAAGCAACCTCAAACAAAGACGCAGATCTAACTCCTTTGTTTTTCGTCTACTGCGCATCTGCTCTAAACGCTTCTTTTCACCTTTGCATGGCTTGGCCGACGTTACGATTGTTGAGAACAAAAGAAATCTATCGAGAACCGGAACGTAATACCCGTCCCAAATATATTTTAATTATTTACTTATTATTCCTTATTAGCTTGTCATCGTACGTGCGTGAAAAGATACATTTATATATATACATGTATAATAAATAATATTTGTATATCTGCATAAAATTAAACTATTAAAAAGCACTAGACTCGAAGAAGATTTTTTATACCTAGGTACTGGCAAACCTAGCCAAAGGGAATCCCCCGCAAATATCTATTAATAGATGCTATTCGATTGCTAGTGTATATCGTTCGAAAGATATTTTATTTATTCACTTATTCTTTATATGCTTGCATCGTACGTGCGTGTAAAAGATGCATTTATATATATACATGTATAATATATTATATTTGTATAACTGCATTATATTAAACTATTAAAAAGCACTAGACTCGAAGAGGACTTTTTAAAACTAGGTACTGGCTAAACGAGACGAAGAGATTCCCTCGCAATTATCTATTAATAGATGCTATTCGATTGCTAGTGTATATCGTTCGAAATATAATTTATTTATTTACTAATTATTCTTTATATGCTTGGCATCGTAAGTGCGTGTAAAAGATACATCTTTATATATACATGTATAATATATAATATATGTATAATTGTATAAAATTATTACAGGTATTAACGAAAGATTTCGAGATGAAGGGTACATGTTATAAAGTAACGCCTCTTGGACAATGAAAAGTTGATAAATTAGGAAACGACATAGTTTGTAACGTTAGTTATCGTAGAATTAATACGATAAAGAAGAATGTTATAAAACCTGATGATTTCGAGTAGGATAAAAAGAAGATAGGAAGTATTTCTTTTTATTCTACGACTAAACGAATTCTATGGATTTGCTAGAAAACAAAACTTAACGATGGCGAAAGAAAGGTACGTATGATCGAATTTATTTTGTATATATTTGTATATATTTATTAGTATATATGAAAATGGATATATACATATATATGTCCGTGCATAGAGGATGATCCAATGTTAAACGGAAGGGATGATTGCAAAAGATTGTAAAGAATGACGACATTTCGATAGATGCAACGATTTTCAGGAAATAATGTACGAATATTAAAAGTTAATTGCTAATGTTAATGGGAGCCATTACTTTTATCGTTGCTTTCTTTTTTTCTCGTTATGATATTATTATTTTTCCCGCACTAGACAAGCTCTAAAAACACTATCACGCCAACGTTAAGATAGTTAACAACAAAATAAACCTATCGAAAACCGGAACGTAATTCCTTTCGTGGATAATGGTTCGTCATCCGATTCAGACAGAAACATGATTCGTTACAAAATTAAAATAAACTTACCCCACTCTGTTAACTCGAGTCGAATTGAAAAATCGTCGTAGGCTCCAACGTTGTAACGCCATCAGTTCTTTCCAACGAGAAACCGCTCTGCTGCCAAAAAGCACGTGCTCGTCTTCAACGCCAGATAAAATAATAGGACCATCCATTCGAAGAACTGTCCACTCGAAGAACTATCCACTCGAAGAACTTCATACGCCATCGATTCTTTCGAAGGAGAAACCGCACTGCTGCAACAAAGCACACAATATTTGTCTTCCACACGCGATAATATATAAGGACGATAAACTATCGTAACAATGAAGTATTAGTAACCACTCGAAAAGAACTTTAATTTTATTAACCTTCAACTAATAATCCTAAACCTCGCGAATACGGAATTAGGAAACTTCTCTGCACAACTTCACCGAGAGACAGAACAAGCCGGAATGAACGAGGAGACTCGTCCGAAGATACAACCAAACAATGCGGAATCCAAAAGAAAGAAAATCAAAAGACAAAGGAGACAAAAGAAACCAAGCCGTATGTTTCTTACGAGCCGGGCATGCTCTATAGAAAAACTTTTTCGAATCAGTTACAATTGTTAAGAACAAAAGAAACCTATTGAAAAACGAAATATAATTCCTTTCATGGATAATGTAACAAAACCCAATAAGAAAGCATAAGCAACCTCAAACAAAAGCGCAGATCCAACTCCTTTTGTTTTTCGCGAACAGCACATCTGCTGTAGACGCTTCTTTTCACCTTTGCATGGCTTGGCCGACGTTACGATTGTTAAGAACAAAAGAAATCTATAGAAAACCGGAATATAATATCCGCTACAAAGATATTTATTTATTAACTTATTATTCTTTATAAGCTTGCATCGTACGTGCGTGTAAAAGATACATCTATATATATACATGTATAATAAATTATATTTGTATAATTGTACAAAATTAAACTATTAAAAAGCACTAGACTCGAAGAGGACTTTTTATACCTAGGTACTGGTTAATCTAGACGAAGAGATTCCCCCGCAAATATCTATTAATAGATGCTATTCGATTGCTAGTGTATATCGTTCGAAAGATATTTTATTTATTCACTTATTATTCTTTATATGCTTGGCATCGTACGTGCGTGTAAAAGATACATTCATATATATATACATGTATAATATATATTTCCCGCACTGGGCATGCTCTAAAAACACTATCGCGCCAACGTTACGATCGTTAAGAACAAAAGAAACCTATCGAAAAACAAAGTATAATTCGTTTCATGGATAATGTTTCTCAACGCAATCCAGATGCAAACGAAACCTCGGACAAAGGCTTAGACCCAACTCACCAGACCTAATAAATATTTAATATTAATAGAATTTTTAAACATAGATATTTATATATATATAAAAGTGTAAATATAGTGATAAATGTCATAATTAATGGTCAATATATATATAAATATAAATTAATATAAAATTTTATATATAAGTTGGAAATTTATAACCCAGATAATTATTATACTTTAGATTATTAAACGAATATAGAATATATATATAAATATAATATGTTTAATAATTATTAAGTATTAATATTAATAGATAATAAGAACTTAAATAGAAATTTATATAATAATAGAAATTTAGATAATATATAAATAAATATTATTATTAATTTAAAAATAAATTATTTATATATATATATGTATGTATGTATGTATGTAGGAATTTATGATGTGTGTATATATGTATATAAATATGAATATATGTAATTTTATATTTTATGTAATAAAAAAGTATATAAAAAAATAAATTTAATTTTTCTTTAAAAATTAATTAAACATTATTTATACTATATAATTTTAATTTAAATAAATAAATTTAATATATAAATTTTAAAAATTTAATGAAAGATTAAGATAAATATGATAAAAATAGAAAAAATTTAGTGCCAGCATCAAGCAGTTAGACTAAGTTTATAAATTAATTTAAAATTATATTCAATTAAAAAATAAATTTTTAAAGTTTTTTATTTAATAAATTTAATGTTTAAATATAATTTATAATAATAAAAATTTTTTTATTGATTTTATATTAAAAAATTTATTTTAAAGACTAGGATTAGATACCCTATTATGGTAAATGTAAAATAATAACATAAGAGATTAAATGATAAATCGTGTTTGTTTTTCCCGCGCTAGCCATGTGCTAGAAACACTTTCGCGCCAACGTTACGATCGTTAAGAACAAAAGAAACCTATCGAAAAACAAAATATAATTCGTTTCATGGATAATGTTCCCTAACGCAATCCAGATGCAAACGCAACCTCAGAAAAAGGCGCAGACCCAACTCGTTTGTTTTTCCCGTATCGTGCATGCGCTGTAAACGCTTCCTTTCTCCTTTGTGCTTGGTCGACGTTACGATTGTTAAGAACAAAAGAAATCCATCGAAATCCGGAACGTAATTCCTTCCGTGGATAATGTTTCGTCATCCGATTCAGACAGAAACATGATTCGTTATAAAATTAAAATGGACTTACCCCATTCCGTTAACTCGAGTCAAATTGCAAGAAGCGTCGTAGGCTCGAACGTTGTAACGCCATCAGTTCTTTCCAACGAGAAACCACTCTGCTGCCACAAAGCACACGTGCTCGTCTTCCACGCCAGATAAAATATTAGGTCGAAAAAATATTGAAACGATCGAATTTTAATGTCTACTCGAAGAACTTTACACGACATCGATTCTTTCGAACGAGAAACCGCACTGCAGGCACTAGGCACACGTATTTGTCTTCCATGCGCGATAATATATTAGGACGATCAAATATTATAACGATAGATATTAGTAACAACTCGAAAAGAACTTTAATCTAATTAACTTTCAACTAATAATCCTAAACCTCACGAATACGGAATTCGGAAACTTCTCCGCAGACCTTCACCGAGAGACTGAACAAGCCGGAATGAACGAAGGGATTCGTCCGTAGGTACTGCTAACCAAACAGTGGAATCCACAAGAAACAAAATAAAACAATAGACAAAGGAGACAAAAGAAACCAAACCGTATGTTCTTCCGAGCGGGCATGCTTTATAGAAACACTTTTTCGAATCAATGTTACAATTGATGAGAACAAAAACCTATTGAAAACCGAAATATAATTCCTTTCATGGATAATGTTTCCAAACGCAATAAAGACGCAAGCGCAACCTCACAAAGACGCAGACCCAACTCCTTTGTTTTTCGCGTACTGCGCAACCGCTGTAAACGCTGCTTTTCGCTTTGTTTGTGCATTGCCGACATTAAGATTGTTAATAACAAAAGAAATCTATCGAAAATCGAAAAACGATTCCATTCGTGTATGTTTTATAATCCAATCGTGACGCAACTCGTTTGTTTTTTCCGTACCGCGTATGCGCTGTAGACGCTTCTTTGGGCAATTGTTTCAGTTTGGCCGACATTACGATTGTTGAGAACAAAAGAAACCTATCGAAAAGCGAAATATAATTCCTTTCTTGGATAATGTTTTCCAACACAATCCAGACGAAAACGCAACCTCAGACAAAGGCGCAGACCCAACTCGTTTGTTTTTCCCGTACTGCGCGAGCGCTGTAAACGCTTCTTTTCGCCTTTATATAGTACATTCTATAATAGTACATTCGTTTAAACATTAAGACGAATAAAACTCGGGAGAAACTTAAAATAATATCGATTAAATATTTCAATACTTAAAAATTTCTTTTTGAGGTAGTTGGCCTTGCATAACATAAACATAAACGGTTTTTCACTGACTTTGACAATAACTGAATCAGTTTTACTTTGCACTCCGACTCGTTATCATCGTGACTCTCTAAATCTAAACGCTAGATCTTAAATTTAAAACATTCGGTAATTTGTTAATTATTTAAACAATCATTAAAGAACACTGGCACAACTAACTAATAATTAAACAATAGTACATTTGTTTAAACATGAAGACGATCAAAACTCGCGAGAAACTTAAAATAATATCGATTAAATATTTCAATACTTAAAAATTTCTTTTTGCGGTAGTTGGCCTTGCATTATATAAACATAAACGGTTTTTCACTGACTTTGACAATAACCGAGTCAGTTTTACTTTGCACTCCGACTCGTTAACATCGTGACTCTCTAAATCTAAACGCTAGATCTTAAATTTAAAACATTCGGTAATTTATTAATTATTTAAACAATCATTAAAGAACACTGGCACAACTAACTAATAATTAAACAATAGTACATTCGTTTAAACATGAAGACGATCAAAACTCGCGAGAAACTTAAAATAATATCGATTAAATATTTCAATACTTAAAAATTTCTTTTTGCGGTAGTTGGCCTTGCATAACATAAACATAAACGGTTTTTCACGTACTTTGACAATAATCGAGTCAGTTTTTCTTTGCACTCCGACTCGTTAACATCGTGACTCTCTAAATCTAAACGCGAGAACTTAAATTTAATACTGTCGGTAATTCATTAATTATTTAAACAATCGTTAATGTACACGGGTACAATTAACTAATAATTAAACAATAGTACATTCGTTTAAACATTAAGACGAATAAAACTCGGGAGAAACTTAAAATAATATCGATTAAATATTTCAATACTTAAAAATTTCTTTTTGAGGTAGTTGGCCTTGCATAACATAAACATAAACGGTTTTTCACGTACTTTGACAATAACTGAATCAGTTTTACTTTGCACTCCGACTCGTTAACATCGTGACTCTCTAAATCTAAACGCTAGAACTTAAATTTAAAACATTCGGTAATTTATTAATTATTTAAACAATCATTAAAGAACACTGGCACAACTAACTAATAATTAAACAATAGTACATTCGGTTAAACATTAAGACGAATAAAACTCGCGAGAAACTTAAAATAATATCGATTAAATATTTCAATACTTAAAAATTTCTTTCTGCGGTAGTTGACCTTGCATAACATAAACATAAACGGTTTTTCACTGACTTTGACAATAACCGAATCACTTTTACATTTCACTCCGACTCGTTAACATCGTGACTCTCTAAATCTAAACGCTAGATCTTAAATTTAAAACATTCGGTAATTTATTAATTATTTAAACAATCATTAAAGTACGCTGTTTCAATTAACTAATAATTAAACAATAGTACATTCGTCTAAACATTAAGACGAATAAAACTCGCGAGAAACTTAAAATAATATCGATTAAATATTTCAATACTTAAAAATTTGTTTCTGCGGTAGTTGGCCTTGCATAACATAAACATAAACGGTTTTTCACTGACTTTGACAATAACTCAGTCAGTTTTACTTTGTACTCTGACTCGTTAACATCGTTACTCTCTAAATCTAAACGCTAGAACTTAAATTTAATATATTCGGTAATTTATTAATTATTTAAACAATCATTAATGTACACGGGTACACGGGTACAATTAACTAATAATTAAACAATAGTACATTCGTTTAAACATTAAAATGACAAAAACTCTCGGGATACTTAAAATAATTTCGGTTAAATATTTCTATACTTTTAAATTGTATGTGGTTGTTGTTGTGCCTATGTTATGTACTGTACGGTCACTGGATCAGTCCTCCATTGGATTCGGATGAAGAATAATCGAAGCCCTGCAACAAGGATGTCTTTTTTTGCGCGCTTCAACGAACATCTAAATTAAGTATATTTCTATATCGTAGATCTCTTCAATATATTTCTACAATTTCTCATTATAACAGTGATTCTAATTAGAACGTTCGTATTTTTCTTTTTCAGAACTTCATTGGAATCGCGCGCGTAACAATGAATTAATCGTGTGTTTTTATTCGCCAAAAATAAAATTATCGCGAAGTAGAAGCAGTGTTTGTTCGTTCGCTTTTCGCGATTTAAACGCCAAGTGTCTTTGCATCGACTGCGTGCAATGCAGTCGTTAGAGTCAGTGTTTGTTCGCAAAGTTTAATACCTTTTTTCAACAGTCGCACAGACTGTATATATTAAAGACAGTAGAGTTTCGCGAAGTAGAGTCAGTGACCGTCCGTTTAAAAAATAACTGTCGCGTAATAGAGTCATTGCATCAACGAAGAGGATCATATCGACCAACTTCGATGTCAACCTACCTCACGTTCAACCAACTACGATTCATCCACCCTCAATTTCGACCTAAATCGCGGACGAGTGTTTTGGAGCCATCGCAAAACTTCATAAGTAGTGAGTGAATTTTTAAATCCTTCCGATCGCTCGATCATGTCGAGGATGAAAAGTCCAAATCGGCACGAGCGATAGGTTGTAATTAATTTGTAGTTGGAGAGCATTTTGAGTGACCACGAGTAAATTTCTTCGGAGATTTACTCGTGAATCGTTTCTTATGTTCTGTTTTTGTTTTTTTATTTATATGATTTAATATACACGGGGTACAATTAACTACTAATTAAACAATAGTATATTCGTTTAAACATTAAAACGATTCACATTCGTGAGAAACTTAAAATAATATCGGATAAATATTTCAATATTTTAAAATTTGTTGTGTGTAGGGGGTGGATATTTTGTCTTGTATTATATACCGATTACTGGACGTTTACTGGATCAATCTTTCATTGCACTCGGACGAGTAATCATCGAAACATTCTCAGGATGTCTCTCTTGCACCCAGCGACGATGATTTAAAGTGAGTATATTTTTATACAATACATCCCTCGAATAACTTATATAGTTTCTCATTATAACAGTGTTACTGATTATTTCGTTTGAATTATTCTGTTACAGAACATCATTGCAATCGCGCGAGCTTAGCAATGAATTAATCGAGTATTTGTGTTCGCTAAAAAAAAAAAAAACTATCGCGAAGTAGAAGCAGTGTTTGTTCGTTCGCGTTTCGCGATTTAAATGACAAGTGTTTTTGCGTACGACTGCGTGCAATGCAGTCGTTAGAGTCAGTGTTTGTTCCCGAAGTTTAATACTTTTTTAACAGTCGCACAGACTGTATATATAAAAGACAGTAGAGTTTCGCGAAGTAGAGTCAGTGACCGTCCGTTTAAAAAATAACTGTCGCGTAATAGAGTCAGTGCATCACCGAAGAGGATGACCTCGACCAACTTCGACGTCGACCTACCTCATTTTCAACCAGCTACGTATCATCCACCCTCAATTTCGACCTAAAACGCGGACGAGTGTTTTGGAGCCGTCGCAGAACTTCATAAGTAGTGAGTGAATTTTACAAGTACCTCCGATCGTTCGATCATGTCGAGGACGAAAGGTCCGAATCGGCACGAGCGATTGGATGTAACTAATTAGTATTGGTAGATTATACTTTCAGAAGTATAAGATAATGGCAATTGTGGGGACCATTTAATCTACACTGAATACAGATTTACTAATATATTATTTCTTTCAGAGGAAATAATATTTTTGTTTATATCGATATCCAGAATTGTTCATTTTCTGTTACCTTTCTTAATTTAAATTTAATGAATTTCAAAATTTTCTCTTTCACAGTAGTAATATATAATCTTTTCTCTTTCCTTATGTGTTTTCAGCTAGTTTTAAGTAGTGGGATCGCGAACTCGAGAAAGAATAATTAATAAATAAGATTATTTTACTAACATTTGAATGATGCACAATATACGTAAAGTATTATTGATTAATATTTAAACAATAGCATAATCTTAACAACGTTATAATGTCCATACACATGTACTATCATGTATTATCGAAAAATAGATATACTATTGATATATGATTGAAACGCAAATTTTTCTGTCATTTCTATTTCTTTGTATTTACTTTTATTAATTATTCTTTATAAGTCTCGGGTGGGACCCGTAAGAGAGGCTTATGGGTGTGGGCTTCTATGCGGGTCTCCTTTCTTTTCGTCTAACTTTTGTTTTTCTTTCTATACTATTTCTTCTCTTTCTCATTTTCTTCTCAGGTATCGTCTAGGTATCGTCGAGCTATCGTCGAGCTATCGTCGAGCTATCGTCGAGCTATCGTCGAGCTATCGTCGAGCTATCGTCGAGCTATCGTCGAGCTATCGTCGAGCTATCGTCGAGAGATCATCGAATGACCATCATTGATTTCAGATATACCCTTGATTTATAATTGAAACGCACAGAATACTTTTCCGTCATTTCTATTTATATGCATTTATTTTTATTAATTATTATTTATAAGTCTAGCGTGAGACCCATATGATGGACGTATGGGAGTGGGCTTCTGTGCTGGTCTCCTTCTTTCCTTTAGTCTAACTTTTGTTTTTCTTTCTATACTATTTTTCTCTTTCTCATTTTCTTCTCAGGTATTGTCGAGCTATCGTCGAGGTATCGTCGAGGTATCGTCGAGGTATCGTCGAGGTATCGTCGAGAGATCATCGAATGACCATCATCGATTCCAGATATACCCTTGATTTATAATTGAAACGCACAGAATACTTTTCCGTCATTTCTATTTATATGCATTTACTTTTATTAATTATTATTTATAAGTCTAGCGTGAGACCCAAATGATGAACGTATGGGAGTGGGCTTCTGTGCTGGTCTCCTTCTTTCCTTTCGTCTAACTTTTGTTTTTCTTTCTATACTATTTTTCTCTTTCTCATTTTCTTCTCAGGTATTGTCGAGCTATCGTCGAGGTATCGTCGAGAGATCATCGAATGACCATCATCGATTCCAGATATACCCTTGATTTATAATTGAAACGCACAGAATACTTTTCCGTCATTTCTATTTATATGCATTTACTTTTATTAATTATTATTTATAAATCTAGCGTGAGACCCAAATGATGGACGTATGGGAGTGGGCTTCTGTGCTGGTCTCCTTCTCTCCTTACGTTTAACTTTTGTTTTTCTTTCTATACTATTTCTTCTCTTTCTCATTTTCTTCTCAGGTATCGTCGATGGATCATCGAGAGATCATCGAATGACCATAATCGATTTCAGATATATCAATGCTTTATAATTGAAACTCACACAATACTTTTCCGTCATTTCTATTTATATGTATTTACTTTTATTAATTATTATTTGTAAGCCTAGGGTGAGACCCAAATGATGTATGTATGGGTTTGAGCTTCTATGCTGATCTCCTTCTTTCCTTACGTTTAACTTTTGTTTTTCTTTCTATACTATTTCTTCTCTTTCTCATTTTCTTCTCAGGTATCGTCGATGGATCATCGAGGGATCATCGAATGACCATAATCGATTTCAGATATATCAATGCTTTATAATTGAAACTCACACAATACTTTTCCGTCATTTCTATTTATATGCATTTACTTTTATTAATTATTATTTATAAGTCTAGCGTGAGACCCAAATGATGGACGTATGGGAGTGGGCTTCTGTGCTGGTCTCCTTCTTTCCTTACGTTTAACTTTTGTTTTTCTTTCTATACTATTTCTTCTCTTTCTCATTTTCTTCTCAGGTATCGTCGATGGATCATCGAGGGATCATCGAATGACCATAATCGATTTCAGATATATCAATGCTTTATAATTGAAACTCACACAATACTTTTCCGTCATTTCTATTTATATGTATTTACTTTTATTAATTATTATTTGTAAGCCTAGGGTGAGACCCAAATGATGTATGTATGGGTTTGAGCTTCTATGCTGATCTCCTTCTTTCCTTACGTTTAACTTTTGTTTTTCTTTCTATACTATTTCTTCTCTTTCTCATTTTCTTCTCAGGTATCGTCGATGGATCATCGAGGGATCATCGAATGACCATCATCGATTTCAGATATATCATTGCTTTATAATTGAAACTCACACAATACTTTTCCGTCATTTCTATTTATATGTATTTACTTTTATTAATTATTATTTGTAAGTCTAGTGTGAGACCCAAATGATGTATATATGGGTTTGAGTTTCTATGCTGATCTCCTTCTTTCCTTTCGTTTAACTTTTGTTTTTCTTTCTATACTATTTCTTCTCTTTTTCATTTTCTTCTCAGGTATCGTCGAGGGATCATCGAGGGATCATCGAGGGATCATCGAGGGATCATCGAGGGATCATCGAGGGACGTCGAGGGACGTCGAGGGATCGTTGAAAGATTATCCTAGGAGTATCATCGATTTTAGATATACCATTGATTTCTAATTCAAACGCACAGAAAACTTTTCCGTCATTCCTATTTATATGTCTTTGCCTTTATTAATTATTATTTATAAGTCTCGGGTGGGACCCATAAGAGGGGCTTATGGGTGTGGGCTTCTATGCGGGTCTCCTTCTTTCTTTCAATAAAATAAAATCGAACTTCATTTTGGTACTACGATTTTGTCCATCTCTTGTCATGTGTTTTGTCCGTGTCACGTTATTTTAGATATAAGATTTTTTAGATTTATTATATATGTCATCGTTAATTGTTATTCATATACTATCATGTATTATCGATTAATATATATACTAATGAAATATAATTGAAACGCACCGAAAACTTCCGTCATTCCTATTTATATGTCTTTTCCTTTATTAATTATTACTTATAAGTCTCGGGTGGGACCCATAAGAGGGGCTTATGGGTGTGGGCTTCTATGCGGTTCTCCTCCTTTCTTTCAATAAAATAAAATCGAACTCCATTTCGGTACTACGATTTTGTCCATCTATTGTCATGTGTTTTGTCGTTGTCCAGTGATTTTAGATATAAGATGTTTTCTATGTATTATATATGTTATCGTTAATTGTTATTCATGGACTACCATGTATGATCCATTAATAAATATACTAATGATATATAATTGAAACGCACAGAAATCTTTTCCGTCATTCCTATTTATATGGCTTTACTTTTATTAATTATTATTTATAAGTCTCGGGTGGGACCCATAAGAGGGGCTTATGGGTGTGGGCCTTTTGGCGGGCTGCTGTCTCAGCATCGTATAAAACTCTACGGTGGGACTCTTGGGATGAGCCCTCAATAGGAAAATATCAAAATTAATTTTGGTACTTCGGTTTGGTCTGGTGGAGGCATATTCATTATGTCCACCTCTCGCTCTAAACTTTCTCGTGGTAACATGCATGCATGTTTCGTCTTCCTTCTCTTTTTGGTCGAATGGGAATCGATATTCAATGCGTCCAACTTGCTCTTATCCTGCGTTTCGTCGTTGTCACGTGCGCGCACGTTTCAGTTTTATCTTCTTTTCATTTTCAGCCTATTTTTACTTGTATTTTCCTGCCTATTTTTACTTGTATTTTCCCGCTTTCTATTTTATTTCATATTTCTTGTGTTACTCTTCTTTGCTTTCACAGGGATCATCGAGGGATCATCGAGGGATCATCGAGGAATCATCGAAGGATCATCAAGGGATCATCAAGACGTCATCGAGGACTTATCGTGGGATTGATGTTCATCATCGATTTTTACGCGAGAATACGGGAAGGATAGGGAGAAGACTCGCGCGTGTGTCGGCTGGCGCAAGCGTGGGTGTTCTTGCGGGCGCGATAAAATTTCGTTTGATTGCTAGTCACCCCGAATACGCGAATTGTAGAGTAGAGTCATCGTTTTTTGTAACACTCACGTGGGGGTGTTCGGGCGCGATTAAAGGTCCTACCGTGGACTTCGTTTTGTTTGCTCGTAAGTTCGATCGGTTTAACTCGCGAACGCGTATTCTAGAGTAGAGTTAACGTTTTATCTAACTGTCACGTGAGTGTCGTGGACGCGATTTAAAAAGTCTTACCGAGGACTTCGTTTTTATTGTTCGAAACTCGGAACGCAAGCACAGTAGTGCTTAATAATCCGTTGTATCAGCAGTGGACGGTTTCCGGACGGTGGAGCTTTCTGTAAGCGGGGCTTGGTACGTCTCCAGTTAGCTGAGAAGCCTGAAAGTCTCCCGAAGCTATAGATATAACGTGTCGCGATCGCGGAACGCGAAACGCGGATATTAAAGTAGAGTCATCGTTCTTTTAACACTCGCGTGGGTGTTCGGGCGCGATTAAAAGTCCTAATATGGACTTCGTTGTAATGTTCGAGATTCGGTATACACAAACTGGGAAGCCCAGTAGTGTAGTACATAGCTACTTACTAGGGTCCTGTGAATCGTTTAGCGTAGGGATCTGTATACGTCGGTAGCTTATGTCATCCCGAATTTCGACCTAGAGTCACCGTTTTTCTAACACCCGCGCAAGTGAGTGCTCGCGGACGCGATTAAAAGTCCTACCGGGGACTTCGTTTTGTTTGCTCGGTATTACCTCGCATACGCGGATATTAGAGTAGAGTCAACGTTAGCCCGTGGGTCTCCAGATGCAGCAACCTCCACGTGGTGAGACCTGGGTCGGTAGTACTTGCGATACATATTTATTGAATGTTAATTGTGAGTCATGTAGCGCAACTACTACCGAGCGAATGGCTGCAGATTTAAAAAATTTTCAAAAGCCTTTTCTATCTTACCCTACCTATACTTTTAATTACTTACATTTTATATCATTAATTATTTTATATCTTTAATAATAATTAACAGATAAATGATTAAAGATCTTTCTTCTCTTTCTCATTTTCTTCTCAAGTTTCGTCGAGGGATCATCGAGGGATCATCGATTGATCGTCGAAGGACGACGAGGGATCATCGATGGACGCCGAGGGATCGTTGAAAGATTATACTAGGAGCATCATCGATTTTAGATATACCATTGATTTCTAATTGAAACGCACAGAAAACATTCCCATCATTCCTATATATATGTATTTACTTTTATTAATTATTATTTATGTCTCGGGTGGGACCCATAAGAGGGGCTTATGGGTGTGGGCCTTTTGGCGGGCTGCTGTCTCAGCATCGTATAAAACTCTACGGTAGGAAACTTGGGTTGGGCCCTCGGATGGGTCTCTTTCTTTCAATAGGAAAAAATCGAAATTAATTTTGGTACTCCGGTTTGGTCTGGTGGAGGCATATTCATTATATCCACCTCTCGCTCTAAACTTTCTCGTGGTAACATGCATACATGTTCCGTCTTCCTTCTCTTTTTGGTCGAATGGGGATCGATATTCAATGCGTCCAACTTGCTCCTGTTCTGCGTTTCATCGTTGTCACGTGCGCGCACGTTTCGGTTTTATCTTCTTTTCATTTTCAGCCTATTTTTACTTGTATTGTCCCGCTTTCTATTTTATTTCATATTTCTTGTGTTACTCTTCTTTGCTTTCACAGGGATCATCGAGGGATCATCGAGGGATCATCGAGGGATCATCGAGGAATCATCGAGAGATCATCAAGGAATCATCAAGACGTCATCGAGAACTTATCGTGGGATTGATGTTCATCATCGATTTTTACGCGAGAATACGGGAAGGATAGGGAGAAGACTCGCGCGTGTGTCGGCTGGCGCAAGCGTGGGTGTTCTTGCGGGCGCGATAAAATTTCGTTTGATTGCTCGTCACCCCGAATACGCGAATTGTAGAGTAGATTCATCGTTTTTCCCCCACTCACGTGGGGGTGTTCGGGCGCGATTAAAGGTCCTACCGTGGACTTCGTTTTGTTTGCTCGTAAATTCGATCGGTTTAACTCGCGAACGCGTATTGTAGAGTAGAGTTAACATTTTATCTAACTGTCACGTGAGTGTCGCGGACGCGATTTAAAAAGTCTTACCGAGGACTACGTTTTTATTGTTCGAAACTCGGAACGCAGGCACAGTAGTGCTTAATAATCCGTTGTATCTGAAGTGGACGGTGTCCGGACGGTGGAGCTTTCCGTAAGAGGGGCTCGGTACGTCTCCAGTTAGCTGAGAAGCCTGAAAGTCTCCCGAAGCTTAAAGATATAACGTGTCGCGATCGCGGAACGCGGATATTAGAGTAGAGTCACCGTTCTTTCAACACTCGCGTGGGTGTTCGGGCGCGATTAAAAGTCCTCAAATGGACTTCGTTGTAATGTTCGAGATTCGGGATACAAGAACGGTGCCACCTAGTAATGTAGTACATAGCTACTGACTATGGTCCTGTGAATCGTTGAGCGTAGGGACCTGGATTAGTCGGTGGCTTATGTCATTCCGAATTTCAACCCAGAGTCACCGTTTTTTTAACACCCGCGCAAGTGTGTGCTCGCGGACGCGATTAAAAGTCCTACCGGGGACTTCGTTTTGTATGCTCGCTATTACCACACATACGCGGATATTAGAGTAGAGTCACCGTTAGCCCGTGGGTCTCCAAATGCAGCAACCTCCACGTGGTGAGACCTGGGTCGGTAGTACTTGCGATAGATATATATTGAATGTTAATTGTGAATCATGTAACGCAAGTATTACCGAGCGAATGGCTGCATATTTTAAACATTTTCAAAAGCCTTGTCTATCTAACCCTACCGATACTTTTAATTACTTACATTTTATATCGTTAATAATAATTAATTCTGATTCTACATTACCAATTATACTTCTATAAGCAAATAAGAAAAAAGATACAGTTAATTTCAAGAAAACATTTCTTGAAATTTGCAAATTTATATAATAATTACCATGTGTTAATTATATTAATTATTCTTTATGCTTTTATCGTGAATCAAATGCATACCATAGCATAGAGTGAGACCCAAATGATGTACCTATGGGTTTGAGCTTCTATGTTGGTCTCTTTCTCATTTTCTTCTCAGGTTTCGTCGAGGGATCATCGAGTGGTCGTCGAGGGATCATCGAGGGACGACGAGGGATCATCGAGGGACGCCGAGGGATCGTTGAGAGATTATCCTAGGAGCATCATCGATTTTAGATATACCATTGATTTCAAATTGAAACACAGAGAGAACTTTTCTGTCATTTTTATTTATATGGTATTACTTTTATTAATTATTATTTATAAGTCTCGGGTGGGACCCATAAGAGGGGCTTATGGGTGTGGGCCTTTTGGCGGGCTGCTGTCTCAGCATCGTATAAAACTCTATAGTGGGACTCTCGGGATGAGCCCTCAATAGGAAAAAATCGAAATTAATTTTGGTACTCCGGTTTGGTCTGGTGGAGGCATATTCATTATGTCTACCTCTCGCTCTAAACTTTATCGTGGTAACATGCATGCATGTTTCGTCTTCCTTCTCTTTTTGGTCGAATGGGAATCGATATTCAATGCGTCCAACTTGCTCTTGTCCTGCGTTTCGTCGTTGTCACGTGCGCGCACGTTTCAGTTTTATCTTCTTTTCATTTTCAGCCTATTTTTACTTGTATTTTCCTGCCTATTTTTACTTGTATTTTCCCGCTTTCTATTTTATTTCATATTTCTTGTGTTACTCTTCTTTGCTTTCACAGGGATCATCGAGGGATCATCGAGGGATCATCGAGGAATCATCGAAGGATCATCAAGGGATCATCAAGACGTCATCGAGGACTTATCGTGGGATTGATGTTCATCATCGATTTTTACGCGAGAATACGGGAAGGATAGGGAGAAGACTCGCGCGTGTGTCGGCTGGCGCAAGCGTGGGTGTTCTTGCGGGCGCGATAAAATTTCTTTTGATTGCTCGTCACCCCGAATACGCGAATTGTAGAGTAGAGTCATCGTTTATTGTAACACTCACGTGGGGGTGTTCGGACGCGATTAAAGGTCCTACCGTGGACCTCGTTTTGTTTTCTCGTAAATTCGATCGGTTTAACTCGCGAACGCGTATTCTAGAGTAGAGTTAACGTTTTATCTAACTGTCACGTGAGTGTCGCGGACGCGATTTAAAAAGTCTTACCGAGGACTACGTTTTTATTGTTCGAAACTCGGAACGTAGGCACAGTAGTGCTTAATAATCCGTTGTATCTGTAGTGGACGGTTTCCGGACGGTGGAGCTTTCCGTAAGCGGGGCTTAGTACGTCTCCAGTTAGCTGAGAAGCCTGAAAGTCTCCCGAAGCTATAGATATAACGTGTCGCGATCGCGGAACGCAAAACGCGGATATTAAAGTAGAGTCATCGTTCTTTTAACACTCGCGTGGGTGTTCGGGCGCGATTAAAAGTCCTAATATGGACTTCGTTGTAATGTTCGAGATTCGGTATACACCAACTGGAAACCCAGTAGTGTAGTACATAGCTACTTACTTGGGTCCTGTGAATCGTTTAGCGTAGGGATCTGTATTAGTCGGTAGCTTATGTCATCCCGAATTTCGACCTAGAGTCACCGATTTTCTAACACCCGCGCAAGTGAGTGCTCGCGGACGCGATTAAAAGTCCTACCGGGGACTTCGTTTTGTTTGCTCGGTATTACCTCGCATACGCGGATATTAGAGTAGAGTCACCGTTAGCCCGTGGGTCTCCAAATGCAGCAACCTCCACGTGGTGAGACCTGGGTCGGTAGTACTTGCGATAGATATATATTGAATGTTAATTGTGAATCATGTAACGCAAGTATTACCGAGCGAATGGCTGCATATTTAAAAAATTTTCAAAAGCCTTGTCTATCTAACCCTACCGATACATTTAATTACTTACATTTTATATCGTTAATAATAATTAATTCTGATTCTACATTACCAATTATACTTCTATAGGCAAATAAGAAAAAAGATACAGTTAAATTTAAGAAAAAATTTCTTGAAATTTGCAAATTTATATAATAATTTTCATGTGTTAATTATATTAATTATTCTTTATGCTTTTATCGTGAATCAATTGCATACCATAGCATAGAGTGAGACCCAAATGATGTATCTATGGGTTTGAACTTTTATGCTGGTCTCTTTCTCATTTTCTTCTCAGGTTTCGTCGAGGGATCATCGAGGGACGACGAGGGATCATCGAGGGACGCCGAGGGATCGTTGAGAGATTATCCTATGAGCATCATCGATTTTAGATATACCATTGATTTCTAATTGAAACGCATAGAAAACTTTTCCGTCATTCCTCTTTATATTTATTTACTTTTATTAACTATTATTTATAAGTCTCGGGTGGGACCCATAAGAGGGGCTTATGGTTGAGGGCTTCTATGCGGGTCTCATCCTTTCTTTCAATAAAATAAAATCGAACTCCATTGTGGTACTACGATTTCGTCCATCTGTGGTCATGTGTTTTGTCACATGATTTTAGATATAAGAATTTTTAGATTTATTATATATATTATTGTTATTTATTATTCATATGGATTTACTAATTATTTACAATTGAAACGCAGAGAGAACTTTTCCGTCATTCCTATTTATATGTATTTACTTTTAATTATTATTATTTATAATTCTCGGGTGGGACCCATAAGAGGGGCTTATGGGTGTGGGCCTTTTGGCGGGCTGCTGTCTCAGCATCGTATAAAACTCTATAGTGGGACTCTCGGGATGAGCCCTCAATAGGAAAAAATCGAAATTAATTTTGGTACTTCGGTTTGGTCTGGTGGAGGCATATTCATTATGTCCACCTCTCGCTCTAAACTTTCTCGTGGTAACATGCATGCATGTTTCGTCTTCCTTCTCTTTTTGGTCGAATGGGAATCGATATTCAATGCGTCCAACTTGCTCTTGTCCTGCGTTTCGTCGTTGTCACGTGCGCGCACGTTTCGGTTTTATCTTCTTTTCATTTTCAGCTCATTTTTACTTGTATTTTCCCGCTTTCTATTTTATTTCATATTTCTTGTGTTACTCTTCTTTGCTTTCACAGGGATCATCGAGGGATCATCGAGGGATCATCGAGGGATCATTGAGGCGTCATCGAGGGATCATCAAAACGTCATCGAGGACTTATCGAGGGATTGATGTTCATCATCGATTTTTACGCGAGAATACGGGAAGGATAGGGAGAAGACTCGCGCGTGTGTCGGCTGGCGCAAGCGTGGGTGTTCTTGCGGGCGCGATAAAATTTCTTTTGATTGCTCGTCACCCCGAATACGCGAATTGTAGAGTAGAGTCATCGTTTTTTGTAACACTCACGTGGGGGTGTTCGGACGCGATTAAAGGTCCTACCGTGGACTTCGTTTTGTTTGCTCGTAAATTCGATCGGTTTAACTCGCGAACGCGTATTGTAGAGTAGAGTTAACGTTTTATCTAACTGTCACGTGAGTGTCGCGGACGCGATTTAAAAAGTCTTACCGAGGACTACGTTTTTATTGTTCGAAACTCGGAACGCAGGCACAGTAGTGCTTAATAATCCGTTGTATCGGAAGTGGACGGTTTCCGGACGGTGGAGCTTTCCGTAAGCGGGGCTTAATACGTCTCCAGTTAGCTGAGAAGCCTGAAAGTCTCCCGAAGCTATAGATATAACGTGTCGCGATCGCGGAACGCGGATATTAGAGTAGAGTCACCGTTCTTTTAACACTCGCGTGGGTGTTCGGGCGCGTTTAAAAGTCCTAATATGGACTTCGTTGTAATGTTCGAGATTCGGTATACACAAACTGGGAAGCCCAGTAGTGTAGTACATAGCTACTTACTAGGGTCCTGTGAATCGTTTAGCGTAGGGATCTGTATACGTCGGTAGCTTATGTCATCCCGAATTTCGACCTAGAGTCACCGTTTTTCTAACACCCGCGCAAGTGAGTGCTCGCGGACGCGATTAAAAGTCCTACCGGGGACTTCGTTTTGTTTGCTCGGTATTACCTCGCATACGCGGATATTAGAGTAGAGTCACCGTTAGCCCGTGGGTCTCCAAATGCAGCAACCTCCACGTGGTGAGACCTGGGTCGGTAGTACTTGCGATAGATATATATTGAATGTTAATTGTTAATCATGTAACGCAAGTACTACCGAGCGAATGGCTGCATATTTTAAACATTTTCAAAAGCCTTTTCAATCTAACCCTACCGATACTTTTAATTACTTACATTTTATATAGTTAATAATTTTATATCGTTAATAATAATTAACAGATAAATGATTAAAGATAGTATAATTCTTAAATAATTGCTTAGAGAAACGAACGGATAACTTTTCAAAATACCTTCAACTTAATTCTGATTCTACATTACCAATTATACTTCTACAGGGAAATAAGAAAAAAGATAAGAGAAAAGAGCATTTTGAGTGACCTCGAGTAAATTTTTTCGAAGATTTACTCGTGAATGGTTTTGTATGTTTTTTCTTTTCTTTATTTATATATTAGATCAGGATAGGGTCATCTTGTTCAAACGGGTTTATAATTAATTACGATTAATTAATTTTTATTTTTCAATATTTCGATTAAATTCAAAAATTTTATCATAATGAAATGGAATTTTTACGTTATAGTCGAGTCATAGATTTTGCACATTTTCTTTTTTTATAAAGGTCAATTGAATTCATAATTTTATTTTAATAAAATCAGAGTAAAATATTAAAGTCATGTATTTCCGAAAATAATGTTTCTTTATATTGGCATCCAGAATTTTTCATTTTCTTTTATTTTTCTTAAGTTATTCTCTAGTCCATTCTATCCCGTATTCGTTATACATCGTTCAAATAATTATAAAATTATCGAAAGTATTTTATTCCAACATTTTTCGTGCTTTTGTGTTATATTTCTATTAGCTATTGAATTTTAATGATCAGTTTTGTTAGTTTGGGCTAAAATAGCATCCGTTTATATAGTTTTTAGATTCCTATATCATGTCTTTTATGTTTTCTATATTCTCGTATAATAGATCGAAAAATGACGTGTTCGCGGGCCTAGGGAAGCCATGACAGATGACGTAACGCGCATGCGCGTGGGTCTGTTAAGCGCCCGCTGTTGGTACTTCCGCCATTGGTTCTTCCGCCATTTGTAATTGTTTCGTCGTTTCGTTGACATCAGACCCTCGTCGTCCCGTTTGTTACAGGTAATTAATATATTATTTTTTAACGTACATCTTGGTATTATATATCAATCGATTTCCGAAAATGCGTTCTTCACGCGTGTGAATTATCAAGTCGGGGCATCGTCTCGTTTAAGAGATATTCGCGAAAATAAAATCGGTCTTTTGCAGCCTATGACGTCACACTTATTTCTCGAATTTTCCAGCTTTATTTTCGCAGCATCGATACTTTTCTCGTCTTTCAGCGATGCTCTAATTAATAATTCTTCATTAATTAGCCGTGCCCTATCGTATTTCGGCGTATATTCGAGTTTCATATATATATATCTATATATATATACGTGCAGATATTTTTCTTACGAACAAGTACAAATATCTGTAACTTCTGCACGAATATATATTCTTATACAATTAATTTTCTATTCCACTAATATCAATCTGAAATTTTCCAGCTTTTCGAGCAGCTTGCGAACAGTAAGAAGAAAAACTACGTCGTGGTACGGCAGAAATAATATTTGAAACGCAATCGTCCGGTACGCGCACGTAAGTCTATATATTTTCAAATAAATACGGCGATACTTTTAATCGGGAGAGAAAAATAAAGAAAGAGAGAGAGAGAGAGAGAGAGAGAGAGATTAAGATATAAACAATAAATAATAGCTTGATTCCGAAAATTTAGGAAACAAGTCTATACAGGTAAAAACAGATATAAACATCGAAGCGGTGTTGCCATTCGTCCTCCGCACGAGTGGTTTTCTAGACGTGTTCGAACCTGTTCTCGCTTCGTTAATTCCCGTTTGTTTACTTTATTAATATTATATAGAATATTTTGTAAGCTTCGAATTTTTTATTTTTTATTTACGAATCATTTAAAGATTATTCATCTTATTTTATATCGTAATAGACTTCGGTATACGTAGGATTTGTTGCGTTGAATAAAAAGATCGCATTTACACGTTATATACACGTTATATACATATACATATTTATTCATAAATTTAATCACTTTTATTCTATATTAATAATACTCTTGGATTTGTATAAATTTATAAATGGATCTCCATACGCAGCTACCTCCATGTGGTGAGATCCGGAAGTCGGTATTGCGAACGTTTATGTTTTATACATAATACAACGTACGCACTACCGGGCCAAAGGCTGACGTTCGGTGCATTAGAAAATATTTTTGATAAAATTTTAATTCGTTAATAATTTTTGCAACATATTTTACATTGAATTTAAAGAATATTAAGGAGCACCGAGAATAATAAAAATTTAATTGAGGTATAACAAGAGTTAAATTAAAATAGAATAAAATTTCAAGATACGTTTAATCGCTTAATTAAATATTACCGATGTTATGATTTTAATCTTTACTGCTCCTTGTCTAGTTTTACTTCGATGCTATATCTATTATGATTTATAGGTATCCATGCAATTACTATATTTCTGTGAACATATCCCTATCGCGATCATATCCATTTTTAAACGATAGATACGACGCGATTTTGATCGTTTGCTTTTACATATGATTTATCACAATATAGCTTACAAATTTTGCAGTTATATCTTTTGAATGATATTCTTTTATTATTATGGCATGCAAAAGATGTAATACAAGTTTATAAGTTTAGATCATGTAGTTTGAATAATATGATATATGATATTTAATATTTTCTATTCGATACACATAATATTTAATATGACAGAAATGGTAAAAGCAAAAGCCACAGCTTGTTTTAACAATTATTTCTTTGACAGGTCTTCAGTTGTTGATCGCGCGCAATGCGATCGTAGAGTCAGTGCTTGTGCGAAATAGTTTGATTGCTTTGCAACTGAACGAGTTGCTTTAAAAATTATATAAAATCAAATAAAATCGCGAATTAGAGTCAGTGTAGTTCGCCGATTATAATTTTTTCTCGGTCGCGTTAGTAAAACAAAAAACAAGAATTTATGTCATATTCTTGTTAAAACTATTTGTTCGCCGCGTTGTTAGAAGCATTAACACACTTTCGGCCAATACGGTGGAAGAGGATTGCGTTCGCGATAAATATTGTTATGGTCGAAAGTGTGAATTTAAAACATTCATCCTCTGCATCTTTAACGACGAATGTAAAGCTTCGTCTGGATACAATAACATGTAAGTATATTTCTTTCCTCTAATCGTTATACCTCTCATTCATCCTTCAAATAACAAATTTTTTTATCACTTTCACATTCATCAAAGATATACTTTATACATGGAACATATAATTAATCTTTTTCTATACGATTTTAATTACAGAATAATCAACGGTATCGTCGATTCAACGATTCAACGATTCAACAATAATTTCAACCACCTTCACGACGTCGTTCGACCTACGTCGAGGGGGACGAGTGTTTTGGAGCCATCGCAGAACTTCTCAAGTAGTAAGTGAAAAATTTTAAGTTCCTCCGGTGCCCATCATGCCGAGGATGAAAGGTCCATATCGGCACGGGTTACTGGTTGTATTCGTAGATGTCTTCCGTTCGAAACGAGCAAAAGTGTCCGTGATTAAGATCTTTTGATTTTATTCACGAGTGGTTCCCTATATGTGTAGTTAACTCTTTTATTGCCGATTGTTTATTTATATATATATATTTATGTCAGGCTAGGGTCTTCTTGTTTCAAAGTCGTTTATAATTAACAGTGCTGTTAAAATTAGCACTTTTTTCTTCGTCTTTGCTCGCGATATTAGTATTGAAATCGGGCATTAATTTACCCGATTTCGTCCAAATAAAGCATTATAACGTGGTCTACGTTAAATGCATTTCTTCGTACTTAGTCTATTTAATCGCGATTTGCTACGATATTTCGATATATCTCGATATACCAAGAAATGAGCAAGAAGACAAACCCCTTCCGCGACGGATAGATTCTGTCAGTTAAATGGTGGATCACAATCCCCGTTCTTTCATTAGAACAGCCATTTAATGAAAGGAATCGTCCGAGGTTGTTTTTTAATATAAATTAAATTTTTCAATAAATTAAATTTTTCAATATATTAAATTTTTCAATATATAAAATTTTTCAATATATTAAATATTTCAATGAATATTTTCTCGTAGAGTCACAGTCCGCTTAGGCCTAGTTTATAAGTTAATCATTTTTTAGATCAGGATTTTCAGCTCTAATTATATTAATACCCGTTTCTCCCCCCCGTGCTTTCTGCGTTCTCATCCATGCGTTTGCCCAGGTGTTACTCGTATGGGTGAGAAACGGTTAGCGTGGGTTAGTTATATAATAACTGTAGATTTCCTTTTGGCGGCTGTCATTGTGCTAGTGATTGCAACGGTGTACCTTGCACCTGTATGTGCGTCTTAGGTGGTGCATTGTACATCGTTTCGCGATAACTTTTTAATCAATTATAAATAAATATAAATATCTTATTATGTTAAATATCGTTTTGCATAGAGTTACCACATTGTTCTGTGGAAAATTATAAATACTCGTATATATTACTAGTATCCATGTATATACTAGTATGTACTAGTATTTTTGCTTTAGTCATATATGCAATAATCATTAGCCTTGACAGACGATTACAGCAATTGGTACGTACTCATAATATATTAGAAAAATACGCGGTTGAACTAGGGTGACGGAGGTGCCCCGGGGCATGCTCTCTAGTGTAGGCCTTTGCACCCTGGTGGCGTGTGAGAGAACCGTGGAGTGTATGTGTTGGTGTGAATGCTTTGCACTTTTTAAATATAGGTGATAGGCAGGCAGGTAGCATACCTTTTCTGAGCGAATGTGAACATTTATATTATATAAGTAGGTAGGGACCGGAAGACGTTGGATCCGATTCTCACTCAGGAGTGGGAAGTCCCGTCTACGGGGATTCGCGGAGTTTCAGCAAATTTTACGATCTTTCAGCATGTCTGAATTATCTTCTATCCTTTTTTTTTTTTCTTCAATTTTTTGCTGATACTTCGCATCGCACGATCTGTATCAGTATAGAACAGTTGGAAAAACTTTGCACCCAATGAGAACATTAGATTGCATCCCATATCTTTTGAACTTAGCAAAGAATTTCGAACTTGTTCTATACTTAGTTATAAATTAACGCTTGCACTTCGCGATTCTTTAAATATTTACAAATCTGTATATACAGATTTTTCTTTCTTTTTCCATCCCAAATCTCATAACCGCATAATGCGTATGTATATATACGAGATATATACATATTTCATACCTAGATGTCGATACTGCTACCGCGGGTCGCTCAAAGGCCCTTATGCGGTGTGTATTAGAGTTGTATAAGGTTTTTTGCAACTCTTCGTTAACGTTCTCTATACGTTAACTATTATGACTATCACCATTACTACCCTCCCCCTCTTCCTCCTTTTGTGTGAGCTCTCGCTCACGGTAGAATATACTCGCGTTCGCGAAATGGAAATATTACGGTTCTCGTGGATCTTAACTTTTTACCGAAACTTTTTTCATCTTTCAAGTGCAAGCAGTTAATCTTAGTTTGTAATAGGTTCATCGATTAGAATGAATATAATGTCTGCTGGAGCATTCGATTAAATGTGCCTGTGTAAATGTGCACGGTTGGTGGATTCTTTGAGTCCATTGATTGTCCGCAGGCTAGGATAGCTTAACGGTATACGAGTCAAATATTAATAAATCTTTCATTTTTCTTGTCTTTCTTTTTTAATATGAATAAATAAATAAATAAAACTTAGAAAATCGAGACGCACCCAGGTAGAGCAGGAACGCAGTTAAGGATACGCGTTGGGATTCGTCAGTGCCGTTTGGGGTGATGCATTCGCGAATTTTGCCATGCCACAGTGGTTTAACTATTTAGGAGAAATCGATACTTTACGTCGCAAGCGCTTACTGCTCGTTAGGTTAAGCTAAATAAAGAACAAAAACCGAAACAGAATAAACAACCAACGAACCAGTGTTGTTTACTTCCCAACTCCTTTTAGCTTGCGTCTATCGCGTCTCGTTAAATATGCATAGGTTAACACGAGCGGTTTGAGTCTTGTTGCGTAAAGTGAGATCAGGTCGGGATAGGTCGGTTTTAGATTAGGGACGATTTCATTCTTATAGTATAAACCACTGCGGTACGTCAATTTTCGTGGGTGCGTTGCTTCGAACGGTAGGGCGTTTTTTGACGCGTAAACTTTTCATGCGTCGCACGTAGGGAATGCTCCAATGCAGTGGTTAGGGCACGAAGCAAGAAGAGGCTATGTGCCGAAGAGGCCCCCACAAATTGTGGCTCAAGAGGGCAACTATCGACTACGAGTCATTTTTCGAAGGTGGTCGGCATGTCGAACCCTTCGTTGATGGCTCGTGGTCTTATCAAAATCCCATTTACCCCTTTACCACGTTGACACTTATGCTCGTAGTAGTTTGTTCCTGGATCGGAGATGATGGACCATTCCATCTCCTTGCTACGGCGTTCCGCACACGCGTACGGTATTTGCTCGATTAGAGTCAAACTTTTGCAATGTCGTTATTAGTTAATAGAGTCTTTGCAATTTCTTTTTTCTTAAAGTAAAGTCGAGTCATTGAATTTTTCTTTTAAAAGTAGAGTCAATTTTCCATTTTACAGTATTGTCTTGTTTGTCCCCCTTGCGTTTGTTTGTTTGTTATTTTTTTTTTTATCTAAAGTCGAGTCGCCCACCCTTTTTAAATTTTAAATTAAAGTCGAGTCGCCCACCCTTCAAATTTTAAATTAAAGTCGAGTCGCCCTCCCTTTAAAATTTTATATTAAAGTCGAGTCGCCCTCCCTTTAAAATTTTATATTAAAGTCGAGTCCTTGCATTTTAAAGTTTTAAAGTAAGTAAAGTAGAGTCATTTCTTGAGGTAGATTTTTAGTTACAAAACTAGAGTCACGCTCGTTAATTTTTGTGTGGACGTCCGTGGCCTGCAGCAGCATTGGCACTCAGGAGTGCATATGGATTACCCAAGCATGTTGATTTTTAATTCAGAATAATCGGATATTTTTTACCTTTTATTTTCATAACTGCATAATGTGTATGTATATATACGAGATATATACATACTTCATTCCTACATGTCAACAAAGCACTACCGCGGGTCGCTCAATGGCCCATATGCGGTAAATAATGTGAAGGCAGGATTGTAAAATCATTTTTACAATTTTCTGATTTTACATTATCATCACCATCGTCATCATCACCATCATCCTTTTGTAATCAGACTTTCATTATTCTGATTATTCAGCTTATTCTGATTATTTTGCTTATTCTAATTATTTTCTGATTATTCTGATTAAAAATTTACAAGGCTTGACGATTGACAATCAGAAAGGAAAATATGCCTGCATTCAGGAATGCAGATGAATATATTATAGTAAGGATATACATTTCTCATTCAGAATGATCAAAAGTAAATAAATGAACGAAAGCACTGATGAAGATACTTAATGAAGAAATATTTAAATATTTCGCAATATACTTTTCAAGAAACTAAAGTTATCTAATAATGAATAGGAAAACTACTATTCAATCCATATATAATAATTTAATTATATTTAAACAGTGCAAATAAATCGAAAGACATTTAGAATCATTCTGATAAGAAATGTGTAAGTCTTGCTAGATGAACAAAACGAAATGAATGGCAGCCAGCACTCAGGAGTGCATATTACAATATGTCAAGGGTATCCATTTTTATTCCAAAATGAATCAACGAATGAATATGAAATGAGAGAATTAATAAGTATATATATGAGAGAGAGAGAGAGGAAGAGAAAGAGGAAGTATTTTTATGTTATATATATATATATATATATATATATATATATATATATATATATATATATATATATATGAAAGTTTCATAAGAAATATTTAGAAGGTATAAATATTATTGACAAATGTTTATACATATGCGAGAGAAATATGATTATTTTTGGAATGAAGAATGGATAAGTCTTGGTATATAAACGAAACGATTGAAATGGCTTGCCCGCACTCAGGAGTGCATATGATAGGTCCACAGTAAGTACATACCTGCATTAAAAATGCAGATGAACATATTATAGTAAGGATATACATTTCTTATTTGGAATGATCAAATATGAACGAATGAATGCACTGGTAAGGATACTTAATGAAGGAATATATAAATATATCAATCTCTGATGATATTTGTTTCAATACGTTAAACTTATTTTATTTCATATATATATAATGACTGAAGGATATTTAAATGGTGCAGAATTGAACGAAAGAAAATTTGAATCATTCCGATAAGAAATGTGTAAGTCTTGCTAGATGAATAAAACGAAATGAATGGCAGCCAGCACTCAGGAGTGCATATTAAAATATGTCAAGGGTATACATTTTTATTCCAAAATTTATCAACGAATGAATATGAAATGAGAGAATTAATAAGTATATATGAAGGAAAGAGTGAGAGAGAGTACTTTTATTGCACATATACGTACAAGAAAGTTTCATAAGAAATATTTAGAATATAACAATATTATTAACAAATGTTTATACATATGAGAGAGAAATATGATTATTTTTGGAATAAAAATGCATAAGTCTTGGTATATATAAACGAAACGATTGATATGGCTTGCCCGCACTCAGGAGTGCATATGATAGGTTCACAGTAAGTACATGCCTGCCTGCATTCAGGAATGCAGATGAACATATTACAGTAAGGATATACATTTCTCGTTCAGAAACATACAAAAATACATAAGGAGAAATGCACTCGTATATATTGAATGAAATTGAATAAATGAAAATATATTCTACCCTCATAATTTTTCTTTCGAAGAAACGAAATTAATCTAACAAATAAATCAAGAATATTTCATACTCTTCCTAATACAATACGTGTATTTATATTTAAGTAGAGTGCAAATGAATGAAAGGAAAATTTGTATCTTTCTGATTAGAAATGTATAAATCTTACTGTGCGAGCGATACGATATTGAAATGAACAGCCTTGCACTCAGGAGTGCATAATATATGTCAAGGGTATGCATTTTTATTCCATACTATTTAAACATGATTATCGAATGAAAGACTTTATGATAACATAAGAATGTATATTTTTATTACACATCTACATACATATGAAAGATTCAGAAGAAATTGAGATAGTGAATGACATGACAATGATTTTTTAAGAAATGTTTATACGTATATTAAATAAATATAATTATTTTGTGGAATAAAAATGCATAAGTCTTGGTATATAAATAAAACGAACAAAAAGGCTGCCCCACTCAGGAGTGGGGATGAAATAGTTTAGAATAGGGACAGGCCTGCATTCAGGAATGCACCTGGGATACTCAAGCGTGTAGATTTTTATTTCAGAATAATATTAAATTTTTTCTATGATTACTACTATGTAATAATTCTATTAAATCGATAACCACGAGTTGTAAAACAACTCATATGTCGTAACCATCATCATCTTATTATACGGATTCTAATTATTCTGATTAAAAATCTATAAGACTTGATGTAATTATAGGGAAGTCAGGATCTGTGTTAAAACAAGCAGTGGCGATGAAATAAATTCATGAGCACATATATGCAAGAATATATTAAAACTTTTTGTTTCTAATACGCGTAATATTTTTCTATTTCATATACATATACAAAATACATGGTTCTAAAATTGTCTTATCGTATTATTATATTTTTTATAATTTAATAGATGAAAAAGTGTCTTACATGTAAATGATGTAATGTGTACATGAGACACTTTATGTAACTGCAATTTCGCGTTAGTATAAACGTAATAATATGAGATATGTGTACGTTATCGATTAAATATGGATTTGATCTCGTTATTGATATGTTTATGGCAGTATGCAAAATTTCGTATGCATTTTGTAAGACGAAACAAGGTGCAGTATGTGTTTGCTATTTTTCTTGTTCTTTTTTTTTTTTTAACGCGGCTTAATTCTTAAATATTGTGAAATATTTACAATTCTTTTCCTTTTTTCATAACGTATCTTGAATAATTTATAATACGTATTTGTAATTGTATCAACTAATTGACAATTTAGTATGCAATTCTTTTTTTATATATATATTCATATATATTATATTTTTATTTAAACGTAAAACATTTTTTTCTAATGCATCGAGAATTCTACATATTCAGTGCTAATTTCGTTTTTATTTTAATTTTTTTTTTCCCCTTTTATTTCAGCATTACAATCTATGGCTAAATATATGTATATAAAATTTTTAATTTATTAAATTATCAAAATTATGAAAATGTTTAGCCATGGATTGTAGATATAATTTTGTCTTTCCACACATGCGTTTTTATGTAGTTTTCTGTTACAGAGAGTCATCCTTTTAACGTTCCGAGGTTAAATATTGGAAAATATTCCTTTACGTATCAGTGGGTATTAACAAGGGTGTGTTGGAAGTAATATTTCAAGATTCGTCGTACTATCGTAGTATATAACATTAAAATATATTGTTTAAATATTATGAATACCTTATGAATACCTTATGTAAAATAGATTTGTGTTTCAGATTTCTCAAATGCTAATCATCATGGACTTGAATGAAGAATTGGAATTATAAAACATAAATAAAGGATTGATGAAGAATCGTTTGCAATTATTTATTTTTATTCATTGGAAATATTAAAAGAAATTTTTAATCTATCTAAACAGAGTTGATTTCTGTTTCAGGAGATATCGTCTAAATCGGCAAGATTTGATTCAAAACGTCGTTGGTTGTTCTTTTCGTTCGTGAGAGTGTTTCATGTGTGTGTGTGTGTGTGTGTGTGTGTGTGTGTGTGTGTGTGTGTGTGTGTGTGTGTGTGTGTGTGTGTGTGTGTGTGTGGGTATAAAATAACTCATTTGTTAATATATTTTTTATTTGCAGAAAGTAATAAAATTATATAAATTTCTTATGTCCATAGGTTGTTCGTTCATTATATAAATTTTGCTAATTGTTTCGATTGCTTCTTGCTCAATTATAAAGTGTTTCTGATGCTTTATATTCACAGGTGGCCGTGGACAGCAGAATGCTAATTTATGATATGAAATTTACACATTATTTTAATTGCTTCTTATTTAATTATGAAATGTTTTTGACGTTTTATGTTTACAGGTGACTGCAGGATTATTATATAAAATTCACACATTATTTCGATTGTTTCTTGTTTAATAATCATGAAATAGTTTAGATGTTTTATGTTTACAGGTGAATGCTGATTTGGAATATGAAATTCGCATATTATTTCCATTGCTTCTTGATTAATTACGAAATTGTTTAGATGTTTTATGTTTACAGGTGATTGCTGATTTGGAATATGAAATTCGCATATTATTTCCATTGCTTCTTGATTAATTACGAAATAGTATAGATGTTTTATGTTCATAGGTAGCTGCACTGTTTACATCATATGAAGATATAATTCATCATATGAAGTATATAATTATATATTAATAATTAGATGATAAGAGAATATACTGCGACAAAAAAATAAATAAATTAGCCAATCATTGATATTATTTCTGTTGTGTTATAGATAATAAGAAGATATCTATATAATATTAGATATTCTTATTATGAAATAATATTGAATGATACGCATAATTTTATATAGAAGGCGTATTATAGGCGTATTATATAGATATTGTAGGCGAGCTATATATAAGGTATATTATAGGCTTGTTATATATGTATATATATATTATAGGCGTATTATATATGTATATATATATTATAGGCGTATTATACATACATATATATATATATATGTATGTATGTATGTATGTATGTATGTATAATGTGTATTATAGGCGTGTTATATATAAGGTGTATTATATGCGTATGTTAAGCGTTCCGTTGTATTTTTTATTTAATGTACATTATGCGCGGTGCGTCCACGTTAGTTTAAAGGGAATAGAATTCCATATGAAGGGCTCTATTCTTTACCGGGTACGTAGGTCGATATCAAACGGATTCATAAATTTTCGTCTAATCGCGATTGATTAGAAAAAAATTTGTGATTCGTTTCGCGATTGTTTCTTTCTTTCTTTTTCCAAATTATAATAATTATTATTGAATATGTTATAATAATGATATTAACAGTAGAGTCGTTAGCCCGTGGGTCTCCATATGCAGCAACCTCCATGCGGTGAGACCTGGTAATCGATATTACTTGCGATATATGATAATTGTAAATAACGCAAGTACTGTCGAGCTAATGGCTGCATTTATATTCAATCAAAATTTAGTATTTACTATTTTTCAATATTGTTCATTTCTAGTGTCTCAATGGGGATATAGATAAAGCATTTTATTATTTAATATATCCGATATTATATCTGATTTGAGATACTAAATTTTAACGGGAGAACTTAAATTTGATACTTTCGGTAATATAATAATTATTTAAACAATCATTAATGTACACGGTTACCATTAACTAATAACTAAACAATAGCACATTTGTTTAAACGTAAAAGCGACTAACATTCGCGAGAAACTTACAATAAAATCGGTTAATTAATTCAATACTTTAAAATTTTAGTCTGGGGGGAGTTGGCCTTGCATGATACAAACATAAACTGTTTTTCACTGACTTTGACAATATCCGAGTCAGTTTTACTTTGCACTCCGACTCGTTAACATCGTGACTCTTTAAATTTAAACGCGAGAACTTAAATTTAATAATTTCGGTAATTTAATATTTATTTAAACAATCATCAATGTACACGGGTACAATTAACTAATATTTAAACATTTAAACGGCTAACGTTCGCGAGAAACTTAAATTAATATCGGTGATGTGGAAAGTAATCGGTAATGTGGATAGAATTTTTTTTGAAACTTTTCCACGCGTGCCTTCACCGAGAGCCTATACAAGCCGGAATGCACGTGGGGACTCTTCGTCCGTAGGTACTGCCAACCTTACAGAGTGGAATCCACGAGAAAAAAAAACAAGAGACTACCAAGATTACCAACAAAGGGGCACCCACTGATACCTAGCACTAGTAACGTTGTCATCATACAGACACTATCGTCAAATACTAGGATCTACTCAAGAAGGACTCATAATTTTGGGCTTTACGAATACGTGTTTTTGTAACTTTTTGCCATACCTTGAACAAGACGTACGAAGCACTAGACATGTGGGGACTTTTCATCCCTAGGTACTGCCAACCTTACGGAGGGAATCTCCCAAAAAATAACTATTAATAGACGCTATTCGATTGCTAGTGTATATCGTTCGAAAGAAGATTTTATTTATTTACTTATTATTCTTTATACGCTTCTCATCGTACGTGCGTGTAAAAGATACAGCTATATAAGTAATTAATAGAAGCCTCCAAAATGATTTATGCCTCCTTCCAAATATTATTATATTCCCCGTTCGTTGGAATGCTATATATTTATCGACATTGATTTACAAAATCCATCCTTTTCTAGATGCCGGAAGAAAGCGCCTTTTGCGTTCCGCTAAAATTAATCTACGATCATTATGGCTTATGAGATTTATACAAAGACAGATTAGACGATCTTCCCGTGAGATTTTATCCATTGAATCGTTTAATAGAGTCTAGTCGTTCTTACGGTAAAAACTGTCCCACGATTATATTTCCTATAATCATAATTTATGAATAATATTCTCTTTGAAGGCATCTACTTCCCATCTTTAAAACGCACGCTTTTGTTCGCTCTGTCAACACCCACGTATTAATTATACTTCGTATGCCATATCCTCGATCCATGTCCTCTTCCAAGTAGTAGCTCTCGTGTTGTTAACGGTAAGTTGTCTTCGCCTAAACGTATACATCCAATAATCCCGATTATTACGAATAACGAATAAATCAAACGTTTTCCTTCTTATTCTATGTACAGTTATGCAGAGAGGTGTTATTACGATTGGACGTTGAAAGCATTTTACCGAGTGTTGCACGAATCTCCGGGGTAACGTCGTAATTGCTTTCGGGTTGCGTCAAATAATAGCAATGCCGATCTCGATTTTGTTACGAGCAGAAAATAAAATTAATACGATATAAATGAATCGGCTAAACACAAATGGATAACGAGGAAAGTTTTGCGTAACTGAAAAATTATGTTGCCTTTGATCATCGCCAAAATTTCGAGAGAAGAACGTTAAAATGTGCCGTTGAACTCTCCTTGTTGCCTCTGGTTTGTGGTCTGTATTGCGTCAACGCCGACTTAAAAATTTTCACATATACCGCGACTACTATCGAACATGGTCTTACCACGTGGAGGAGGATGCTGCGTCCAAAGACCCACGAGCTTATTGCGTTCGGAAAGATCGCATTTCGACGTTTAATCCGCGTAGTACGAGAGTAAACTGATGCGGTAACTCGCATTGACCTTCCAAAGTTCCTTCTTGTTTACATCAGCGATCGACGAAGGTCGAAAGAAAATAATTCTATGTCTAACGCGTTTTAAGAGCTACGTTCAAAATTTGAATCTTTTTAAATATTCATTTATATGTATATACAAATATATATATATATTTTTTTTTATATGTTTCGAGAGTTACCATCGTTCAACTTATAGTCAGTTATAATCCGCGTTTGCTTTCAATCGTTTAAATAATTCTAAAATTATTAAAATTGTTATTTATTTAGAAATTGTAATTATTAATTTTATATTCGTTTTTGTAGATTTGAAATTCTTATATCATATTTTCGTATAATAATAATGGAACGAAAAATGGCATGCTTCGCGGTTCGGAGGGGAAGAAGCCATTGCATCTTTGCTGGGTCTATCCATCCCTGGGAATTCCTTGGATAATCGCTAAGAAAACGCATTGTTACGAATGCTACGAAGGGTGGTTTTTTTTATCGGAAAGAAGCTTTGATCTAATCACGATGCATATACGCATAACGTTTTATTTATTGACCATCGTTTATTTCCTAATAGCCGTTCGTTATTTCGTTTGGAATTATCATTAATTTGTTATGTATATTGATCCTATCTAATTGCAACTCACGCTATAAAGATAGGTGGTAACGTTATGATCGACACGTATCGCAAACGTTAAAAAATATCTTATTGTTAAATATTTTGTTTCAATATGAATATTTCTATGTAAGATATCAATCACTGCGTGCATTTGCGATTCGTTGGATATTGGTCGAGCAATCTCTTAACGGCTCGTTGATAAAGTTTCGCATTTTTTTTTTCATGAGGTCGCAAAAATTCCTGTCTCGCTGCACTAATAATCTGTGGTTTGCGCTTAATTCCTGGTGTATGTACTAAGAAGGCACCGTCGAGTACGACTAGACGATAATTTAAGAGACACATCTCGAACATCTGAAAAAAAAAAAAGAAAAGAGAAGAAAAAGGAAAACGTTTATTTTTGATAAATCGACGTTTAATCGTCCAAACGTTGATCGTCTCGTTTACATTATTATTGGAAATTATTTAAAATACCTGAGCCATTTTGTCCTGTTTTCCTTCCCAAGACATATTTTCCGTATAAAGGGGATCTTCTCGCATGCCTATGAAGACGGGCTCCCATCTGTGATGCGGGTACTCTCTACGGGTTATGATAAGTGGTCTGACCTTTCCTGGATCCGTCCTTACCATCCATCTGGTTAAGCCCGGAAATCTTTGGCAATGCGGGCATAGGAATCTGATGGTAGAATAATTATAGTAAGACGATACGCGCAGGAGATAGGGCAGGCAGGATGAGTATCTATCGCGCGATGTGGCCGATATAAATCGTTTTTACGTACGGCGTGATATCAACGATCGCATATTCGCTTCCCCGTACCTGTGAAAATAAACAGCCAAGCCGGCTTTAGCCGCGGATATAAGTTCCCTTTTAGTCGATGGAGGCTTCTCGTTCGCATCGATTTCGAATACTGGTAGAACAAAGACGACGCCAAGTTTCGGCGGTCTACCATGGACCATGGATAAGAAGCCGGAGGCTAATCTCTCGCTAGGCAGGAGTTCGATGTCGGATACGAGAACGCGCGCTGTATTAGCCGACGTTCTTGCGACGTTTCTCGCAACGTTGATTGGATACGTCATACCGTTCCTCCATCTTTCCGTCTCCATTTCTCGCCATTGCAGATCCGAGGCTGTACAATCGGCTTCCTCTCGATAGATCGGCCGATCGAGCGAGGGTACTCTTCCCGCAGGAAATATTAAATGGACGGATACCTATTGAGGAATGAGATTGAGATGACGTCATTAAAGGTCCCCTTTATAAGGCCCTATATAATGGCCGCGGCTGGGCCTTAAATTGCATGCCAATTGTCACCACCTGCGTGCATTCGTTCGGGTTGCGCGTCTGATTGAATTGTTAAAGCACGATTCGATCGATATCGTGATACACCCGGATCGTGTAGCATCTACCGCGATAGTTGGACGTTTCTAACGAAGGAAAGTGCCACGCGTCGATACTAACTCGATAACTGCGTCTACTTTGGGACTAGTATAGTACTATGGGAGTCGTGCTTGTGATAACTAGAAATGGGACATGGTCGGAGGCGTAAAAATGGAGAAAATGGGAGACTAGGCGACGAGGCGGATAGGCAGGACCAAAGGAAACCTTGGACATGGCTGTTTCACATCGACAAGCACGATCGAGCAGAGCGACGGCCAGGCCGGCGTCGAGGCCGGGCGCGAAAACGGCCAGGCTCAATGGTCCCTCCCACCTGCGGGCGAGTTCGACGATGCCGTAAACTTGGTCGGCCGTCGCGTGAGTACATAGAGTTATCGGCGGGACATCCTCTCCGTCGACGTCTCTCCCACGTAAAACGAATGGAAGTACTCTATACGGACTCTTCTCGCCAATCTCCGGTGTCCAGTTTATCTTTGAGGAAGTATATGAGAGGGAACGCGGTAAGCCATAATACCAGATGCAAGAACTTCCATTTCCGGATGGCCGACCGGCCATGTAAGCGCCAGCGATATACGAGGACTTTCCGCCGCCCTGAACATTCTCTCGATAATTCAATAATTCTCCTCGACTTTTCCTAACGGACAATGAGTAAGATCGCTCTTTCGTGTTCTCGATTGAGAGTAAATGTAGACGATAACCGCGATCGAGCAATAAACGACAAACGAAAAGTAAGAAGAACGCTAGAGTCAGCCACACGATAATCGACCTTCGTGGAGGACCGCGCATGACTCTCTACGATCCTCCGAGCGTGTCTTTTCCTTTGACTCACGGTCAGAAAATTCCCGAAGGAAAACGCAACATTTCATATTACGAGAAGGATGTGTCCATCGAGCCTCCGTCGCGTTCACTGCCACGCTAACCGTAAGGGTCAGAGCCACATTGGCGGATCGATCCGACGGGCGCAGCCGTATTGTTCGCTTTGCGCCGCCGTCACCGCCGCTGCTGCGGTAAAACAACTACGGCTCCTCCTCCCCCTCCTCCTCCTCCTCCTCCTCCTCCTACTACTACTACTACACTATTGCCGCCACTTTATTTAGGAAGAGTTCATCGTACGATTATTACCTTTCCTACGATCTTTCACGCCTCGATGCGAATGAGAATCGCCTAGTACGTACGCCTAGGACCTACAGCCTATTTGTCGGTCAAGAACTCTGCTTGTTATTGCGTCTACGACGATAACTACATCCTCAAAATTATCATTCCGATATGTCTCGCTTAATTCGCTAAAATTAAAAACGGCCGTTACGAGTGTTAGGTATGGTCGACGTTCTTTAACGCGGTCGACATCGATCCAAGATTGTACTCTAATTTTAGTGGGCCAACGAGCGCGGGATAGCCGACACGCTATCGCCCCCTTTTACGGACGCGAAATGCTACGCGGAAAATCCACAGAAATTCAATTTTATTGACTATCAAGCGGATAGTCAATTCGAAGGCAGTAGTTAACGAATCGTTCGCAGCCGCGAACGAAAGCTTCCTACGTTGGTCTTATTATTAGATACGATATTGGTGTTATACTTGGACCGACTTAGCGTTAGGCCAGAAAGTTAAACTGCTCTATTTAAAAACCAGTTTATCGGTGTCGCGTATGAACTAGGATGAAGCTAAATAGACATTACAATTCCCTATGCGTTGCTATCCGTCTATCGGCGTTGCTTTCTATCGGATGTTGGCGATCGTATTGGCGAATCGAGAGTATAACGAGCAAGTAAATTACCTTATAGCTCGATTAATGCTTGCCAATCCTAGATCGATATCGTCAAGATTCAGAGGATCACTCTGTTTAACTTACGTATGTGTAAATCGGCAAGAGGAGCCGACAAAGATAATAAGACTAGGAACGAAATTCTGCCTGCGTTTAACGGATCGAAGGAAGAAAGAAAAAGAAGAAAGGTAAAGCTTCTTCGTCGCATAAATAGGCAATAATCGATCCGAAGGAGTAGCGGGAAAGTTTCGTTCGACAGGTGGTCGAAAGAGAGCTGGATCACGATCGTGGCGCGTCTATCGCTTTTCATACACTTTCCGATGGACGTTCCCCTCTTCCCGGCACCGCCGGTCTTTGGTGGCGCCGCGACGTCCATCAATGACGTCCGCGACGTCGCCTCGTCTGACGTGGTGACGCACCGAAAAGGAGAACGACATGCAGCAACCGTCACAGGGAATCCTGCTTCATCTTGGGAATTTGGAAAAACTCCCGTTGTTCGCGGGAAAGGACATCGTCGTAACCTTGTTCATCCGACGAGAACAACGATTGCGAGGAAGGCGCGTCGACGACACGTTACCACGGAATTTCGTTTAAGAATGACCGAGCCTCGAGATAAGGACGAAGACGAAGAGGACGACGACGACGACGACGACGACGACAACGACGTTGTTATTTGCGCCGATTGTAAGTGTCTCGGTCGATTTATATCGCTTTTCTATTCTCCCAAACTATTCGTCAACTAAATCGAAAATAATATTAAATTCGACGCTTGCACTTACAATTAATCTTACTATTACGAGACGAGAAGCGGTTTGGCGTTCTCGTTACTACATCGTCACGTGCTATTCTAACGTAGACGTTAAAATTGCAGGCTTAAACAGATGTACATATATTTATATCATTTTGTGCTTCGATATAAAAAAAAAAAAAAAGGAAAAATGAAAGAGAAACGCTTCCTTCGGGATAATTCCCATCTTATTTGTCAAGAATTGTTGCGTCCGTATTGTTTGATTACATCAATTTTTGCGATTTCGTTGAAATTCGTCCAATTAATTCCATTTAACGAGGAATTTATTTTCTCCGACAAACTGCAGTTATAATTATCTCATAGTTCTCCTCCGTCTCCTACGTCGAAAGAATCGATAATCATCACGGAAACTATACTACCATGTATGTACATGTATGCATGTATGCAAATATATGGGATTTTATCTCACAAAGAAAAAAAAAAAAAAAAAAAAGAAAAGAAAAATGTCCCGAAGCAACCTCCTCGCGACACACGCGTGCCACACAAATTATGCAGGTACATATATTTTTCTTCGCTTTGACCGTTTGTGATTGCGAACAGACCAGTTTTATAGGCTCAAAGCGTAAATTTGATTTCATTTGCGTCCGTGCTCTAAGCGTCACTTTGTAATACCTTATAACGTCTAAATTCGACGATACATTTAACGTATAAACATTTGCAAATTCGGAAAATCTAACGATCCGATATAGGACGATTGTACCGAACTCGTAACCCAAAGAATTAAAGATTTTAGGATCGTTATAACAATGATATGCGCACGAGTACTCGTTTCAAAAGTTCACGCATAACGTTTTCTTTGTGAATACAGCTTCGACCGTACCATCGGAAGGTCCATCTTGGATAGAAAACACCGTGCATCGCAATAAAGCAACGAGATCCGTAGCGCTACAAACACCAGTAAGGATACCTTTACGACTAAGATTCTTACCGTCTCTCGTGGATATCATCGAGGAAAATGATCCTGCGTCTGCCACTTCAAAATCGTCCATCATTTGGAAGCATATAAGATTTCTGGGACGCCTGTCGCTATCTCAATTCGGTAGGAACAGCAATTGTTCCCTCCTCCCCCTTCCCCCCAAGCCCTCCAATTTTATGCATCCGAATTTGAATTTATAAAGATATTACATGTTATTATCGAATATGTTTTACATTTGTTTTCGCGCCTCGATCGCATTATTAGGGGTTGGTACGATGCGAGGGGTCCGGCGGGAGGGAAAAGAGAAGGAGGTTGCAAAAATTCGAAATATGGAGGAAAAAAATATGAATTACTCGTCCATTAGTATATATAGTTTCGCGCGTTTCTATCTGATAGAGATTTTCAATAACTTTTATCGAAATGAACGACGAGCATTGAAATCGTATTTAGGACTCGTCTGGTTATTGAGCATATGGGCGATAGCCGGAGCCGCAGCCTTTTGCGCAACGGAAGGACCACGCGAACGCGAACAGGTCGTAGAATTGAAGGATATGCAGAAAGATCTAGCGGTCGGCTTAGCCACCGAATTACGTCAGTTACGTACGGAGAATGAGGAAGATATGGAGCCCCTATGGAGTGACAAGGTGCGTCGGTATGTTGCGAAGCACGAGCAACTCCTTCTCGCAGCTGTAAACTCTGGATACGGTGAAGCCAACGACGGTGGTCAGCTTTGGACCTTCCCCGGTTGCGTGCTCTTCGCCGTATCGCTTCTCACCACTCTGGGTGAGCTGTCAGAGCTTCTATCGAATCATCTCCGGTGAGATCTTGTCGGATGCTCGCCCGACGGCAATGATAACCTTGCAATATTATTCATTTTTCATTATCTATTCGCAACCACGTATAAATACATGCTTCTAATTGATTCTCCTATCGCCCAACAAATATCTCCCCACCAAAGACAATAACGTAAGTGTTATATATATATATATATATACATACACAACGTTAATACGTCGTTAATTTTTCATTAATTTTACTAAACTTGACGTTTAACTTATCTTTCGACTTACTTACCGTTTGAATCGAGACGAAGATGCACCTGATTCGTCTTTTGAGGCATCGACTTTCTCATAGGTTTTGGAGCACCGGTACCTCGCACGAATGCCGGCCGTACCGTGGCCATCGTATTTGCAGCCATTGGCATTCCAGCACATTTCCTCCTAATCATGAACATCGGTATTTTGCTAGCAGTTCGATTGCAAGAGTATGCCATTGGGAGAACGTCCAATAAGGACTTGCAGCAGGATCCCGCGGATATTTGTTGTTCGCCGCCAACCGTACCTAAGTGGGTCAAACTCGTTCCCTTCGTTTGTATCGGTAAGTGTGCACAAGTAAAAAACTTCGATCTAACTCTATTTTAATCGATGCTAACTTATTATAACGATGCCCATTGAGATATACCAAGCATACGTATACATACCTATATTTATATAAAAGCGCTTTAAAGCTGTTTACTTTTCTTTTTCCATATAACGAACGCACAGGCGGTTATTACATCCTCGGGGTTTTATGTTTCGGCATAGCCAGATCAAGGCCATTAGCGACGAGCGTCTTATTCCCTTTAGATTTCACAGCGGCTGGTGGACTTTCGACGACCGACGGTTACGTGCGTGTATTTTATGCCATATACTTGGAAGGTGCCGTCATTATAGCGGCTGCAGCAGTCGCCGTTGTTAGAGTATCGGCTACTCAAAGTTTGACCAATATCGGTGTAAGATATGGTTTACTCACTGAAGCCTGATCGAATGGAAAAGTATATTCCCCCGACCTGCTACCCGCTACCCCATCTCTTCGATCGAATCCATTTGAGCGTATCGCACACGTAATATATATATCCTTGACGATTCTAGAAGAATTCCTTCGGATTAACTCTTTTTCCCCCCCCGAGAACCGAATTATGGACATACCATTAGACTCGTACACGGTGACTCGATGATCCTCGATTCGTTAACATAAACGAACATATTCAATTTACTTGTACTTTGCAAGTTTAATCCTAGTTTATAAAATCTTCATTTTTACGTCATTACTTTCGAGAAGATGGGTCCATATGAATCAAAATTTTTATAGCTGTATCCTTGTGAGAAATGTTCATTGGTTCTACGTAAAAATGACAAGGCGCGCATCAATCTTTCGAATGCTTTTCTTTCTCATCGCAAGTTTTTATTGATATCGATATTGCTTGACAGTACGACGGACTAAAATTATTTTCGTCGATGTTGATTAGATAGATCTATCAGTCCATGTATATATACCTACGTACGCATATATATATACATGTATATATATACATATCGTACGATCGTTAGAAGAAAATGAGAGTACAAAAAAGAAATAATATTACAATTATTATAGTATATCTTTTGTACAGTTTCTATTGCACAAGTTCGTGTGACAATAAAGTAGTACTGAGATCCAGTGAAATTAATTTGGACTATATCACAAGTTTTCACGTAAATTTCCCATTTTCAAATAATGCGATATATATAATGCTTCCATTCCATATGATGTATCAATACGTTTAAATTCTACTTGAGATCTTATACCTCCAAAAGTACACCTTACAACGGAAGGATATTAATCAGGTTCGAAGAGGAAGAATTGTGGATCAATTTCATAGGACCCACCCCGACCACTCAACACGGACATGCTTCATCATTTATACGTAGCACTAACTAGCCATATTTATTATACCAATAATACACGTACATGTACTGTGAACAGCTAACTTGTTAACGATTCTTATGCCACACATTGTATTGCTATATTACATAATCAATTGAAAATTGATCATTTTGATAAAACATAATTAAAAATTCAAAATATATTCAATCTAATAAATGTAACGTTAATGTGAAACATACGATGGTAGGTATTCACAGCGTCGGTGTAATATCAGATCCACGATAATTACATAAAAAAAAAATAAAAAAAAAAAAAAAAGTAAGATAATGTTGCAATAATTTGTGACATTAGCTATTACGTAAATATCGATAAAGTATCAGGTCAACAACTCTTTTATTTATCGATAACATTTATAAGAAACTTATCACTTTACATAGCACTACCATTACGAGCCTCTTGTTTCCTTATATCGTTATTACCTTCGTTTCTCCTATCGTTATTTTCGTTATTAACGTCTGAATCAATATTAACTAACATCTCGTCCCCTTGCGCTTTATCACCCGGATGTTGAGGTATAGAAGCTGAAGATACATTCTTGCAAGTCGATTCGTCTCCAAGAGCCACTCGTATGGATTCTACCAAATCTAATGGCCCTGAGAAAGATTGCTTCGTTCCTGTGGAAAGAGGAAACATACCCACACACATACACATACATTTTTTTAATTCGTACATACGTTTTGTCAACGTCATTCTTACAAAGTCACGATGTGGAAAAGTGCAATTTGAAGTATGATAAGTAAGAGTATCTTTTTCTTAACGGCGATTTATTAAGCGCGATATCAATGTGGCCAATTCGACATCCTCGAAACGTTCCATATATGTATATCATATATTTTTATCTTGGGAATAATTAAATAACAAGTCGATTAAAAATTGATTAATTACCTATGCCAGAAATGCGGTAAAAAGTGTTTCTCGAAAATACCACTCGTATAATGTTCCAAGGGATTTGTTTGCGACACTCGATTAACTTACCCAAAGTGATTTTATCCAAAGATAGCTTTTTTAATTTTGTTAAGTAGGCCATTGCTTTGATCATTTTCTATGTCCTGGCATGCTTGAGTTTGCTTCTTTGGACCTGCAGAGCCTAGAGAAGAAATAGTTTTAAATGGAGGCTAAGAGTGTTTACGTCCAACCAACATTCCAAACAAAAAAGAAAAAGTATCTCAATCTGATTATTACATCTCTATGCATGTATTTTTATATGTGAATAATTGATCTCGATATATGAAAAAGAAAAAGAAAAATTGAAAAAATTACAAACCACAAAACGTCAATGAAACGCATAGATCACATTTACTATACAATTTATTCGGTTAGCAAAGACAGGTACAATTAAAAAGAAAACTCAAGCGATGCACAGGTCTAACTTGTCCTACATGATATTCTAACTTTCTATAGTCAGAATATTTCAGCCTAAATATGATATTGTGTCAAAGATCGATAAGCAAAGTGATTACTATTATGCAAGAATGAATGAATTATTTCTTAATCATAATCTATGTATCATTGAAACGTGAAATAGATGGAAACGTTCGGAAAATTAGGAATTCAATTTTGTCGCTTAATCTTTAGGATATCAGGATTTCTTATGTCTATTCTTACCATCTGTTTTATAAGTTATGCCATATATACTGCCTGGTGTGTCGGATTCAAGTTCTGCGTATGCAAGTAGTAAAGCTTTTTGTTTTTCCGTTAAATTCGTGGGCACGGTTATCTTAATATTTACGTAATGATCACCGTAACCATATCCATTGACTTTCCTCAAACCTTTGCCTGTTAGGCGTATTTTGGTATGCGAGTTGGTAGCCGGACGGATCTGTACTGTTTGATCCTCATAGACACCTTCTATCCTTATTGTACCACCCAGTACGGCTTGTGACAATGATATTTCGGCGTCAGTATGTACGTCGGGTCCGTCTCTGCGAAAGTACTTAGATTTTTCCACTCGGAATGTTATAAATACTTCTTTATTACCAACAGCCAAGCGTACTGTTTGACCATCCTCTACGCCTGCTGGTACTGGTACGGTCACTTTTTTAGGTTGCACCTTTTGCAAAAGATCGCACAATTAAAACAAGATTTCTTTCCCTCTCCCTCCCCCCCTCTCTCTCTTTTATACAAATAGTAAAGAATGTATTATACTGAAATATTGAGAAAAGCTGGAAGTAAGTTTTAAACGACAAGTATGCCCTACCGTTTGTCCTTTTCCTTCGCACTCCATGCAAGGATATTTTATGTACATTCTGGTACCATTGCAATAGCGACAAGTTGAGCGCATTACAAAAGGTCCTGTGCTAATCGTTTCCATTCCAGTGCCATTACACGATTGACACCTGACAGCCTTCGTTCCTGGCTCACACCGGGAACCGTCACATTTTGTACATGTATCTATCACGTTTAATTCAATATCTTTATTTACGCCTCTGGCAGCTTGCGAGAATGTTAGATTCATTATTACCTATATATAAAATAAGAAAAAAAAAAAAAAAAAACAAAGAAAAAGCGTTATTTCTAAATAAACTAAAACTACTTTGACGAGTAGTTTTAAAATAAAATATACAAGTAATCGGTACCTCCTGCGATGCTCCAAAACCATATTTCGATTCTGCAAAATCCTCAAAATCACCGAACATGCCACTTTGAAAGCCAGCATCTCCAAAAATTTTTCTAAATAATTCTTCTGGATTAACCGTCGACCTAAACTGCCACTGTTGTTGAAAATCCTTAGCGCTTTGTCCGCCTCCTTGACCCATTCCCATCTGTTCAGAGGTCGCACCCCACGTATCGTATTCTTTTCTTTTCGCATCGTCGCTCAATACTTCGTAAGCTTCGGAAACTTCATGAAACTTTTTACTAGAATTTGGATCGCCCTTGTTCGTATCAGGATGATACTTTTTTGCGAGCTGGTAGTAAGCTTTTTTTATATCTTTCGCAGAAGCATTCCTTGATACGCCCAAAATTTCGTAATAGTTACGTTTTAAAACTTTATGCGTCGTATGAATTGTTCTGCACTGCTGTACAAGATTTCCTATGGTACCTGAAAATTTATCAAAGGTTAAAAGAAAAATGAAGAATTCGAAAACGTCATCAAACTGATCGATGAAGTAATTCGACGAATGTTTTTTTTTTTTTTTTATCGTAATACGTGATAAAGCATCGAAGGCAACGCGAGGGATGCGTAATATTTAGATGGTGGGTGAGGTTATGTTCGATTTTTCATCATTGCCGTGCAGGACGTTACTCGTTCGAACTCCGTTCTCGGAGCATGTAATTCTCACGTTGATTTAAAAATCGTCAAATACAAAGGACATGTGCGATCGCATCTTGGATAGATTAAAGTTAGACAGGTTGTTCCTTCGTTAATATAATATGTACAATAACGGCAAGTAATAATATTTGAGAAGGTAAAAAAATGATGTAATCTAGATCCTTCGTAGGACGGATAATATGCGACGTTATACGTTACGTTTTCCCATTTTCTTATTATTCCAAGTATCGACATCCACCGCCAAGGTCGCAACATATCGCTGACATCCATTGCATCGTTGTAAAGTGCTACACGATAATTTATGAAGTTTATTACAACTAATTAAACTGATATTTTTTGGCCTAAAAATTATCGCGAGTCCTTTGCCGGCCGCCATGTTGTATGAAAGACGCATGGCTCCCTTTTCGTATCACGTGATACGATAAGTAGACGACATCGATAAGAGACGGGATTCGGATATTGCTTCAATTTATAACTATTTTCGTTTCTCGACGTTTGCACTACTGAATTGGCCAAAAGAGGTGTATACCTGCATGAATATTCATCTATGAGTATACACGTATGTATCTTCTCCTCGCGCACTCTGTTATCATCTATCGACTCTAGAGGGAATAATAGGAAAGGTCTATCTATGAGTATAATGTCTATGGTTTTTGTGTACTTATGACACTAACAGAGTTTAAATCAGGAAGTATAAAGAAATAAAGAATAGAGCAGAATAGAGATACTATGATACGTACGATATTGGAATTAAAATACTATATCAACGATTTGATTATAGGAGGAAGGAACGGTTTATCGCTCGTATTCTGATGTCAAACCTGATTCAAATTTATTCCAATCTTTTCTGATACGAGTACTTACGTATCCTTTTAACGATTTACGTTAACTCATGTCGTCGATCAAGAGCATCGCTTTATCATAGGAATTTCCTACTCTTTCTCATTATTTCGTATGAGTTTCGTATGAGTGGGTAGAGGTGTGATAGAGATAGACTATGATAGAACATTTCCCATTATGTATTCCCGAAGATACGTATCGATACATGGTTCGAATCGAATTGAGAGCACTCTATTACATTCGAATCGATGGCATTGCTGTCTATAAGTTGTTTACAAACGTCACCGTATGAGCATTTCTGACAGTAAAGTTAGAGAAATGATAGTGCAATATGTACGTTAAGCACACGAAAACACTGTGATAACGAAGCTGAGAAGTTCCAAGGAAACAGTTACATGGTGAGCGAATATTCCACGAAATTGGTTATTCCTTGATTCCTGAGCTGTGTTTTCGAGCGGGCAATGTTCCAGTACAGAGGAGTATAGAGAATTGTGCTTATACGTAACGTCTTTGCCGATACGTATCTAACTTACTTTCTTTAAACGCATTCCTTATTTATGATTCGTTATTCGATTCGTGTAAGAGCATAGATCGATTTATTGTTTTTGACCAGGTAGTAGTTTTTCTTTATCGAACCACATTGTAACTGAATGCGAGACGCGTACAACTACTCATTTATCTTCTATATACTTTTATATACTTTTCCTTTTCTCTCTCTCTCTCTCTCTCTCTCTCTCCCTCCCTCCCTCCCTCCCTCCCTCCCTCCCTTCCGCCCGCCCTTTCTAGCTCTCTCAATGATATCAAATAACATAACATTCTTTCCGTAGAAGACAACTTTTAAAAGACATTCGATGTGATAAACGATGCCTGCGAAGAATGTAATTGATTGGACGAGCACCGACGTTGGTGTTTGGCTTACAGAAAACGGACATTTAAGTTTTTTGTCTTTATTTAAGAAGCACGACATAGATGGAAAGGTACTTCTAACTTTAAAGGAAGAAGATTTGAAATCTGTAGCTATACAAGCGAATAAAACAATAGGAGACTTAAAAAGATTGTGTATCAGTATTAAACAATTACAAAGAGACAACGTCGCGATGCTGTTCGAGTTGGGATGCGTCGATTTGTTTACCGCGCCGCACTTTTATGGCCATCACAAACACGAAGTCAGTATTTACCATAATTAGTACTTGTCTTTGGATTCCTTTAAATTGAATTATTTAACAAATTGTCGTATTTTACATATTATACTTAATCGCCACAGATGCCCAGCGCCGGTACAAATAACGAAGGTTCCATAGAGAATGAATTTTACTCGGCTTCTGTATCGGAAGATGGACACGCGTCTCATCTGCCGCCTGAAATATGGAAAACCTTTATTAGTTTGGCATATTTATTCATCGTTACTTGGATTACTGCCTTTGTAATGGTAATAGTACACGATCGAGTGCCAGATATGAAAAAGTACCCACCTTTGCCAGATATATTTTTGGACAACGTTCCTCATATCCCGTGGGCATTCGACATGTGCGAAGTTACTGGCACTATACTTTTTGCCATTTGGCTTATCGTTCTTATTTTTCACAAGTATAGGTAAAAATATAAGGCATAAAAATAGTCCATTTTATGGGTTTACAAATATTGAATAGAAATTCTATTTTCAGTACTTTCTCATCAATTTTTCCTCTCTATCTCTCCGTAGATTTATCTTATTACGGAGATTTTTCGCCCTCTTTGGTACAGTCTTCCTATTGCGATGCGTTACAATGCTCATTACTTCTCTGTCTGTACCTGGCGCACACTTACAATGCCAACCACGTAAGATGCCAGACGAAGGTTGGACTAGGTGTGAAATGTTATTATAGACGTAATCGATTCGTACGATAGCGCTGTCTTAATTAATGTATTTCAATAATGTTCTTTATCCAGTTCTGCATACGTGGAATTATATAATAAGATCGCAATGGCTTACGTTATCTGGCGTGGTGCCGGTATGTCAATACAAGGTGTTAGAACTTGCGGAGACTACATGTTCAGTGGGCATACGGTTACATTAACCATGCTGAATTTTTTTATCACTGAATGTGAGTACGATTTCGAATATGAGATACGCTCGCACGCACGACGCACGCCGCACGCATCCCCCCCCCCCACACACACACACACACACAATAAGAGAAAAAGCAACGAGTGCTAGAAAGATTGGCTTGCTTGGTTTAATTCTTCTTTTTTCCTTTTTCAGATACTCCAAGACAGCTCTACTTCCTTCACACCTTTACATGGATGCTTAATATGTTCGGTATCTTTTTTATCTTGGCCGCCCACGAACATTATTCTATCGATGTGTTTGTAGCGTTTTATATAACTTCGCGATTATTTTTATATTATCATACCTTGGCCAATAATCAAGCATTGATGCAACGTGACTCAAATAGAACTAGAATTTGGTTTCCACTTTTTAGTTTTTTCGAATCGTCCGTCGATGGGATCGTACCAAACGAATATGAGTCTGCATCATTAATCATTTATAATCTAGTTTGTAGAGGAAAAGATATTGGTAACTTTATACGATCGTTTGTTTACTTTCGAAAGCCGCGGAGTAACGTAAATGGTAACATAAACAGCACAAGAAAGGAACGCTAATATACCTATTTTAATGTTTTTGTTATCCTGTCGAAGTTCGCCAATATAAAATCAAAAGGAAATATTTAATTTTGATGAAATTAACAATTGGAAGATGATTTATCTTTTATCGAATCGATAAAGTGAATGCACCGATTTTTCACTTGTAAATATTTTTAAAGTCCGTCAGTCTAATCGCATCTGAAAAATATTCCTTTTAATTAATACCATTGGACGTATTCCCGTATCCGAACCGTTGGCTCTTACCTTATATTATTTCGGCATTTAGAACAGAGTATTCACCATTTTATCATTACTATCTACATATTGAATTATACTTTTTATTTTGTAGCTTAACATTTCTTGTTCAAGTAAGAGTACAATTTATGGAAAAAATGCTTCATTTTAGAAGCTCACAATTTTATGAATAAATTCAATAAAAATATTATAATATGGAAGGAGGAGTTGGAGCGGGGCAGAGATGGCAGAAGGCAGAGAATGGGTGCACAATTTTGTTTATGCATTAATAATTCTTCCATCGTTCATATATAAATTCGATAAGTTTGTACCAATGAAAGCCGTAAAATTGAATTCGACGACTAACAATTCATTTGTTTTATTATCTGTTTGAAAAAAAAAGAAAACGTAATTTACTTAAGGACAAGGTCGTAATGTATTAGTACGAAATGTAATGGAGATAAACAACAGGATTGTACAAAGTACCGATATTATACTATAGTTTATACACATAAATTGTTTTATACGAAAGGGTGTAGAAGAGAATTGTGTGATAGTAAGAATTATATCTATGCGTATATGCTGTATGCATATGCATATGCATATACATATATATATATTTCTATTCTACCGTAAATCGTATCATTATATGATAATGGAATTTTATAGTTTATCGTTATATATAATTGATCGATTATTATCAATTATAGAGTATTTAGGACATAAAGGTACAACCGTTAGTAAATTGAAGGAAACTGTTGTTGGCTGGCCTGATTTATTGATAGATAAAAAGGATAAAACTTGAACTAAATGATTTACAAAGATCGCGTCGATATATTTTTTTACGTTTTAAAGAGAGAGAAAGAGAGAGAGAGAGAGAGGGAGAGAGAGATAAAGAAAATAGAAAAAATTTTGTTCTTTGATTAAAGCAAACAACGTCTGCTCGTTAAGTAATTTAACCACTTTCTATCCGTTCTAGAAAATAATCGGAATGTCAGGCAATTGGCTGTCTTATTTGGGCCTAATCGTAGCTTTTATACCGATACAGATCCATTAGGATATGCGAGTTGTACAGTTTGACCAATCCTATTAAAAACTCATGCGTATAATCGTTACATCGTAACGAGGCATACAAGCACACAGATTTGTACGCAATTATGCGAGTATGAATATAGGGAATAATCAAAGAGGCTATTCGCAAATGTAAATAACATTTTATATTTAAGTTTTGCTATCGAATCGCGCACGAAAAAAGAGGAACGTGCGCGTGTATATACACGGACATCAATATAAACATATATGTAGATAAATAATATATCGTTAATTACGTATATATGTATTAATAGAATTAAAAGTATAGTATGAATGGCGCATCAGAAAAAGCAGCGCTAGTTATGACGGATATAATGCCAACTTTTTTATTTATTAAATAGCTCGTTATTTTTTCTACAAGAGTTATATCGATAAGAAACGACTGAAATATCTCATAGTATGTCTTATTCATCGTTATCATCGTTGATATCTGAACTTTATTAAAACACACATATAAGTTTTACGTTAAATTCGTATTAATAAAGATATATATATATATATATATATATATATATATATATATATATATATATATATGTATATATATATATATACTTGTATATCCCATGATCAGTTTTGTATAGTTATACATTCGTAAAAGTTAAGAGGAAGAACGTAAATACCAAAGTACTCGTTAAACTATTGTTTTATCGTTTTGAAAAAGTAAGAGAAATATATCACCGATAATGAAGCATCGGTTTTGTAGGGAAATAAAAAAAGGGAATAACGTGTGTGTATATAAATGTCGGTTGTAAAAAAACAATATTCGAATTTCACGGGTGCGCCTGCGAACTATGGGGTTGCGATATTTTTGTAACTTTTCTTTTTCTTTTTTTTTCTCCTTTTCAAACGCAAATACATATACATATACTTATACATATACATATATATATATATATATATATATATATATATATATATATAAATATATATATATGTGCGTGTATGTATATACGTATAAGATGTAGATATATAATTTTCTATAAATAATTTTAATACGAGGTCATAGAATTTAAGTGAGATTTTCTTGTTCTTATAATAACGATATTTTCAGGACGTTTTAACGATATTTTCACGACATTTTCATGATATCGGGCGAATTAGATTTTATAACGTTGTCGAATGTTGAAATAAAGACTACTTTTGAAGAATTTCGTTCCGATTTTATTTCATTATAATTTGGAAGTGGAATTATTGAGGAAGAAAAGAAGGAAGAAAAGACGCGCTTTGTCCGACGGAGTATATATCAATGGGATGGGTATGTGTCGGATAATCGACGTTTATACGTGTTATTATATACGACTACGATAGAGAATGGGTAGCATTATACCAGTTGAGCTGTTACAACCAAAATAGTCTCCTTCGCCGCCGTGGATATCTATAATTAAACGTTGAAAGTTACGTTATAGCACGGTGTTATATTCACAGTGGCTCTAGTTTGATAGTACCTACCGAGCACGTTGGTTTCATACGCGCGCTTCCCCATAGCCGTTTCGGTGGGGAAAAAGTGAAAAGAGAAATTGAATGAAAAATTATCCTATAGATAGGTATCGGCGATACACATAGACGTATATTATAAATAGAACTGGGACGGGAGAAAATCCCCCGACGTTCGTACGAACGTGTATGCTTGCGTGCGTATGTACGTGGATCTCTCTGTTAAATCGTATCGAACTATCGTTAATTCGTCGGTAATTCGTCGATTCGAGTAACTCGATGGAGGAAAATCCAAAGGGAAATTTGGAAGAAGGAGAATGTCCGGTATGCGGTAAACTGGCTCGGCTTAAATGCAGCGGCTGCAAGAGCAGCTTTTATTGTAGCAAGGAACACCAAAAGGTGGACTGGCCGCGACACAAATCGATTTGTCATGCCTGGGAGATCGAGGAAAACGAAGCGATAGGAAGATACTTGGTGGCAAGGAGGGATTTAAAGAGCGGCGAGCCGATAATTTCGGAAGTGCCGCTCGTTTGGGGAGCGGCACCTCATACGTCTTGTAGGGTGTGCGTCGGTTGCGGTCAACGTTGCGAGGATGTCGAAACGAGATGTGCCAAGTGCTTCTGGCCTTCCTGCTCCACGGACTGCAAAGGTCTACTGGCTAAAGACGGCCACGAGTTGGAATGTGCCCTTCTCGCAAAAACCAGAATCTTTCCCAGGTGAAAAACGGCTTTGACGTGCCTATGCTAGAAACGTTATCCGTAGAACACAACTATATATCCGCCTATAACGTATATATGCCATTACCTATATATATATATATATATATATATATATATATATATATATATATATGTACACACACGTGTGTGTGTGTGTGTGTGTGTATACACACACGTGTGTATATATACACGATAGTGTACCGTTAGTATCTTCCATCTTCTTTCGTCACTTTTTCCATCGGCGTATTTCCGTCGTCTTTTGTAGATGCGACGTTTTGCTAGCGATAAGAATGCTGATACTTTGGAAGACAAAGTCGAAGCGTTGGAATTTATTGGAAAAGCTAGAGAGCCACGAGGATTCTCGCGGTCCTGGGACCGATGCGCACGAAGAGGTGCAAGAGATAACGAATCATCTCGGAGCCCTCATCGCGGTAGACCCTTCCTGCGCCAAGATATTGCCGAAAATTTGTGGGCTCATCGATGTGAACGCTCTAGAGACATTACCGCCGGAAGGTTCCGTCGCCATTTATCGTACGGCTTGTCTTTTGGAACACCGTTGTTTACCAAACACCCGGCACTCTTTCGCTTTGGACGAAAAAGGTAGACCGGTCATAACCGTGCTGGCTGTTACCTCGATTAAAAAGTAGGTAAACACGCGCACGGGCTCAACGAAAGATTCGATTTCGATTACAAAGCGCCTTTAGACTATTTATTATTCGTCTATAGAATATTGACACGGATATCATTTTCAAGGGGCGAACATTTGAGTACGAGCTATACTCACGCGCTATGGTCGACGAGAGCGAGGAGGCGACATTTGCTAGCGACCAAATACTTTTCTTGCTCCTGCGAACGATGCGCCGATCCAACGGAACTGGGAACGCACCTTGGTACACTGAGATGTCCCTACAACGACGGCGGATTCATTCTTCCGAGAGATCCGTTGGACTTTGAAAGCGAATGGTCCTGCGATACGTGCGAAGGTACTCTTCGGTCCTCGGAAGTCGCTCAATTAATGGACAGGCTCGAGGAGGAGGTCGAAGAGGCAATGAGGAGCCCAAACAAGGCCGTGCTTTCCGATCTTCTTTCTCGGTGAGTGTACCCACGTCGCTTACCTCGTCTCGTAGCACGAGATCGTGCTTTTTCTTCTCCAATCAATCACGATACTCTCCAAGTACGAGATCGTGTCCATATTTTCAGGCTTCGCGCCCTTCTACATCCAGGCCATCAACATTGCATATCTCTCGGACATTCTTTGATACAATTATTACCGTCGAACGATCCACAAAAATTGGACCTTTGCAATCTTATAACGAATACCGTCTCCGTCGTAGACCCGTACGGCGCGCGACTGACACTCTACGCCGCGATTACATTACGAGAACTCGCCGATTGTCCGGGACAAGACAAGAAAGAACATTTGTCGAAAGCCATGGCTTTGTTGATGCCAGAGCCTGAGAAAAGCCCTGGCGCTAAATTACTACGACTGATAAAGTCCGAATTAGAGTATCTTTGATGGACGATCCTATGTAATACCACGCTTAATCCTATGTAATTATATGATGTATCAGGTTCGAAGGGATAACTTAAGGCGATTAAAAAGCGGATCAGGCGAAATATGAATCGATACGAATTTTATTTAACGTTACTCCAATGGATAGACTTAGACACGTACGTTCGAATAGAATCCCTCGTTAAATCCAAGATAGATATCCTAAGGTTTTTTTTTTTTTATAGTCATCCTAAGGGTCGTCGATGCGAACGCGATTTAGTCGTTAAACCGGATTTAGTATAAAACGGCAAAGTAGAGGTACTGGATTCGTCATGGGCGCAGACAGGTACGTTTCGTGCGTACCCCTAACAGAGGATACGACAAGGATCGACCTTTGAGCTGGGCCGTGATTTGCAAGAGATACGCCTTCCCGGGCTGTAGTCTCTTTAGGGTAAACGGGAGGGCTCTGTCCTTCGGCGTGGTCCCTCTTTCTTCACAGACCTCGAACGTATATTCGGATCGACGACGTCGATGGAGACCGCACTGATCGGGTACGCCGTTAACGCTGGCCAAAGTCGTCGAATCTTTCAATTCTCTAACGAGAATGCAATATTTCGCGGCACCGGCAGGCTCTACGCCTATCGTCACCTCGTCGCAACTTCTCAAGGAGCGATATTCGCGCGGCGTGCTTCTCGACGGTACCTAATGTGAGATAAAAAGTGGGAGAGGAGGTAAATCTCCACGTGTAATGTAGTTTGATGAGAAAATCGTTTGAAGATCGCGGGAGTAGGGAGAGGTAGAGGCGTACCTGCGGATAAATCGTCGAAGACTCCTGCGTGACGAGTACTTTGATTGCCGAGACTCTCGCCAATTCCTGCGGTGTAGCCGATATGCGCAGAATATAAGCTTTCCCCGAGGGCAGTAGAGGTACTCGCAGAGACGCATATCCCGCCACTTCCCTTTCCTATAAATCGTCAAGTCGTCAAATCGTCAAATCGTCAAATCGTCAAATCGTCAAATCGTCAAATCGTCAAATCGTCAAATCGTCAAATCGTCAAATCGTCAAATCGAATAGAGAGGGCGCATAGAGAGGGAGAGACGGTAGACTAGAAGGTACCAGGTGAAAAGGAAAAAGATGATGCATATCGATAGGTGTACGCGATTCGCTCTCAATTACCCGTAGTATTCCTGGAGCAGTTAGTTTGGCCTTGACTATTCCACCGCCGCAAGGAAGAATGTGAAAGATACTCGATGCGTTCTCCGGTGGGCGATACCGGAAATTGACGAAACCATCGGTTTTCCTCAAACTCACCGTGGCGTAACGTCCTGTATGTAGCATCAACTCCGGCGTTTTCCGAAATCGTATGGCATCGGTGGCGAGTTTATTCGAAACGTTGTTACGCATGTTAACCTGCGACGAAAATGAATAATATATCGTAAGAATCGACTACTAGTTATAGCCGTCGGCGCTACGTTGTCCGCGACGTATCTCTTTCTCCGAACCAACCACGTATAGAGTAAAGTTGTACGTAGTGTCGAACTTCATTCTGTGAAGAGTCAACTTGGTTTGTCGTACGCAATGAACCCCTTCCGGGACACCCCGATATTGATGCTCTCTGTTGCTCGAGGAACTTCCCTTGCCGGTGTACGACGAATGAACGGTGAGAAAGTTTTGCGCGGCGCAAAGCGTAGAAGGATGGGCTTGAGTTCCCGATGTAACGGCCAAACAATAGTTGGATAGGTGCGGATCTACGTGGCTAAAAGGAAATAAAGACTAAACTCGATGGCAAAGTAAAGGGTAAACGATCCTACGGTCGTTTGTCCGTCTCTAACGATCGAGTTCATCTCTCTTTGGGGTTAAGTCTACCGAAGTTACTCTTACCTTTTGTTCCAAGATATGGTTAGCCGACGTTTGCTTCTTCTCTGTTGAAATCTCAAGGAACGCTGACGATTCTCTTTTTCGCTCGCATAAAATCCTGGGAGATGATTCAAGGCGTTGGACGTTGCGTATAACAGTACGGTGCTAGGATCTGATTTTTCGATTTTCCTACCCCGCAATGATTTTATTTCGAACCAATATAAACCAGCGCGCGTTCGCGCTATCGTAAAATTTTGGTCCTCCGCTCCTTCGTACGTGAACAAAGGCGATCCTGGTTTGAGAGTCTTCACCGGCCATCGTGTCTGATCTACTCGTCGATGCGTATAACGCGTGTAAATGAAGATGAAAAAGAAGAAAAAGGAGAAAATAAATGTCTCTAGAGATGTATCCTTTTAGCGAATTCGAACTCACATTTTGCTCCTTCCAGTTCTCGATCGTTTTCAGGTGGCTCCACGTAACTGACCGTCCACGATATCGGACCGCTGCAGGGACTGACGAGCAACGTGAGAGGTGGACCTTCTCGCGGGTTCAAATAATAAAACCTACAATAATATTATCTGGATCCAATATAACTAATCTTGTACCAGGTGCATTAGTTACGAACGAGTAGGTATCGAAGGAAAGAGAGATCGTAAAAAAAGGATACACACACGTGCGTTCAGCTGCGGTCGATACCGCGAAGCACGTAACGTATATAAAATAGGTAAAACGCGAATGTTGCTATATTTAGTCGGTTCGTTTGATCACGTAGTTCGTACGGTCAACGGCAACGGCAACGGCAACGGCAACGGCACCGGCATCGGCAACGGCAACGGCAATGGCAACGGCACGCTCGGATCACATCGGTTAAGTTTACGCCTCGACGATGCCAGCCTTCTCTCTTTCACCCTTTCCATCCTCCGGCGGTCTGCACGCGCGTCGGATGGGCGTCGGGACGTTGTCGCCACCGCACGTGCTCGCACGCGCTCGCAAGCTCTCTCTCTCTCTCTCTCTCTCTCTCTCTCTCTCTCTCTCTCTCTCTATCGTCCTCGCATTCCCCTCGCTTGCTAGGCGGAGTTGCCTCTGCCTCTGCCAGTGAGACGGCTATTGTAAAATTAGCGTCGGGACACAATGCCGGCGTCGCGGCGTCTGGGGTCGCGGCAGCCACGACCCCCGTGATCTAAATTCGGCCACCGTAGCCACGTCGCGTACCCGCGGGACCTTCCAATTGATTCTGTCATTCGACTTCGTTCAAGGACCGCGAACGTCTCTCGTCTTTCCTTGCGTCTGATACGGATCAACGAGGGAGAGAGAGAGAGAGAGAGAGAGAGAGAGAGAGAGAGAGGGAGGGAGAGAGAGAGAGAGAGAGAGAGATTAACCGATACAATTTGCAATCCCTTCGAGATTTTACTTCCCTTATAGGAAAACGAAATAAACATAGGTATATATATATATATATATATATATATATATATATATGCACACATATATTAATGCTTTCTTCGAAAAATCTGTTCCATACGTAGCTTCAAGTTTTGCCGAGAAGTCTCGAAAAAATCCTTAGATATATACCAGGCCAGCAGTGCCGCCGTAGTCGCTTTTCGTGGAAACCATCCGATAGTAGAACTTTTATGGTGCGTATCGTCGCGACGCGAACATAACTACTTCTCCCTTCACGGATCGCGACAATTTGCTCTCCTCGAATAGGGCCTCTAACCGAGAGGAGAGACCGACTAACCGCTGTCGTTTAAACGGACACACCCTCTTAAGAATCCGATTGCTAAATCGATCCTTTATTTTTACGTGCTTTAGTTTACGCGTGAACAAATAATTACACGCCAAGATCCGTCCTCTCTCCTCTCTCGTGACCTCGCTGATCGAGTAACATGCGCAAAGAATAATATTACCACGAAGAACGGGCAAAGGATTTATTTTCCCAAGATACGTGCGATCATATTCCAAAACCACCTGATATTGAGCCACGCATATTTCCGTTCGCGGTTAAATGTCCATTAGTCGAATTAAACGCAACCCTCGCGTATGTTGACGCGAAGAAATAACGATATGCGACCAATATGTGACTGTTGCTAATAACGAACAACGAATTATATTATATTTATGGTAAAATTCTGGTATCATATGTGATATTTATCAACCGATTCGCGTGACGCGAACAGTTAAACGTTGGAAAGTTTACGGGTCCCAACGTGTCTCGTAAGTGCAAAAAGTTCGATTATAAGGAATATTAATATTTGTGCTCTTTTCGTTCCGGACGAGGGATGCAAAAATAGTCACCGGCCGTTTCATCTTCCTTTTTGCTTCCCCCTCTCTTTGTTCCGTGAAAAAAAAGTCAAGGGGATATAATCGACAACGAATTCGATCACCGATAATAAAGAAGCTCGATCAAAAATATCCGTATACGTTATTTCTGATCTATCATCGTATCTATAAAACGTGAAATGCTTACTGCGACACATTGCCTGGTCGAAGGGTGGCAGGTATCTGGTACTCGGGGTGCAACACGCCGGTCCTGTTGAATTCTTGCGCGCGCGTCGGTCTCTCGGCGCCAAAGGGTCTCGGACTGCCTACCGTTCTGCGAGTCTGGTAGAACTGCTCCTCTTGTTCCTGCTCCTGCTGCTGCTGCTCCTGCTGCTGCTCCTGCTGCTGCTGTTGTTGCTGTTGCTGTGGTTGAAAGAATTTCTCGCAAAAGGCGCATCCGGTGCAATAAGACGCACAAAGCGACGCGACTAAGAGAAGAAAGAGGAGTCGCGGACGGTAAGACGACATCGTGACTATTGAGAACAGGACGGTGTCAAAGGATTTTATAAAAGGAAGGAGGAAGATCGGGGAGAAGTAGGAATAGTGTCGCAAAGATAGGAGAAGAGGATGGGGAGTCAAAGGGAGAATAGCGTCGGCGACGACGACGACGACGACGACGACGACGACGACGGCGGCGACGACGACGACGACGACGACGACGACGACGACGACGACGACGACGACGACGACGACGACGACGACGACGACGACGACGGCGGCGGCGACGACGACGACGACGACGACGACGACGACGACGACATCCGTCGTCCAGTGGCGAACGAGTTCGACTGTGTGTCGAGCGGTAGACGGCAGAGACGACAGCAGGCTGCCAGCAGTGCAGTGCCAGTGGAGCTGCCGCTTAGGAAAGCACGCCGAAACGAAACGAAACGAAATAACCCCTCTTCGTTTCCTATACAGCCGACGACTTCGTGTTCGCCCCATCTTCTAGAAGGGAACCCTCATCCTCCTCTCCCCACCTTCACCGCCACCACACGTCCCTCATTCGACTCCCTTCCTCCATCCCGCCCTTATCCTCTCTTCCTTCGTTTTTTCCTCCCCAACTGACCTTTGCTACAAGCTTCATGCCCGTTTTTTACCTTTCGTGTACTAAAGTTAACGCGTCCTCCTTTTTTTCGACAAAAAAATGTCGATACTTGAAACGAAACGATCCCGTCGTTATCATCTTCGACGTCCTCCGACGTAGTTGTAAATATTTTTTCTTTCGTCGAGCAAATCGAACATATATCGTGATATATTCGATAGGCGATCCTTTAATATTATTCAAACTTAATATTTCCTACTCGCTCGCGTAGAAAATGTTTCAAGTATCGCGATTCTCGGTATAACGCTAGCACGCACGCGTACTGTATATGCCACGCGATAGCCCTTTGGAGGTAGAAAAAAGCTAATTATTGGCACGTAAGGCAGTCAGTAACGTCGGCTGCATAAGGTAAAGCAAGGCGGATGGACGTCACCACGGACGTCAAACGGCCTTCCTGTTTCATGCGGCGCGAGGAAAGAAGAAGCCGATATGGCGCGAAGATCGCGTAGAAAGGGAAGTTAGTATACGGTAAGGCGCGTTGTATCATGGACCAACGATGGGACGATGATGACAGCAGGTCTGGCGGGTGGCAGGCCAATAAATCATGGCCTGCAGTGTGGGAACCTCCGACTATATGCTCCACGTGTGCAGGATACACCATCGGTAAAACCTTACTCCCGAAGCGAATCTCGCTACGCGCCCATCCGTCTGCGCACACCCGAGACGCGGCTTCGATGTGTGCGCAGCGTGCGCGCGCCCACATTACGAGATTATACTTCTCCGATTCTTCTACATTTTCTTCATCGCGACGCTAATATATACAAAATTAAACCACATTATTATGGTTTTCGAAAGGAACGAACCGAAACTACTACGCGTAGACCCATGGAAGATAAAGAACGTTATTCTTCTTTGTTCGTCCGACGCGTTGTCGTCGAAGGTGCAAAGGTATAAAATGGGAACATAGGGTACGGAAAACCGCATGTTCTCTGATCGCAACGGATGACTGCAGAAAGAGCGTTTGTTTCTTCCCTCGGTTGAACGTTGGCGCCTCGAATGTCGGCTCCGATGATCCATCGGGTATCGAGTTTACACCCGACTTTCTCTCTCTCTCTCTCTCTCTCTCTCTCTCTCTCTCTCTCTCTATCCATCTATCTATCTATCTATCTATAGAATAGCCCCGTCTTTCTCTCTCCCTCGTTAGTTGACGTCACGCGAAGACCTACTCCGTTTTACCTCTTTGCCACCTTGCGATACTGACCCTGCCTTCTTCGAGAGCGACACCTTCCAAGTGTTACGCGGTCCAAGTGTCACCGTATAACCGAGCAAGAAATTTTCAGTCGGCCACATCAGCTCGCTGTCCCTCCCGGCTACTCCGATGTCGCGCCGGCAACTTGAGATCTTCTTCGAAGCGTGTAGATCGAGCGCGTACACGTACCTACTCCGAGTAAACCGTCGCGAGCTTTCATCTTCTTCTCCGCGTGCGCGATGCGTCGATGCGTCGATGCGTCGGTGCCCTGCAAAACGAAAAACATTCTCCGAGAATTCGTTGATTTGATATAGCGCGACCAGATATTATCTAGCCATTTTCGATACTTTACCTATCATACTTTTGACGCTACTAGACTTTTCGTAGATATGCCCGCACGTTCCGCGATAAAACCGACGCATAGATACGTAGCTACGAACGTACACGATGAATCGTCGTCGTTCTCTCTCTCCTCCCCCTTCTGGAATTCTGATCTTTTGGTTGAACCGGCGTATTACTTATTTATTAGGACCGTACCCGGGTGGTCCGCGACATGACGGAATCGATTACGCGAGTTCGCGGAACTGGCCTTCCGCTCGAACCCCTTTGGAATTATGCTTCCACTCCTTCGAATTCGGCGTTCCTCAACCTCCTTCTATGTTGTCGCTCTTCTTCGTTTCTCCGTCTCTCTCCGTTCCCCTTTCGCTCCCTCCCCGAACCCCTGCCACGATCTCTCCCTCTCTCACTCTCTTCCCTTGCTCTCCTCTTACTCCTCGTTCCTTCTGCCAAATCGCTCCTTCTTTTTTGTTTGCACGCTTTTCGTCTCTCTCTCTCTCTCTCTCTCTCTCTCTCTCTCATTACCTTTCTAGCTCTATCCCTTGCATCGTCCATCTTCTTCTCCTTACCTTTCTGCTTATTATGTAATCAGAATAACAATAATTGCTTCGGAACTGCTTCGACTGCTCATCAATCCGTGTGACAGCTGGTTGCCCGCGGCTACGTATAGGATACGATCGTGTGCCGCTTTCCCAAGATCTCTCTGTGTACGATTTTAGGGATGAGAACAAAGAATATATTTGCCTTGCTATCGATTTCTATATTATCACATCGATCCTTCGAGATCCTCTCCCTTTTCCGATAATTTTCTCATCTATTCGTTGACTATTAAATCAAAATAGTAATCTAATCGATCGCACTCGGAAGCTCTAACTAGAGGACCGAGTAACTATATGTAATAGCGATACACGATATACGATATACTTATATATTGGTACACGTATATACGTATTTGGATAGGCCACTCAAAGCCTTCGCTTTTATTGCGAGTTTCGAAGGCGGCACCTTCGAAACTGACGACGATCCTTTCGGTCAGGAGAAAGATACATCGAGGCACGTGATAAGAAGGTTCAGGAAATAATAAATAGCGTTAGCTGCAATTGTATGTACAGTTTTTATTTGGGTTAATATAGTAATTCTCCATATCAGGGCAGGCAAATACGATTGGGTCGTTTTATGCGTTAACGTTCCGATGCCTCGTACGAGAGCGTACGTCAGTTCAAAGAGCGAACATGGGGGGTACAAAGGTAGCTAGCCTCGTCCTAGCCTCGTGATTGCGCATTCACACTCTTCTAAGATAAGTACTGCATTTGTTTTTTCTTTAATCTCCCCGTAAATACTCTTGTCTAATTTAATTACGTACGTAATAATTCGATTAATCAATAAATCCGTAATAAATCCGTATAAACGTTTGAATCGTGTGCGTGAGTGAACTAGTGGCGCCGATGTCTGTCGTAGACATCGACTAGGAAGTCTCTGTAGTAACCAGCGGTAAACGTATCACAAGTTATGTAGCAAGTTTATTTATTCGTCATCGGAATGCGAGCGTTCGATGCTCGAGGTAAGTGCCTTTTCCGTTTCCTTTTCCTCCTCTCTCTCTCTCTCTCTCTCTCTCTCGTTCTCTCTCTCTCTCTCTCTCTCTCTTTCGCTCTCTCTCTCGTTCTCTCTCTCTCTCTCTCTCTCTCTCTCTCTCTCTCTCTCTCTCTCTCGCTCTCGATCTATCTATCTTTCTCTCCCTCTTTACTGACGACTTTGAATTTTGCAGATGAGAAAGACGAATTGGACGACGGCATTTTTTACTATAAAGTTCTTCTCTTCTTCTCTCGAGCTCGCAAGTTCAAAAGTGCGAGGATAATGTTAACAAAACGCACGCGCATACGTCGAACCTCGAACGCTCGTCTTTATTGTATGTAGTATATAGCATAACACAACGTCGCGACGCTTGTCGTCTCTTCTTCGTTCATTAATGAGTCGTTGATGGGACGACGCGCATTCCCTACGTTCGCTGTGATCGCTTAGATAATCGTTATTGTATATCAAACTTTATAAACTGTAATATAATGTAAACCTGTAAAAAATATACTGGGTGGCGGCGGCTCTGTATAATATAATAAGTAGTATTATAGTTGTTATGGTACAATTGTAATTAGTATAAATATATCATTATGTTATATATTGCGACGTATGTTTTCATTTCTTCGGGTTTTTCTTTCCTTCGTCGACCGATTCTTTCTTTTCTATCTTTTTCGTTCGATCTCCCTTTCCCTCTCTCCCTTTCTCTCTCTCTCTCTCTCTCTCTCTCACTCACTCTCTCTCTCTCTCCCTCCCTCTCTCTCTTTCCCTCTCTCTTCGTTTTACACACGCACGCACGTACATACACAATCTCTCTCTTTCTCTCCAATCTTCTCCAACTTCCTTTCCTCTCCTGTAAAAATTTCTGGTAAATGTTTGTTAAGCTATGCCCATCTCTTAGTCGATCTCCCTCATATCGAAGAGTACGATAGATTCTCGTTAGTATAGCAAAGACGCTCGTATACTATTTACAAAAGATGATTCTCATTTCTGTACATACTAATTGCAAGAAAAGTTTCGTTAATAGAAAAAGAATTGAAATTCATTAAAATGTTTATTTCGGATAAAAGTAAAAAATATAATAATAATAATAATAATATCGCCATTCGGACGCAACCCAATCGTTTCCCTTGGTAATGCAAAATACATCGAAAGGGACGCGCGATCTTTACCATACCATACGATTAAAACTATAGCGTCTCTTCGTTATTAAATTATCGTGCGCTCAAGGCGAGGCTAGGGCGATTTAGGAACTACATGACAGCACAACCGATGCAAGTAACTATTTCATCTGTATGTTTTCTTTCTTTTATAAATGAATCCAAAGTGAAGAAAGTACGGACCCGAAGATTTCAATATCTTGGCGCGGACAACTATCGATGGTTCGATCGATCGATTCGAGTTTCATTTGTCAGCCCATCCTCTACATTTCTTTTAATTTGTTTCAAATTCTTTGGTAAATTTAAAAAGATCTTTGGTAAATGTAAAATACAATAATTATTAAATATAAAAATAAATGACATTATAAAAAGTAATAAGAACTGATTTCGAAGTGATTCGCTTTGATAGCTTATAGCGTGTTTTAAGAATATACGATCGATAATGTAGAACAAATCCCCGACATATACCGACGGTCGGTACGTCTTATCGAGGTGAAGGACATGGGAGGAACTCTTTTGTGCCATCTTGCGATTGCATCCTGTACATGCTGAAGCGTGAACAAATGTAACTATGGTAACAAATATTCATCATCCATTTCGCATGTTTGAACGTGTCACGCCGCAATGGAGAAACCTCGTGTCTGCAAATTCTATACTTTTTCAATTTCTTACTGTTCGAAGGTTGTATTCGAAGAACAATGCTCATAATGCACAATTATCGATATATATATATGTGTGTGTGTGTGTGTGTGTCTATATATATATATATATTGTATATATATATGTATGAATGTATAATGTATGTATATATCTATGTGTATAGATTTATCTCTGTATATATATATATATATATATATATATATATATATATATATATATATATATATATATATATTTACATATGTGTATGTATATTTATATATATATATATATGATTATGTCTATATATATTTACAAGTATATATAAACATTATATATATACATATACATATGTATATATATCTAAATATATGTACGTATATATATGTGTATATATATCCATATATATATACACATTATACATAACATACATATCTATATATATACGTATATATATGTATATATATATATATATCAATATATATATATATATACACATTACATATACACACACACACATTATATTTTACATACAAGCTATATATATATATATATATATATATATATATATACATATATACATACATATATATATACACATTCATACACACATCATATATAACATACAAATCTATATATACGTATATATATATGTATATGCATATATATATATGTATATACGTATATATTTGAATTGTGTATATGTATATATGTATATATATATATATATATATATATATATATATATATATATATATATATATGTATATATTACGCATAAATAATCGATTGCGCATTTTTCGGTCCTATTTACACGTGTAATATTACATAAATTGAAAATAATGTTTTCAGAGGCATCTCATCCTTTTCATCTTCCTTCGGTTCTTGCTTGCTATTTCTCTCTCTCTCTCTCTCTCTCTCTCTCTCTCTCTCTCTCTCTCTCTTCTTCCTCTCGCATACACACTCACTTTCATTCTTTCTTTTTCTTTAATCTTCTCTCTTACAATCGCTCGTTCGTTCGCGCTAATGCTTTCAACAAGAAAGAAAATACTTTCTCAGTTTTACTTCATATTTATCGAATAATCATACTATTTCACCCCTCATACTGTAGGAACTTAAAGACGGTGACTTCGTGTTGCGCGGAGTCCCAGAGAAAATAAAACCTTTTTATCTGTCGTTTTATATCTGTCAATAATAACGGCCGGCTTACATACATGTAAACATACACGTGTATCGTTTTCTATAAATACACGTATGTGTATACATATGTAGATATCTTATTTGTAATGATCGTGTAATTAATAATAACGCGTATATAATTACGCGTGTCGACGAGACCGTCGCTTGGCAATATCATGGGTGCGCGTAGACCTTGCGATAATGACCATGAGAGAACGATGATAGCGACGATAACATACATTTTTAGCGTTACTAAATGCTGGTAAAAAAGGTGTTTTCCGTTCGCACGATGGACAAATAGAGACGATTTAAAAAGTCGATATTATCGATCCAATATTGGCTCTTACCCAGAACGGATGATTCTTAATGGACTCTTTACGTACGTATCTTTTTTCTTCAGCGATCCGCGATCCCCCCCCCCCTTATTTTTCACGTTTTATAATTTTTTTTTCTTAATTTTTTTGTCCGTTTCTCTCTCTCTCTCTCTTTTTTTTTTTTTTTAATATTTTTTCTTTTTAAAAATTTTTTTTTACGTATTTATCTTTTTATATATATATTTTTTCATTTTTTTTTGTTCTGTAATAATAATAATAATGCACGCTCGCTTGGTCCATCGTGCGACCGTTTTTAAGAAAATACTAAAGGATCGATAATCGCTCGACCTCGCTAATTAAACCAGCTGGATTGGTGCATGCTTAAGCTATGAAATTAAAAAAAAAATCAACTATGCGGCAGTAGCAACGGAAATATATGTTGTGATAGTTTAGCTTCTTTTTTTTTTTAGAAAATAGACGGTGGTTCTACTTGCCGATCCGTTATGATAGCAAATGTGCTAATTGCATACGAAAATTGTATGATACGAACAATGATAATCCTTGGTATCGATATCCCATATTTAATGGGTTATAGATACGAATAATCTATGACAGTTGCCGAGACAATTGTGATAGTGACGGTGATGATGAAAATGACGAAGATAACAATGATAATAGTAGTTATAGTAATGTAATACTAATAATGATGATGATGATAATAATAATAATAATAATAATAATAATAATAATAATAATAATAGTAATAATTATAATAATAATAATAATAATAAGAAGAAGAAGAAGAAGAAGAATGATAATAATGATTATAATAATAAATTGAAATAAAAAGGATTAAAAAAGGAAAAAGATTAAAATAGGAAAAAATATAATAATAATAATGGTAATAATATAGTAATACCGAATAATTGTGTGACCACGATGGTGTAGAGATAACGAGGATGGATAAAAATAACGATAGCGATAAAAGTAATAATGATAATAGCGTGGTATAAACGCTGAAATGATATTAATAACGAGCCATTAAGATCCGTGTTTTCAACATTCGAATACGATCTTTTATAATCATCTATATTAGGTTTATACACGTTCAAATTAATCGTCTATCTCTTTCTCTCTTCTTTTCGTTTTCAATACCTTTTCTTCAACAATCGATTGTAATAGAAAATATTAACAACCAAGTGCTTCCCGCTCGCATCGTGTCGATATTAACGAGTACGCATAGACGCGTAGAGTTAATTAAGATTCAAAACTAACATTCCTCTTTATAGGAGAGAACGCGTTTCTTATATAAAATAAAATAATCGATTGGATACGAAATGGTGTAAGAGGTCTACGATTCACAGCGACACGATAACGACGAGGATAGCCCATGATCCATAGATTTTCTCGTACTTTGTCTAGCACCGTCACTTATTTTCGTTTAATTGTGACTTTCGCTTTTCGTCTAATCGTTGTGATATTTTGGAACAGAGAGAGAGAGAGAGAGAGAGAGAGAGAGAGAGAGATGCGACGAGACGTGTGTATCTTACGATCGGCGAATGGCCGGATATCGTTCTCTTATTTCTTTTCCTAGAAGACTTATAACGAAACAGGCAAAAGTTTCAAAGATTATCTACCTTACATACTGATATTTCGTTAATTGCAAAATAATACTGAAGTCTGCACAAGGTGCCTATCACATATGTCTATTTAGTAAATGAGATGCATTTGCACGCATTTTCGTCGATCGCACGGCTGATTCGATCGCTTTTTATATCATGCGTAAAATTCTCTCTCTCTCTCTCTCTCTCTCTCTCTCTCTCTCTCTCTCGCTCTTTCGTTCATTCACTCACTAGCTCTCTCTCTCTCTCTCTCGCTCGCTCTCTCGCTCTCTCGCTCTCTCGCTCTCTCGTTCATTCACTCACCAACTTTCTCTCTCTCTCTCGCTCGCTTTCGCTCTTTTCCCCTTCTATCTGCTCGCTTTTACCAGCCCGTTGAGTGTCCTTTTTATTAACAGAGTGAATAAAAAATCGTTAAAACCATTTTCGTCGAGACTGTACCGTCATGGTTCGTTGTATGAAAAAAGAGGAAGAAAGTTTGTTAAACTGTCGTTCGAAGAAGTCAAATTCGCCTAGAACTAACAAAGTTTGCGTGAAAGTAGACAAAGGATACGATCGATCGTGAAGCATTCGACGACGACTCGTTAAACTATAACGCGTATACAGAAATTACGATGTTGGAAAATATGCAGATGCAACGTATCGAACCCGCGGTACAGGTCGTCGAACCAGTTGTAATCTCTTTTGACACACCCTGTGTATGTATATATATATATATATATATATAATATATATATCATTAATAATCAATAATAATATCAGTTTGTCATGTACAGGCTATTCGGAGCCGATAGCCTGTGGTCTCTAATTGTATTTATTCGAACCCTTCTTGTCGTACTCGAATATATTTCCTTCCTTATTACCTTTCTACTTAAGATATTTCTTTTTTTTTGGGTTTTTTTTTTTTAATAATATATGCATCTTGCCCTGGCTTCGCGTAGCAAGGTTTGACGTAACGAATTTTTATCATTCCTTTCTTGTCGCCCTCGAGCAACTTTTGTTGTATTTCCCTTTCTTTAGTAATTTAATGAAATAATCGTATGTATTATAGCTTTATGTAATTATTTTTAACCTTTACACTTTAATATGTAGCTTCTTTTTTATCTATCGTAGATTTGTCAGTGGCTATCCCTGATGTGTTAGTTACCCTGCGCTTCCGTCTGGTTGTCGAAATATTGTTGCGATATTGTGGTCTACGATTAAAATTCGTCGTTTCTTTCGAAATTCGCACCATTCGAAAAATGAGCTTGGCGCTATTCAACGCTTACATAAAATTTTCTCGTTCTAGCATTTATTCGGCGGAAGAAGAGCCGTCGGTTACGCATCTTTTTTTCTTCCCGTTCGTCGAACTTACTTCCCGAACTACACGCCTTGATCGATCTTAAACCGCTCGAATCGAATCGAATCGAATCTAATCGAATTTTCCGTGGAACGTTTATCGCGATAAAAGAACGAAACGACATAACATTGCTAGGTCGATTTAAATGGAATAACAAAGATCGATGGAAAAACTAGATAGAAAAGGAATGACCGACGTGTCAACGTGCGCATAGATATCCACGTACCCGTTTATCGCACCTATCCCCGAGCGCGTTGTGCTCGTCGAAAGAAAACGTAAATCGTCGTAGGATTGAATGCTTGTGAAAAGTCGATTTTCGTACGGATCCTCGAACGTTCGTCGTACGGATGTTTCGCCGGAATATCGGACGCAAAGAAGGAAAAAGAATCATTGTTTTAAGAGTGCCGATGTTGAAAATTTGTGTAAAAAGAGATAACGAGATATGATCGGGCAGAAACGACGGACGGTATTCCGTTTCGCATCGCAATTTATTCGATAAAGCATTCGTCGAGCTTTCCTTGCGATCGTCATGATCGATCAATTAAATCGTTGCATCAAATACGTTAATCGAATTTAATTTAAGAAAAGGAAAAGTTGGATATGGCGTTTAAACCGTCGAAAGAACGGGCAAAGATGGCCGATGTAAAAGATATGAGAAACGAGAATATGATTCGAGCAGGGAGAACGTTCGTCGAATCGATGACCCCGGGGGGATGGATCGCGAGCATTGGTCGGTCCATTCAGTCTTGCAGAAGATATAACTTTCGTCGGATAAATTCGGCTGTTTCGCGTATAAATATGTCCGCGCGAAAACGTAGATATCTTAAAGAACGAGGTAACGAAGGAAGGGCCTCGATGCGCTCTCTCTCTCTCTCTCTCTCTCTCTCTCTCTCGCTCAGATGATCAAACGTTCGTGATTCTAAAAGGAAGATAACAATTACGATCGATATAAAGTATGCGTCCAGTCTTTTTCAACGTTTCTCTTCCTTTCTTTCGCTCGCTCGCTCGCTCGCTCGCTCGCTCGTTCGCTCGTTCGCTCGTTCGCTCGTTCGCTCGTTCGTTCGTTCGTTCGTTCGTTCGTTCGTTCGTTCGTTCGTTCGTTCGTCCTCGCGCGCGTTCTTTTCCTCCCATCCTGTCTCTCTGTCTGTCTGTCTGTCTGTCTGTCTGTCTGTGTGTGCGTGTGCGTGTGTCTTTCTCTCCTCCCTCCTCATTTGACTCATCCGTTCATCACCACTAATCCGAGCCATTTTGTTGAAGCAACGCCGGTGCCGACTGCGAAGGCTGCGGTTGCAGCGTCTCGTGATGATAATGATGATGGTGATGATGACGGTGACGATGGTGATGATGGTCTACCGGCGAGGGCGTCCGACTACTATGAGAGGAGCCGTGTTCCGGAGCGTTCGAGGCCGCGGCAACGGCAGCGGCTGCGGCAGCGGCGGCGGCGGCTGCGGCGGCGGCGGCAGCCGCGGTACCGGAGGTTCCCGCGGTTGTACTACCATTTCCAGCGGTGGTACCGGAAGTGCCGGTACCACCGCTGCTGCTACCGCTGGCATTGCTACTGCCACCACCTCCGGGATTCGGTGGGGGTTCGAAGGCTTTTTGTTCGCTCGGCGTTAAAAGGTGTATCATGTTAACCGGGACGGGGAACGGAGAGGTCGTAAAGTCGGGGAAAAAACTTTGAGAAAGGTTCGTACCGAGGAGCGAGTGATGAGGAAAGCCACTGTCGTCGGCCGGATGGGGTGGAAGACCGGCGAGAGGATGGCTCAGCTGGGCCGGTGGTTGTTGAACGGCTTTGACATTGTTGTTCAAAGAATTCATGACCACGTCGCCGGTCGTAGCTCCGGTGCAATCTCTTCTCAATTGTTCCAACTTCAAGCTCTTTCCGTATTTACCCCGTACGTACATCAACAAACTGTTGTACGGTATGCCGAATATTCGGCTAGCCTGCGACGTCGTCATCTTCTTGTTCCACACGTGTTGCAGCGCCTCGGTTAGTTCGGCGTTCGTCCAAGATCTCGGTGGGCCGCCCCTGGGTGCGCTGTGTTGACCCTTTGGCCTTCCAACCGGCAGACCGCGTCCACCTTGATCAGACCACCTTCTCGGGGCGTCGCCGTCGGATCTGTGCTTTTTCTTCTTACCGGATGGATGAGCCGTCAAAGTGGCCGGTCCGAACAATCCGTGCAACTGTTCCGGTTTGAAACTTTCGTGAAGATCCGCTAAAAGGGAGCCCCTTTCGATCCCGGTACCGTGAGGAAAGAGACCGCCGCTCAAAGAGGCTACGCTGTCGAGGGGAAACATGGCCGCGATCGAGCCGCGTCGCGACGTCAGCGAAGCTTCTTGTTGTTGTTGCTGCTGCTGCTGCTGCTGCTGCTGCTGCTGCTGCTGCTGTTGTTGTTGTTGTTGTTGTTGTTGCGTTTGATAGGCGTGCGCGTTTCTAGCGGTCCCGAGCGGACTATCGTCCCGCGAATGATGAGTTTGAGTCGGCGGCGGTGGTAGCTGACTTTGGGGATGATTCTGAGGAAGCCACTGAGCCGCTAGTTGACCCAAACTCGTCAGGTACTCGCTGTGATGATGCGGCGGTGTCAACGATAACGCCGCCATGCCAGGTATACTGACGACGGCAGCGGCCGCCGCCGCCGCCGCCGCCGCCGATGGAATGTCTTGGGGTGAACCGTCGAGATGGAGGAGACTCGTACCGGTGAGGGGAGACCCTCGCGGACTACTCGCCGCCTCGCTACTTTCGGTCTTTACTTGATGCAATTGCTGGTTGTGATGTTGCTGTTGTTGTTGCTCTTGGGTAACCGGCGAGACCGTTCTCTTTATCGACAAATTCTCCGCCATTTCCTCCTGCTGCTGCTGCTGCTGCTGCTGCTGCTGCTGCTGCTGGTGGTGGTGGTGGTGGTGGTGGTGGTGGTGGTGGTGCTGATTCGTAGGGTTCGACGATGCCTGGGAATGGTGTTGGTTTTGTTGCTGACTATTGGTGAGATTCAAAGAGGAAAACGGTGGGCTCAGACTTGGCGGTGGATGCGGCCTGCTCAAGTCTTGCGGTACCAATTCCCCGGATCTTCGACGTGGCCGTGCCTGCTTCCGACGCGGCATAAGGGGAGAACTGCAGGCTTCCCTTAACTCCCGTATACCGAAGCTCAGATGAGCCATGTGCGGTAATCTATCCCGATGGTCCCTCAAAGGTTGAAAGATCGTTCTCATAGGCGCCGCGATCGTTTCTCTCATCGAAGCACGAGCTGCCGCCGCGGCAGCCGCTGCTGTCGCTGCCGCGGCCGCTGCGGCCGCGATCTCCGACGCGTTATCGTCGTCCTCCTGAGTGTCCTGCCTGGTTTCCTCGGGCGTCGATGGCTCGCCGAGAAGAAGATCGGCCACCGGTGTGTCCGGCGGTGAGGCCGGCCTCGGTTCCGACGAAGCCAATCCCCGCACCTGCAGGCTCTCGGCCGCTCTCATCAGTCCTGCCAATTCTTCTCGACCGACTCGCACCTCCCCGCGATACATAAAGTCGATTAATGCCGCGACTTCGTGACCGGGGAAATCCTTTAGTACGATCACCGGATGCTTGCACGGATGCTCCGCAAATATTCTCTCGAAGAAGGGGCTAAAACGTTAACGCTTTCTTCGATATAGAGGTAATAGAGGTGGAAAAAGGATGGGAGTGGTCGTGGAATCGGAAAGGAGGCTCAGTTATTTTTATCAAGGATAACGTTACGAAAGGCTATGCGACCGATCGCGGAATGGAGAACGTCGTCATCTTTCTCCAAAACTCATCCCATCTTTGTCCTCCTCTCTTCTAGGGAGAGATCTTCTCTCTCTCTCTCTCTCTCTCTCTCTCTCTCTCTCTCCCCCCCCCCCCTTACTTTCTCGTTTATTTTTCCTTTCTCGAGGTTATCTCAGCGGGTAACGCGATCCAAGGATTACGCGGGCGAGCGCAGACGGGTAAGTAAAAATTCGTCGAAAGGTAAAATTTGTAAGGAGAGAAAGTAGAAGAGAGGGGTAAGGAAAAAAATAAAAGGCCCGTAAAATACGCGTGTACGAGGAGAGAAAGAGGCGAATTTGGCACTTTTCTCGTCGGCCGCTCGAAGGTCTAAGGCTTTCTCTCTAGCCTCTGATAAAATCGATTACCGAGGAAACGTACGAGGCAGAGGTAAGGAAAAATGGTCGAATCGCGATGCTCGTAAAAAGGAAAGACGTAAGTTGGGCGCAAGGTTAAATAAGATCGTTACGTTTCTAATACGTAATCGTGTGAAAAGTTTAGAGAGGAGGTAGGTGTAGTTGGGTGTTACGCGAACGAATAACGATGGATTATTGAAAAATTCTGACCTGCAAGCACTGAGAACGACCTTGTGAGCCCTGAGGCTAGTCTCGGCGCAAACCAGCGTCACGTCGACGAGTATCTCCGCGTGCAAAAGAGCCTCGAAGGACTGTAATATGTGATTCTGATGATTGTTCCATCGAAGGGAGTAGTGCGACTGCAAAGCCATCCCATCGGGGCTCGCCGCGGAGCTCGACATTTTTTCAACGGCCTCCCTCTGCCGTTAGCGGGAGGCACCCTGGGCCGCCGCCGCCTCGTTCTCCTTCGTTCCCTCCGACGACAGGATCGTTTCCTTCTTCCATGCACCCACGTACGCCCCGCGGCCGCGAACTACGCGTAAACGAGCACCCCCTGTATTCGCTATCCTCTCCTTTTGCTTCCTTCTTCTGCGTTCAGGGTACGTTCTGCCGACGACTCCGTCAACTGCGAAAGAAAGTCAAAGCACAGGTGTCAAGGACCCCTTCATCTTCTATCTCGGATAATCGACGACGAGGATCGGTCGGATCTCGAGACGGGATCGACTTTCCGTCCTCCTCGAACTATCGAGCGTAATGCGGAACGTTGGACCGAGCTAAGATCCGAGGGAAGGCGTTCGACGACGTACGCGACGACGTACCATCGACGTCCCACGCATTTTTCATCTCCCCTTTTCTCTCGTCGACGTTGTTTTGGTCCTCGATCTCTCTTTCCCGCGTACGAGATTATACGAAATGGTAATAGATAAACGTTAGGTACCTACGTATTATCATACGTGGTATCTTCGTTTCGATTATTGACCCCTGCCGTACGAATCTCGATATTCTTAGGTAGTGCGACGAAAGTGACGAGGAGGATGAAAAGTAAATGACAGAAGATGGGAGAAGAAGCATTACGACGAGTCGACGAGCGTGCACGGGTCTAAAAAGTTTCGACGCGTTATAACATTTCGATGAACCGTCGATCGTTTTTCCCGATTTTCTCAAAAATCTCGTAAGGCAAGGGTTATCGGACTCGCGACAAGGAAACTTTTCAAGGCGCGTAAACGCTTCGACGCTCACTACGCGTGAAAGTGGGGGGATGATTCGTTCGGCGATCGGTCTTACGAGGAGTTGTTATTTTCTTTTTTTTCTTTTTCGAGCAACTTCCAAAGGACAACAGCGACGGATCTTCCCGCGTACGTAATACGTTAGGATGGAGGAAGAAATATAAATACGCGCGATACCATAGGTACGATCGACGTCTCTCTCTCTCTCTCTCTCTCTCTCTCTCTCTCTCTCTCTCTCTCTCTATAGGCGTGTTTGTATACACGCGCTTCTTCTCTGATAATACGAGGAGGGATCGGGATGGCAAGAATGTAAAAAAATAACGCGTAGAGACGATGTACGTAGGGGCGATTCGTAAGGCTCTCGACGACGTTAAAAAACGAATGCGTATGCGTACGATAAATCGTCGATTCGCGCGTACGCGCGACTTTCCGTCCGGTCCCATTTTTTTGGATCGTCTTTTATCGTATTTTACGCGTCGCGAACAGTTCCGATCCGACAGATATTTGAATCAGCGCGATTGTAATATTTTTCGTAAAACGGTGCTACTCGTGGATAAAATTGAGAAATCCTCGCGAAAGAAATCCTCCTCGAAAGACGATCGATCTATCCAATTGGTTTTCTTCGCAAAAGAAACGTGCGATCATCGCGAAAGATGCTCCTCCTCCGCGAGCAAACAAATTTTGAAATAAATTTAAAATCGAAACGATAAACTTAAATGAGAACGTCCCTCCAATGACCGATGCCGGAGCGATGTGCCACATCGACCGATATTCCTTTCGACGAATTTTCTCCGATTTCGACACTCGCTATTTCCTTTACGAAGGGAGACACTGCTTTTCGACACTGTTCGCGTTTAAGGTAGGGTACGTACTACCAAATACGAATCGATACGCGATCATCAATCGTATTTTATCCTCCGTAATCGTTGAATTCCAAAAAACGTTCTCCGTCCTCTTGATCCAATCGTTTCCATACTCGAAGGACTTTTCCTACGTTGCTCGTGGAACACACTGGACGATCCGCTTTTACGAACTCGGGAACGCATTCGAACGAAATTCTATACTATACTTGTGCTCTCGACGTCCTTTTTCTCGCGGACAAACTCACAGACGTCCGAAGAGCTCGAAGATCAAACGAGGAAAAGTCGATCGGCTCGACGAGAGTAATATCAACGATCCGAGGCACTGCCGCGCGATTCGACGAACGATCGTGTATCGTGGTAAGGCCGATGGGACGCGAGAGCGAATGCTGCTCGATATTTCAAGCAGAGAGAGAGAGAGAGGGAGAGAGAGAGAGAGAGAGAGAGAGAGAGAGAGAGAGCGATCACCGATCGATCTTCTTCGCGCGCGTGTCTCCGTGGATCATATCGCGTTCGATGTAAACACACGCGTAATCACATAAAGACGGAAACTATTATCGAACAAATGATCGATTCTTCCTCTCCGTGAATTTTCTCCACCGAAAATCATTTTGCACTCCTAGATCTCTTCTTTCGGTGTAACTCGCGTTTTTTGTCGATCGTAATAATAGCAAACACTGATCGAGATATCGGGAGACACGTTGGCGGGAAAACCAAAAGCGTCGCGGTGGGCCACCCGCGTGGTTCGTCTTTTCTCCTCGTGCTTTCTCTCGGGATATAGTAAAGGGGGTGCAGGTGGAACGGAGAGAACGAGAGAGAGAGAGAGAGAACGCGCGACTAGGGATGGAAAGAGGGGAGCGAGATGGTGAGCGAGCGAGCGAGCGCGCGAGCGAGCGCGCGCCCAAGAGATAGATAGAGATAGAGAGAGAGAGATAGAGAGAGAGAGAGAGAGAGAGAGAGAGGGGGAGGGAGGGGGAGGGAGGGGGAGGGCGGGCTGGGAAGATGGGTACCGCGCGGCGCCCGAAACGATCAGCTGATTCTTCGATGTCACCCAGCACAACTCAAAATTTATTTCCGCTGGAGGACGAAGACACAAAGCAGCGAAGGAAAATTAGTCGTATCCTTAATTGTCACTTTCGAACGGAAAAGGCGAGACGCGAACTCGTCGATTTTCACTTTTAGGGAAGGAGGATCGACGCACGGGGCGAGATCGCGCGCGCGCACGTTCGCGTACGCGCATAGAACCGAGTATATTCGCGACCCGAAAGAAATCGAAGGGTAATGAAGGAGGAAGGGAAGGAAAGGATAAAGAAAATGGTCGTTCTTTCGAAAAAGACCGGACAGGAGTGCGCGCGTAGCGGCAAACTCGAAACGGTAGGCCAAGGCGTACCGTTACCGAAGAAAGCTCGCTCACCGATTTCTTAGCCGGTAGAGGACGACGGTGGGGCTGGTCAGATACGTATGGGGATCCGACGATATGGTATGGGTCGAGGAGTATTGGTATAGGTGGGGTAGAGGGGGTTTACCGAGAGGTTGTAACGTTTAAGAGAAAACTGACCGTATCGTGTGGAACGCGTGTGCGGCACAGCGGCGTCGGCGACGGCCGGTGAGTGAATGCGCCGTGACGTTAAGCGCCCCTCCTAACATTCCCCCTCCCCCCCTACCCTATCCCCCCCTTACCTTCCCCCTACCCTCGCGCTCCTTAAACCTCTGCTCTGCCCCTTCCCGCGATCCGTCCTCTCCTTTCGAAGCACGCTCGCTTTCTCTCCTTCCTGCTCGTGCTCTCTCTCTCTCTCTCTCTCTCTCTCTCTCTCTCTCTCTTTCTCTCCCACCCCTCACGTACTCCCTCTCCCCGTCCGCCACCTCTACCACTACTTCTCGCTCTCTCGCGAAGCGCGTCTTTCCCGCGCGTCTCGCGATACTCCCCCTCCTCCCCCGACCGCCTGCTCTTTCGCCCTCGTGCTTTTCTCTTCCTCTTCCCCTATCGCGCGGCCTTTCCCCTCCGTCCCACCGAGCTTCTCTCTCTCTCTCTCTCACCGTTCGTTCTCCTCTACCTTCTACCACCGAAGCTTTACCGCCCTCCGCGCAAACTTACCACCACCGATCTCGCGACTGGTATAACCATCGCGAGGACCACTATCCGCCCGCGTCCGCCGCTACCTACCACCGCGCGCGCCTTCCTCGCGGATCTCTTTTTTCGCGATCGCGATCGATTCTGCGATCGACGAATACGATATCGACCACCGAGTACTCTCCGAGAGAGTCATACGGACGGACGGACGGACGGACGAACGCGCGACCGAACGAAAACCCTTGGGAGATGACCGAGAGAAAGGAAGGGCTCCGCGTGAGTCGTTGGTGCCAAAGATACGTACGTTTAGGGCGGCGATGCGTTCCCCGTCCCTCTTCTTCGCTTTATAGCCACCTCTAGCCTCCTAGAATTATTCCCGTTGTTCGTTTTCAGCGGCACCGGGGATAATATACCCTTTTTCTTTTCCTTTATCCCTTATTCCTATCTCGCGAGAGCGAACGAACGAACGCGATAGATCGGTAACGAGCCCGTTCGCGTTATCGATCTTGATCGAACACGCGTCGCGATGTGTTTAAATAGACAACGATCAAGACTAGGAACAACAAGTGTGAACGGTAAGGAGAAACGAAAGGAAGTATCGACGGGTAGTCGAAGAAAGCAAGGGGGAGAAGGGAAACGACAGGATCGAAAACATAGGGATCGTTGGAGGCTGTCAGATGGACCGTAACGTCGTTCTTCCCTGGTTCTTCTCATCGTACGAGCTCGGCAGACGAACGAGGTAAAACTCACGCATGGATGAAACGACCGAACGATTTATTACGAAACGACTCTTTTCTCTGGTGCCGTGGTCACGCGCGCCGAGAGAGACGGCCGCGCTTCTCGATTCGTTCGCGCACCGTCGTCGTACGTCTCTCTTTATCCTCGCGCACTTTCGCGAAATCGCGCCAACTCTAAGTTCGGCTCGAAGGCGCCACCAACCCCCGTCCGAACTCGAGTAGAGAGAGAGGGACCTTCTCGGTAAATAGCGTTCGCGTTAGCGAGCTCGTACGCGTCGTGAACTCACTCGTACGCGCGAGCTCGTGCGCGTGACTCGTGCGTTAACTCGTGCGTGCGCGGCCTGCGCGACACACGGCGTGCGTAGTCCACCTTTCGACAGGCGGCCCGACTCTTCGAGCAGTCGCGTTGTGACTGCCTCTTCGGACTTGCCACTGAAAGTGGAGAACGGGACGAAGAGTCCCACCTCCTCGTGCCACCTCCAACCGGGTGGGTACCAGCCCATCGGACCCTCCTTCTCCTTTCCCGTCCGACGTATCGCTCCTTCTACGCGCCACCATTCTTCCGTCTACCTCGATTCTCTCGAACCGTACCACCGAACCTTTGCCGTGCGTTAGACCGACGTCCCCACCGGCCGAACAACCCCCCCCTCCCCTAGCTCCTCCACCCCTTTCCTCTCTTCCCCTTGCCTCTCCATCCAAGATCTCGCTTCTCTCTTTAGCCCGAGTACAGGCATGGAGAGTCATTGTCGTTTACGTACACTACCTGGGAGATATTTACCTCTCTGTCCGGTTTGACCCTTGAATAGCCTCGGTACTTTCTCCTCGTTTCGGGTATATACATATTCACACACACACACACACACACACACACACACACACACATAAGCCTCGTTTGGCTTCGGGTAGACCTAACGTAGGACCTTCGACACCTGCCCGAAATCCATGCACCGTAATGCGTGGACATACACGTACATACGTAAATACTTTCGACCGCCTTCGATATAATAGCTAGGATTTTCCTCGGCTCGAAGGTTTTCTTACATTTACCGTACCCGCTCGATCATTTATCATCATACTTTTACCGAGAAACGCACGTTGTCACGTTGTCAAAGTTTCTACGTCGGGTCGTAAATCTTTTTTACTTTGCCGTTGTACTCGGTACGAGTAACAAAAGGTTTCTCGTTGCGCACGGTATGGTAGAATGTGCGTACGGAGACTCACGTCGTTGTTCCGTAGAGAGGGGCAGGGGGAGAGAGAGAGAGAGAGAGAGAGACGATGGTCGGCCCGACACGTTAGGACAGAGGGATAATCGCGCAAAGAGATTTTCCGTTAAGGATCTTTGGGCCTCTGAGAGATTCCATATACAAGAGGTGGTCGCATATGTACGGAATGTTTCTCGATCGAGATGTAGGAAGGTGCCATGAAGGTAAAGTCGCCGATGACGCTTTCGGGAACACTCTCGCGCGAGTTGTCGATTCGCGGGCAAGAGGTATCCGCGCACGAGGATCGGAGCGTAAATGGATGGCGCCGTCGCCGTCGCCGTCGCCGGCGCCACCACGGAGCAACGACGACGGCGACGGTGACGGCGACGGCGACGGCGACGGCGACGGCAACGGCAACGGCGACGCCGCTACTTGCGCGCCGTGACGCTCGGGTGGCGCCCGAGCACGCGTCACGAGGCGCTAGAAAAGCGAAGGTGCCCACGGATGTATTTTTTAATTATTGATTTTAATGACGAGGAGAGCCGCGCCAACGCCATCTTGGATGCTGGGCGGAGTAAGGAGCGGCACGGTGGTTCCCCCGTCCCTCCTTATCCTCCCCTCTACCCCCCCCCTCCCCTCTCCCCCATCGTACCGTCATTCTCGTTCTTCTCGAGCTGATTCTCTCTCTTTCCCCTCCTCCCTGTACCGCGTGCTCTCTCTCTCTCTCTCTCTCTCTCCTCCACCTCCTCCACCTTTCGCTCTTTTCTCTTTACGCGCGGAGCTCTTTCGTTCGCGCTCTTGCCCTCTGTCCCTCCCGCTGCCCCTCGCCCTGGCCCTACTCCTTCCAACGCCACCTTCTTTTACTCCTTCTCTTACCACCACTACTTACTAACACTCTTACGTACCTCTATTCCCCTACCCCGTTTTCCTTCGAGGCTTGGTAACCCCCTCGTGTTCGGCCACCCCTCTTTTTCTCTTCTCTAATATCGAGAGATAGACGAATGATGATTAAGAAAACGTTGCTAGGTGAGATATACGAAGATGACTCGAATCACCCTCGTCTTCCCTTCTTCGTTGAAATCTTCGTACCTCCACCGAAAATAGAAACTCGACGAGTAATAATTACGTCCGACGATAAAGAATGACTCGTGCTGACGGATAGGCAAGGGGGGAGGGGGAGAGAGAGAGAGAAATCGGCCAAACTTTTTGCGGACGCGAAGCGCTTCGCACAGGTCTCTCTCCCTTAGAAGATAGTAGATATTCTTTCGCAAACTTGTCTCTCTCTCTCTCTCTCTCTCTCTCTCTCTCTCTCTCTCTCTAATAGACACGCTCGACCGTATTTAATTACTTTCTTTTAAGAGAAAGTATCCATGTCCATAGACTCGCACGACTCGACGACCGCTTAGTTGCTTTATCTTATCGTACGACTCCTTCCTCGAAGCTACGTCCGAGCTTCGTCCCACTTCAAACTCGAGCCGCACGATTGTGCGTGTTTCCCTACCTCGCGGAAATTTCATTCCGAGTATGTAGAAATGGTGCATGCCCGCTTAGCGAGTATGCCGAGTATAAAGGGCGGAAGCGCTTTTTCCTCGCAGTCTCAACATTTTTCTAATTAAGATAATGTATTTACATAAGCCCGGATAAACAAAACCGAATTCGAAAGCGAGCTACACGTCTTTTACGTTAAACGCAATGACCGGATGGAAGGGCGATAGAAAAGCCGAGCAAGGAAAAGTGTACGTAGGTGTAGGTAGAAACGCAAAGGAAGATAAGAGATGTTGCGATGAATAGCAACGACGAGAGACGGGGGGAGAGAGAGAGAGAGAGAGTACGTTGGGATGAAACGAAACAAAGAAACGGTACCAAAAGGAATACGGTACGTAAGGTATTCTCGAAACACGAGCTCGATTCCTTCTCTCGGTTCCTTGCGAACCGAGGTTGCCTCGTTCTCTTTCTCCTACTCCTTCTCGATAAGGGTAACGAATCAAGCAACTTTCTTCCTCGTATCCATGCGGTATTCCACCGCGTGCTCTCACGGGCGTCGAGCGTTGATAAGTCGAGACAAGAAAACGCGGAGAGAAAACGATGGCTTACGACGGCGTAAAGAAAAGAGAGGAGGATGGTCGTCGATGGGACGAGTCGGTGGAAGAGAACGAGTACCTAAGTACGAAGAAAAGAAGACAAAGAGAGGTGTAGTAGAGGGAGAGGGAGAGAGAGAGAGAGAGAGAGAGAGCGAAACGGTCGAGAAGCAAAGAAGCAGAAGCGGAAGAAGGAGAGATAGAAGAGGAGAAGAAGAGCGAGCAGGAGGAGACGAAGAAGAAGAAGCGAGAAGAAGGAGAAAAGACGAAGCAGGGTGGTTTTAGCGCTGTGTGCTGCTAGAGAGAGGGACAATGAGAGGGGGAGTAAGAGTGAGAGAGAGAGAGAGAGAGAGAGAGAGAGAGAGAGAGAGAGAGAGAGAGGTGGCGGAGGTGGAATTAATGCACGCACCGGGCCACGTACCCAAACCCTTACAGAGCTGCCAGCCTACTTCGTTATACGACAAGTATAAGAGGAGAGCACAGAGACTTTTATTGATCGCCTGGCAAAAACTCAGGAACCCTCATTTCGTCCTCCGTACCCCCGACTCCCTTTTACCAAGCGAGCTTCTACCCCCTTTTCTCACCAACCCCGCGAGCCCTTCGACCAAAAAGTAACGTCAACTGGCAGCATAGTCAAGGTCGCTTTTGTTATCGACGTCGACGCCAACGTCGCAAAGACCGTCAATAATTAGTAATATTTCGGATAATTATAACGTTTGGAACATGTCTATTTCGAGTAAAAGTCGACAAAGTTTTGAGGAAGGATCTATTACCGCGGCGACCGGTCGGCAAGTCCCTCCCCCCACCCCCCACCCCCAAGTAGATCCCCGCAGATCCTCGTCGATAATGGTGCGAATCTAAAGTATCGTTGAACACGATCGATTAGATCCTTCTAAATCGACTCGATGAAAAAAAGTTTGGACTTAGGATAAAAACGGATCGAGTCTCGATAACGAGGACGGTACGATAGACAGTCAAAATATACCTAGGATTCGCTATAAAACTAAAGTGAAAAAGAAGAAATACGGTAGAAACTTTTGTAGTCTATGAAAAATATATCTCGACAAAAAGTTGACTACCCCGTTGAACCTACGGATACGTACCTACGTACCCTACGTACCTACGTACCGACGTACCTGCGTACATACGTATGTATGTACCTATGTATTTACGTATACGTGTATATCTATGTACGTATGTATGTATGTATGTATGCATTTATGTACGTCTTATTATAGTATCTCAGCAGAATAAATCTTTTGAAAGATTTTCAGGTTGCGAAGCGTCGCGGTGGTACCTTTGGTCTGGTTCTTTATACTCTTCAACAATTAAGTCTTTGTTTAACATAGAAAAATCAAGTCGCATTGTACGACGAACTCATTTCTTTTTCGACAACGGTTTGCTTCTCTAAGCCGTATCTATGGACGCGTCTACGGACGTATCCAGGCTCGTATCGGTGCTTTTGCAGCTTAAAAACATACAAGTACCGTCGAGTCCAGGAGGAAAATGTACTCTGACGATGGCGCGGCTTGTGTGCAAGGGACAGGGTAGCGTACCGGCTCGGAGGATAGAGAGGGATAGAGGAGGGATAGAGGAGGGATAGAGAGGGTGAGAAACGGTGAACGGGTGAGATGTGTTTGTTCCACACGAGCTATTGTCCGCCAAGACTACCTTTCCATTGTTTGTTACAGTCTCGCCCTCTCTCTCTCTCTCTCTCTCTCTCTCGCTCTCTCAACAACAGCCTCCCCCTATCGTTCGGTATCTTACATCGCGCTCCGAACTCCGTACTATGCATCGCCTCTGTATCCTTCGAGTCTTCGAATATTCGAGCGTTCCAATATTTTTCCTCCTCTTTCCTTCCTCTTTCTCTTCTTACGTGCTTTTTATTCTCTCATCCTTCGTGCGAAAATATCTCCTCTCTTTAAAGTTCTTCGCCGGACCGTCCTTTCGGCAACTATGCTAACGAATCGAATTTGTTTGAATTTATTCGAATTTGGGATTTGAAATTATTTCATCGTCCTTCAAGAAATATATCGTATCCCATTTATCGGAGCATCTAACGCGCTGGGAAACTAAGATCGTTTTCTTATTTTCCGTCGAGTGGTACGAATACAACGGCTACGCGTGGGAAATTGGATACAGTTTATCGTCTCGGTGGAAACGAAAGATCGGGGAGGTACGTTTTCAACGTCCTGTAAGAAACATCTAATAATGATTAAAGTCTTCTGGGAGGTGCAGAGGAGGAGGAGGAGGGGGGGGGGAGGGAGGAATACAGTCGAGAGGTCAACGATAGCGACGGTTATCGTACCGATATTCGGTGTCTCTCGGAGAAGAAAGATGGAGGATGTATCACGAGCGAAACGAACGAAAAAAGCAACTAGAGAGGACAAAAAACGAGAGAAAGGAGGAAGGGTAGGAGGATGGTGCGGTAGCACAGGGTGGCGCAACCTCCTGGAAATATTCTAATAAGCAAAATTTTCGCTTTTGTATTTAAGAAAAGGGAAAGAAGTGGTACGGCGCGCGAGTGAGAAGGAACGACAAGGGGCTCGCGACGGAAGAAAGAAATGCGGCGCAGCAACCCTACCGTACTTGGTGTTAGTCGCGATGGTAATGGTGGTAGCTAGCGATGCCGCTTTTCAAGGGGTTGGAGCGAGATGAACAAGTGGAAGGTGGTTGAAGAAGGAAGCAAAAGCGGAAGAAGCAGAAGCAGAAGCAGAAGCAGAAGCAGAAGCAGAAGCAGAAGAAGAAGAAGAAGAAGAAGAAGAAGAGGTGGAGGAAAAGTAGTAGTAGTAGTATTAGTAATAGTAGTAATAGTAGTAGTAGTGGTAGTAGTAGTAGTAGCAGCAGCAGTAGTAGTAGTAGGTGGAGAAGGAGGAAAAGGTAGATGAGAAGGTAGAGAAGGAGGTGGTCGTATTGTCTCAAGGGGATGGTTGCTCGTGGTGCGGTGCGGATTGAGGGGACAGCGTGCGCGCGGGAAGAAGACAACCGTTCGTAGGGTGGTTTCCTATACTCGGCACACTGTCCTGGTGGTGGAAGGAACGAAACGGTAGAAGAAGCGGAAGAAGGAGACGAAGAAACGCTGGCGGAAGAAAGAGAAAAGAAGGGATAGGTGAGAGGAGTAGGGGTGATAGAGGGTGGTCGAGGAGAGGGCAGAAACGCGAAGGGGGTAAGACGCTGCATGAAGGGTTGGAAATGTAGATAGAATTTCTTCATTTCGCGTCCTTCGCGCCCCTCTCTTCAGCCCCGCGTCGACCACCGCGCGATCTCTCCCCTTTCTCTTTTCCCCGTACTCCTCCTCCTCCTCCTCCTCCTCCTCCTTCTACTCGTCGTTCTCATCCTCATCCTCGTCGACGTAGTCGTAGCCGTAGTAGTAGTAGTAGTAGTAGTAGTAGTCGTCGTCGTCGTCGTCGTCGTCGTCGTCGTCGTCGTCGTCGTCGTCGTCGTCGTCGTAGTCGTCGTAGTCGTCGTCCTTCTCCTCGTCCACGTCGTCCTCGTCGTCTTTTCCTCCGTTTTCCCCAACCTTCTCGAGCTTCTTTCCACGCCGTCCTCTGCCCACCCACACAGCAAGCCGAACACCCTCGCCAACCCCCGACCCTGCCCTCTCATTTCACCCATCCCCGCCATTCTTTCTCTTAAGACTCCGCGGCAGAGGAATCGTTAAAATCTGGCCGTACCCTCGGTACCCACTCCACCCTTCACCGTCAAGCCCGCTCGCGCGCAACTCCTCTTCATCTTTTTTCTCTCCCACCCTTTTTCTCTCTCTCTCTCTCTCTCTCTCTCTCTCTCTCTCGTTCGTTCGTTCGCTCGTTCGTTCGTTCGCTCGCTCGCTCGCTCGCTCGCTCGCTCGCGCGTTCGTTCGTTCGTTCGTTCGTTCGTTCGCTCAACGTCCCCCGACTCCATGCTTCCTTTGCCTCTCGTTGGAACAACCACCGGCAGCACTCCTTCCCCCTTCTGCACCCCCTCGCTCCCTCCCACCCCCCGGCGTACAGTCACCAACCCTTGAATGCCGCTCACTCACTACTTACTTTCGCGGGTGGGTGGAAAGAAAAGGGGTGGAGGAAGGAACCACCCGGTAGGCCCCGCGAGCGCGGGAGGGTAGCGTTTGGCTATTAATCGAATGGGTAAGCGCGCTCGAGGGCCCCACCGCGCTCGAGTCCTTCCTTTTTTTCCCCATTCGTTTCTGCTCGAGTATTACGTCGATTAATTAATATTACATGATAGCCTACACTTTCTCAATATCTCTCGTCCGTCGTTAATGTTTTCGAAACGAAATCTTTCGTCGACACGTGAAAATTTCTTTTAACGGACAAATTATAACGTTATCGAAGAGAAGAATCGATTTAATCTCGATCTCATTAACGTTTTCGTCTCGTCGGTCGTTCGAGATATTTTCTTAATACGTTAGTCTCGATAGGCGTAGATCGAATTATGTTCGTTGGGGATCGCGTTTAGTCATTATACATACATGTTCGCGATAATTGTAAATCTTATCAAAACTGTCGTCCGCTGACAATGGCTCCTAGAAAGTTTTCGAACGAGTATAAGTTTCCTTACGAAGGGAAATATTATTGTGCGCGCAAACGCGGGCTAGTTCATGCATCGCTAATAATTACTCGTCCTTTCCTTAATCGACCTCGCGGGTATACTTTGAGTATAGTTTTAATATTTTCTAAGGTAACGTTTATCGATATACGTATCTTAATGGTTTTACAATAAGCAACGAGTATGACGAATGCGCGATCGCCGAACGTAGAGAAATTCGAAAGTGTTCAAACTCGAAGATGATTTTAAGGTCAAAGATGATCGTCTCGCAGATTTCCTTATTTTCGGTTACTCCGTTCTACCACCCTCGCCTCGCGGCTTCGAATTGTTCTACTCGCTCGTCGTTCCTTACCCCTTTCTCTCTCTCTCCCCCCCCCCACCCCCTCCCACCGTCTCTCTCTCTCTCTCTCTCTCTCTCCGTCCGTCTCGCTCGCACTTCCTTCTCCCTTTCCCAGTTTCACTCTCACTCTCACTCTCGCTCTCGCTCTCGCTCTATCCCTCGATGCGAGAACCTAGAAAGTTTTCGAGCGATATTTTAGGGTTAGCGTTTCGAGTATCGACGATCTTCGTCGCTTAAATATCGATGAAAAGATTTAGGAGGAGACGGAGGATATCGAAGGACGAGAAAAGAATTAATTGCAATTTATTTCCTTTCTCATACGTCGTTGGATCGTACAACGGTTGAATACTCTTTACCATTTTACTTAAATTTCTTTGTATTACGCAGTGCGCGGGCGTGTAAAGAATCTTCTCCTACCTACGGATGCTTGTCCTGATCTCCTTTTGTTTGAGTTTTAACAAAGGCAATTTTAGATCGAAAAAATTTCAGAAGCTCGTAGTCGTTTGCATTCGCGAACGTTCGCTCCGTTCGCTCGTCTACCCCATCTGTCGCGTTTATCGCGAGAGAAAGGAGGAGGCTGGGAAAAAAGTTGTAGGGGATCGAGGATGGTAAACCTCCGGCTTGCGCGAAAAATATGTAAAGTATTGATTGCATTTTATAATTACTTGGAGACGGTCGTCTTAGCTACCCTACCTACTCTCGCGCCACCCTCCATTTCCGTCCACCCTCATCCACGCGACGTTCTCTCACCCTCCGAAAGGAGCCTTCGCCGGCGAAGGTTGTCTTTTTTTTCTTTCTTTCTTTCTTTTTTTTCCTCTTTCCTTTCCTCCTTTGGCTAACCTTCGATCTTTCTCTTTTTTCTCTCTCGTTCCTCTTTCTTTCTTTTCTTTCTTCCTCTCTCCCTTTTCCTTTTTCTTTTTTCCTTCCCTTCTTCCTTTTCCTTTTCCCTTACTTTAGCCGTATCTTTTGCGGGGGTCTCTCGCATACGTGTCTCCTCGTGCGTTTTGTTTCGGCTCTACGAGCACGACGTTAGGCTTAATTACCGATAGCGAGATATATATCGACGAGATATCGCGAATGGGTGGGAATACGGCGAAGGTGTTTGCCCTGTCGAGACGAAGAAGACGAGGAGAAGCCGGGGAAAGCGAGGAATAGAGAGAACGTACGAGTCGTTTTATTACCGGTCGTTGCATTCTCGTACTCCTGGCAAAAGAGCAAAAGAAAGGGGGCGAAGCGGATTAAGAAAAAAGTCGAATGGTGTAAAGAAGTCTTTGCTCTTACGATTTGATCGCGGACGATGCGATAGGCGCGTGCACGCGTTCAGTGTCGGCAGTGCCAGCAGTGCAGACCGGCACCATCGCTCGCTCGCTCGCTCGCTCGCTCGCTCGCCGGTTGCTATCATTAGCTATCTTTTGGCTATCGTTATGTGTAGCGGGAACGAGACCGGAACCGAGACCGGCACCACCGGCACCACCGGCACCACCGGCACCACAGGCACCACAGGCACCACCGGCATCGACGGCACTATCAGCGGCAAAGAGTAGTAGCCCGCTCGGCTGGCGGAGGTAGGTGGTGAAGCGGCTGGTAGAAACGCACGTAAGGGTTTTCTCGGTTTCTTACGGCAAAGGAGTGGGAGTTTGTGTCGGAAGAGGGTTGAGGAGACCGGTGGGAGGGAGGGAGGAAGGGAAGAAGCGATGGTCGGGGTAGAGCGGTTCTGCCTAGAAGTTGCGCCCAGCATTTTAATCGATTTCATTTGCGCGCATGTGAGCGAGTGAGCTCGACCGAGAGCGAGAGAGAGGGACGGAGAGGGGAAGGGAGGGAGAGAGAGAGAGAGAGAGACGGGTTCGCGCGGTGGTGCCTCGCGCGCGAGTGAGGGAGAGAGAGGGAGAGAGAGAGAGAGAGAGAGAGAGAGAGAGAGAGACGCGCGCGGCTGAAATGGGGGGACGAGCGGGCCGGTAAAGCGGGAAAGACGAAGATCGAGAAAGAGAACCGAAAGGGAGAGCGAGAGGTGTACCCGCTGCTGCCGAAGAAGGCGAGAGCACGAGAGGCCGAGAGGGACGGAAGAAGCGCGGCTCCTCCGGTATATAAACCTTTCTTTGTTTTGCTTTGCTTGCGTCATTAGGGGTTGGGGATGGATGAGAAAGCGGAGGAGGTGGAGGAGGTAGAGCTCGAGGAAGAAGTGGAAATGGTAGTGGAGGCAACAGCGACGTCGAGGGACGGAGGAAAACTCCGTGAGAGAGGGCGTGGTTCTTCTGCAATCTACATATAGGCATCCGTGCAGACGACCTTAGTTACGTGTACTATATACCTACCTACCTACGTACGTGCGTGTCTGCGGGGACATGCACGAGAAGGCTGCCAGAAGGGTGAAAGAGACGGAGATAGCGAAAGAGAGCGCGTGCTTTCCGTACGTGCATGCTCTAACTCTCTTCGTTCTCGAGTTTCGAGTTCGTCACTGGCGTATCCGTCGGTGCAGGCGTCGGCCTCGCCTAGCCTAGTCTAGCCTAGTCTAGCTTTGCCTTGCCTTACCTAGCGTCTTTCTACTAATAATTCTCGCGATGGGCCGACACACGTTCGAGTCAAAACTTTGCGATATGTCTTGTAACGGGACCGTCGCTATCGCCTCGCTACGGATGAATGCTATCGGCAAGGATTACATCTTATTTTTTCAGAAAACAACAACGTGAGATCTATCCGCGCCTTCGAAAGATTTATCCGCTCGTTCTTTACGAGTTACGGTTATTATCATTGATAGATAGAGAAACTTTTGTTCTCGCGTTTTCGGTATCAAAGACGAACGGACGTTACAACCGTATTCATAGCGTCGATACTGGTACGAAATAAAAGGAATAATCGCGACGAACGGTAACCGAGAGAATCTGAAAATCAAATCGAAGTGTAGCGATCAGCTGACGCAAAAGTCTACCACGTGTCCCTTTGGAAGATCAGACGGTAGCTTCGTCCACGTGGTGACCGGTGGTCGCAACGTGGATCTCCGAGGAAGGGGGGGGAGAGAGAGAGAGAGAGAGAGAAGGAGAGATAGGAAAAAGTAGGAAGGGGGAAAGAAAGTTAGCGAGAGCGATAAGCGAGAGAGAGAGAGAGAGGGAGGGAGGAAGTAGTGGGGGTGGACAAGCAACTCGGAGATTTTATTGGCGTGGTATGGTCCACTACGTGGTCAGCTGGCGTCGGCGCGCGATGAACGGCAGAGGCGACGGTGGCGGCGGTGGCGGTGGCGGCGGTGGCGGCGGTGGCGGCGGTGGCGGCGACGGCGGTAAGCGGAGGCTTAACGCGCGCGATTTTCCTCGGGGCCTCGAGGTGCAGGTGCCGGCGCGCGTTGGCGGCGTCGGAGGTGGCGTCGGAGGTGGCGTCGGAGGTGGCGTCGTATGGTAGAGAGGGGTCGTGGCGAGGCGAGGAGAGGCGAGGCGAGACGAGGCTTTCTCGAGAGGGTGCCTCGACCACCACGTGGCTGAGCACGTGGTCTTTACACTCCACCGAGAGTACCATTCTCTTTCGCGCTTTCTCTTTTCTACGTCACGACTCACGACCTCCTCTCCTTTCGCGACGATTTTGCTTCCTACGCTCGACGACGAGAGACACATGTTGCCGCGCGTGCGAACGTCTACGCGACCGGCGTGCTTTCTGCGTTTCTTCGAAGGAGAAAGAAAATCGAGCCTCATCGCGTCTCTCCCTCTCCCCCCCCCTCTCTCTCTCTCTCTCTCTCTTACTCCCCAAAACTCATCGATCGAAACGTCTCGATATCGAAATCTCGAAGAAAGTTTACTTTCTCTCGGAGAAAGAAGCAAGTATATCGACCGAAGGCAAACGGATAAAGGGAAAAGACGCGTTTCGATTCTGACTTTCGATACTAGGACTCGTCGCAGGAAGCTCGCGTGTCGAGAGACACGCGTACGCGCTACGTACGGAACCGATTTCGTATATAAGAACGAGATCATGACAGTCACGAGAGGGTGGAGAGGGTGATAAAGACGAAGGGGCGAGTGGGTACACGATATGTCATGACGTGCCTGGTTCGCCTCCACCTTCCTCGAGGCAGCCTTCGTTCCCTCGATGGTCGGCAAACTCCTCGCCCCTCCTCGCCCCTCGTCGCATCTACCGTCGCACATCGATCCGCCTTAATGAGTGGAAAGAATAAGACAGCTTCCCCTCCTGCGAGAGCCGAGTTTCGCCCTCCCTTACGACGACGACGACGACGACGACGACGTCGTCGTCGCCGCCGCCGCCGCTGCCGCCGTTGTCGTGTATACGAAAAGAAGGGGTCGCTGGAATCGGAAACAAGAGAGAGAGAAAGAGTCGAAGGGGATGGGGGGGGGAGAGAGAAAGAGAAAGAGAAAGAGAAAGAGAAAGAGAAAGAAGTAATGGGTGGCGAGGAGATGGATAGAGACGGAACGCGTATACGTATAATACGCGCGTCTCCTTCGACCTGTGTGCATGCTTCGTCTGTATAGGAGTCTCTTCGTGGGAGCGCGCATTCGAACGTGTTGGAGGAGGAGGAGGAGGAAGAGACCGAAGAAGACGAAGAAGAACGAGAAGAAGAGAGAAAGGGGAAACGAGAAGAGTTTCGAGAGGTGAGGAGGTGATGGAGATAAAGGAGGGGTGGTAATGCTCCCGTTGTTTCGCTCGCAAGGATGGCATGCACGCACCTCCGATACCCTCTCTCCGGCCGATGGCAACCCCCTCGGAGTCGGAACCACCTTCTTCTCCGTACCTCGCTTCCCTCTTAACTCCGAAGGAATGTTAATTCCCGGCGCTTTAATTCTTACGAATATTTCCCTCGTGCCCGAGGACGATCGGGGTGGAAAAGACGAGAGGCGAAGAAGGAATAGGGGACGAGAATTGGAAGAGGCAAGAGGAGGGGGAGGGGGAGGGGAGGAGGAGGAGTGGTGGTGGAAAGAGAAGGAATAGAAGAAACGAATTCTCCCTCTCTTTCCGACCTTACCACTCGTATTTCCCTCTCTTTTTCCTTTCTTTCTTTCTTTCTTCCTTTCTTCGATCTGGATATCAGCGAGAGAAGAACGGTCGCGCGATCGTCGAGATCGTTGCGTATCTTTCGATTCGATTTCATCCGCGGACGATGACGATTTACGCATGTATCCGGTTCAAGTATATATCCGTAACGACGATAGTTTCCTTTTAGAACGAGAAACACGCACGGCGTACGATCCAAACGAGCATCGAATAAAGCCGTCCATTATTACAAAGATTTTAATATCAAACTTTGTATCTCGTACGATCTCGAATACGACGAATGCTTACTCCCGAAACGGGGTGTCGGGTGGTAGCGAGCGAGCGAGAGAGAGAGAGAGAGAGATGGTTAGATAGATGGAGAGAGAGAGAGAGAGAGAGAGAGAGCAAGGGAAAACTTTGTCGGCTCGATCGAAAGTGACTACGTTCGATGCCGTCAAACAAAATGGATCGATTTCGACTAGTCGCGAGAGATGGGCGATTTGCTTGGTCGCAAATTCGCACGTTCTTACGTTACTTCGCTCTCCTATCCCATGGCCGTCGAGTAAACCTATTCGAGCAGTTTGTTCGCGTCCGAGCCACGGATGATAATTCGAGCGCTTGTGCGGCTAGCGAAAGGTTTTGGAAATATGGACGAGACGTATCCGCCGCGTATCTACGTACGCGGAGTATCGTACGATTCACCTGACGCGCGACTCTTTTTGGAATGGACAAACGTAAAAGGAAGAGGAGGCGGGGGGAGGGGGGGTGAGGGGGGGTGAGGAGGCAAAAATAGGAACGATCGAGAGCAACGATAGGAAAGGGTCGGGGCGATATCTCGATCGAAAAGATATCTTGGAACGATGTTCGTGGCTCTCCGCTAACCGCGCGAGGTAGGAGAGATGGGAAGCACGAGCGCAAAGATCAAGCAGGATCGTGCGACCCGGACCCCTTCGACCTGCCTCGCGAACGAACGAGAGAAGAGGAAGAAGCGAAGAAACGACCGAGTGGCCCCGAGTCGCCCTCTCCGACTCTTTGCATCCGGCCGCGGCGCGCATCTGCTCTCGTCTCTTACACCTCCCGTCGCACCGCGAGCCGCGAGCCGCGAGCCACGCTCACGTGGCAGAGACGCGATTCACGCCTGTGATGCAACTCGGATCGCGTTACCTCACCGCCGCGCCGCTGCCGTCGAATCGCGTCGGATAGGCTCGCGCCAGCCTCGATCGACAGACACCTCGACCGACGCCTCCACCCTTACCTCGTCCACCTCCAACGCTAGCGACTTTGAGTCGGAACGAAAACTCGATATGCTCGATAAATAGCCGCTTAGAGCATACCGATCGTGCCGTTCATCGTATTCCTTCTTTCTTTTCTTTTTTCTTTCCTTTTTTCTCCTCTCCTTGCTAGAAACTCATCGACCCATCGACCCATCGACCCATCGACCCATCGGTCTCTCGTGTTGGCGTTATTACGCATTCGGAGATACGCTTCCTACCGTGCTCTCGTATAACGTTACGCTCGATCTTATTCCTAGCTTTTCCTCGAGTACAGAGATTAGGGAGGGAGCGCGCGCAGGAGTATTTTACTTAGCGTCCATCTGGAGAGAGGGATAGCCTGAATTAAGATGGCGTCGTGTTTACTTCGTTAAGGAGTTAATTACTCCTAGAGTCTCCGAGTGCTACCGCTTGGAAGGACGTTGGACGTGGGAGCGACGGTGGAATTTGATGTACATAGATGCGGAGAAACGAAGGAATAAGGAAGAAAATCTCTCTCTCTCTCTCCTTCTCGTTACCCCTATTCGCTCGCTTCCGTTGCATCTTTCCTCCTTCCTCTCGCTTCCTTAGATATCCGCCGTTCTTTCTGTTTTTTACCTTATTTCGAGAGCGAGCGAGTGAGCGAGTGAGCGCGCGCGCGCGCGCGCCCACGTCGCCTCGACGTTACCGGGCGTCGTCGCGGAAGAAGGTCGCGAGACTTAAGTGCCTTGCCGCTCGGCAAATCCGATCGAGGCCTTTCCGCGAAATCTATTTATCTATTTACCCTGGCCTAGAGGTAATAAGGTGATATTAAAATAAGTAGGTAGGCACCGACGAGAGAGAGAGGAGAGTTAACTTTCGTAGCGAACCTCGGAGCGGAGTGATTTGCGACTCTGGCTCGCAACGAGATTAACTGACTAGAGCGAACGACGATTTCGAGTTTTAAAGTAACGTTGGAATTTTCCATAAGCCGGTAGGATAAAGGTAGAATCTTTCTCTTACGATCGATAGAATATTGACCGTCCGTCGGCTGTTCAAAGTTCAAAAAATGCGCTCCTCTTCCTAACGCTACCACCTGGGAAGTACTCAGAGCCAGGTAAGTTTCTCCGTGATGAAGAGAAATAACGCGGCGTATCCTCCTCCATTCGTACGGGCAAACGCGCGAAGAATGGCGCGCGGAGAATTATTATAAGAAAAGTGGCGAGCTAGAGGCGCCGCGTCGAGAGGGATACGTCGATCCGACTCTGGTTCTGGCTCCGGCTTCGGCTCCAGCTTCGGCTCCGGCTTCGGCTCCGGCTCTGAGAGAGAGAGAGAGAGAGAGAGAGAGAGAGAGAGAGAGAGAGAGAGAGAGAGGGCGTAGACGCGCACTAGGCACTTCTAGCTTCCATCAGCAAAGTAATTAATTTTTAATGTACTTTGCCTGCTTATTTCTTTCGTATCATGGCTTTTTTCCCCCCGTCCTCCTCCGAGAAGCGGGTACAGGGGGTCGACGGTTATGAATTTCTAATGAGATTCCGCGGGAGATCTGCGAGAGATTAGCGTAGCTGGAAGGTGCGGTGAAGGTGCGCCGGAGGTAAAAGTGTGTACATTGCATGTCTAAGGTAAGCAGAGGTCGCTAAGAGGACGAAGCGAGTCACGGATAAAGAGGAGATGATATCGTCCAAGCGCCTCGCTATTTTCAGTCTTTTCTCGGATTTTCGTGCTACGCGCAGGTACGAAGGACGCGCGTTCGAAGCACTTGGTCGACAGGTATCCCTCGTATACATACGTACCTACGTACGTACATATATATGTGCGCTCTGTATAGATACGTATATATATATATATACACACATATATACACACACACATATATACACACACATATATACACACATATATATACACACACATATATACACAGGTGGCTTTACGTTGTTAGGTCTTACGGTATATCGCCGTCCCTTCCAACGTGGACGCTTTAAGCACGCGATGGGTAATACCATAAGATAATGGACAAGAATTCTCAAGCGACATGAGTTCTACCCGAAAGACGAAGGCAATGGTCAGGTGTTTGTCTTTCGTACGTCGCACCACCCGTTGTCCTACGGGCACCCCTCGAAGACGAACCTTGGCCGACGGAGGAGCGAAGGAAACGGTGGCTTTGCTCCAAGCTCCTTTCTTTTTCTTTCGACATTTTTCGCTTTACCTGCTCGCCACTCTAATCTTTGACCGACCCTCTTCGCGATGCCAACCACATAGGAGGGCTGAGTATTAGAAACGAAACACGCCTCTTATCTTCCTTCTTCCTTCCTTCCTTCCTTCCTTCCTTCCGTCCGTCCGTCCGTCCGTCCGTCCGTCCGTCCGTCCGTCCGTCCGTCCATCCATCCTTTCTCGTCTCTCGTACCTTTACGAGTATTTTCCATCCTCGCATTGTCCCTTCCAAACTTTTCTCTTTTATTGGCTAATTTTCTTCTTCCAACGTGAAACATCTCGCATGGTCGAAACGGTCAGCTGGACGAACGCGAAACGACCATGACCACGACAACGACCGTTCCTAACTATCGCCTAACCTTTTTTTCTTTACCTGTCTTTACCTGTTCCATTGTAACGCGTCCCGTGCCGTCCTTCAACCGTATACCGTAAATCGTCGTAGTCCTTTTTTCGCTATCTCTCGATCTCGTACCTGGCTGCATACGTGCGTTCGTATGTACCGTGGGGATACGCATGCGTACGTACGTACGAAGAAAGACGGAAACGCGTAATATGCGACGCATATGTGGTACGTAGCGCGTAAACCCGTAGGAGGACATTTCCCCTTCGACTTATTCGTTCGCGAATAGGCTCGAAAAAAAAGAAGCTTCTCTAAAAACAGCTTCTCTATTCTTCCTCGTCACTGCTTTTCCGTTCGATCTCTCACGAACTCTTACTATTCGGCGCGTCCTGCTTCGTGAGACTGACCTTTGGAAGTTTGCCAAGGAACTTTGAGTCTACGATTTCGTTCGAACTACGTTCGAACGTAGAAAATTTCCTAGACGACGTCGAGTCAATTATTCAAGAACGTATGAACCGTTGAGCCAATTTTCAAAGATCCTATGGATAAGAGACGAGAGCGCGCGTACGATCTTGCGTAATTGCGCTTAGTGCAAGTTAAAATCTTATGAAAAGAATGCCATCGGAGGGGAGATGGGAGACAAGTAAAAATATATATATATTTACATATACAGAGAGAGAGAGAGAGAGAGAGAGAGAGAGAGAGAGAGGAGAGAATAAGGAAAGGAAATAATGAGTTTTGCAACGGGAAGAATCGATTTCTCATCGTGAGCATGTCGCAATACATTATTCAAATATTTACCAAATACTCGTCAGTATTACGAACGCAATTACCGCGATCGAGAATAAAGGCGGCAGGCAGGTAGCGTCTTGGCGCGTCATCGCTCCTTCCTCCTCGGTTGCGTCCTTTCGCGCTCCCTCCCCAACTTCCGCGCGCGCCAATACACCTTTTTCACGATTCAGCAATTCCATTTTGCCGTTCGGCCTTGCCGATCGGTTCGCCTTCGAGGAACGCGTAAACCCTTGCTTTCGTGCGCTTATGCGTTTATCCTGCTTTATCTACAATTTCTTTTCTTTTCTTTTCCTTTCCTTTCTTTTCTTTTCTTTTCCCTCCATCCTCTTGCCCCCCCTCCATCTCTCTCCCTCCCTCTCTCTCTCTCTCTCTCTCTCTCTCTGTATCTCTCTCGTTGCCTCGGTGGTTCATCCCACGTAGAAGCAGGTAGCCGCTAACTACGGCTCGTAGGTGTAGCCCGCAGGTGTACCTACACGACGGCGAGTAACCATGTATTCGCGTACCTTCCTTTTCTCGGTGTAACCGTTGCGAGACAAAAGCGTAACCACGACGTTCTACACTCTTTGTCCTTCGTCCTTCGTCCGTTGTCGTTTCTTTCGCACGACCCAATATACACGATCTTACGCTGTTGCGTTCCTTTGCCGGCACCGCTAGCGATAGCGGCTCGTGCATATGCGAACGCAACGAATAAAGAAGATGCGAAACGAGGATGGCGAAGGGAAGAGAGAGTCTCTCTCTCTCTCTCTCTCTCTCTCTCTCTGTCTCTCTCGGCGCGGGATAGGTAGCGTAAAATAGGTGCGGAGGGCCAATAATTATGAGACATAAAGTGACGAGAGAGAGAGAGAGAGAGAGAGAGAGAGAGAGCGCGCGATGATCGTGTTCGGGGAACCGGCCGAGGCGTGCGAGAGAGAAAAGACGACGAACGTGCACGCACAATTCCGAGAAGAGTAGAGGAGAGGAGAGGAGAGGAGAAGAGACCCGACTAAAACTATGGTACGTTTCTCCGAAGGTCCGAGGGGCAGCTGCCGTTTAACGTCCAATTAGGGACACTGGGACGACGACCGCGAGTGGGTGGACACAGTGGTCTTTTCGATTTCGGCATGGTCAAAGGTGGTTAAGCGCGATAAGAGCGAACGACTCGCGCGGATCGATAAGAAAAAAATCCGAAACGACGAGACGGCTCTCCTCTATCGCTCTTTAAAGTACGCAACGCGAAGAATTTGTCGAAACGTTCGAGAACGATCGGTCAAATTTTGAAACGGACTTTTTCTTCTCGACGTCGTCCCAAAGAAGAGACTCGTGCGTGTTCGCGAAACTTAATCCGCTTTGGGTACTTACTTAGGTCCGACTCGGTCCTTCGCAAAGGGGTGCGCGTATATTTGGCTAGAAGAGGAGGAAGGTTGTAAGACGACAGGTAACGCCGTAAAACGACGTACCGTTTCTCCGAAGAATGCACATCGATACAATAGAGTTTTGTGCTCGTGGATAGAAACGAGCAACGGGCCCCCCCTCCCCCTCCCCATTCCCTTCGATAACTAGAGGTGTACGCCGACGAACGGTGGTACTGGGTGAAAGTGCCTCTTATACGTATATGCCCCTGCCGTACGCCTATGTACCTCCTACGTCTACGTATATAGCCCCCCCCCCCCCTGTATTTACATACTTCCTCCGTACGTAATATATTTACTAACGTTCCTAGGCTTGCGTCATAATTGCGTTTAAGCGTTACGTAACCGGAACGTTATCGTTTCCAACTATTCGTTCGAGCGGTTCGCTCTTTCGATCGGCCTAAAGCGTCGCGATCGAGAGCCGATATAATCGTAGATCGTACACCACCGATCTTCCATGGCTCGGCGACGTCGTTGCGTGGCTACGCGAACTTTCGCGAGTTCGTCCTTCGAGGAGGTATAGAGGTATAATATCCCTGGGTTGGATCATGAATGAACCCTCGAGACGAGCTCGCGCGCACCCCAACGCGCGTCGAACCGCTGAATGAGTTTAACTATTCCTACGTAGAGCGTTTCGCGAAGGAAACTGATTCCGCCGCTAGAGAGACTCCGGGTATCTATGAATGGAGACTAAAATAGCTGATGCCAGGAAGCGATGCTATAATAAATATCTCGTCTACCGAATCCCCCCGCACCCCGCACCCCGCACCCCGCACCCCGCACCCCCCCCCCCAACAACCTCTTCTCTCTTCTATTCTCTCTCTTACGTTAGATTCGCTTCCCGCTCGCCTTCCTCGGTCACGCTCCCCCCTGTCCCCGCTTCCCGCTTCCCGCTTCCCACGTTTACCCGTCGCTCCGATCCGTGCGCGGCTGCCTTCTTACGAGCCAGAAGCTCCTTAATAATGCAGTCCGGTCGCTTCCGCGGTTAACTCGGATAAGCTAATCGTTCGTTTTCGGTCTCTGCCTCTTTCGCGATATTCCCGTACGCGACGTACCTAAGTACGTCGGACGAATACGTTTGGAAAGACTCGTACCGTTTCGTAGTCGTCCCGGAATGTCACGACTCAACGACGTTCCCCCTATAAATATCTAACGGGACGTTCGATTTATATCCGTCGTTGTCGTTATATCGCCCTTTGTCAAAAAATATCTTTATCGTCGAAAGAAAGCGTCGACGAGCTTTATTCTGAATATTTGGTCAATTTTTCTTACGCTCAAGGAAAGCAGAGTTCGCGAGTTCGCTTTGGCCAAGAGACCGTCGAGGAAGATAATCTAACGAGGGAATCGAACGACCGTTCGTTCTCGTTCCAAGGATTCGGACGACGAGATACGCGACCGACGACCGTGTACTTTGCAACTCGCGAGAAAGACGGACTTGGAATCGTTCGATGATTCGAGTCAGCATACTGCCAGTTGCCAAGCGAATTTACCGGGCGGCTCGGGTCGCGCGCGCGGGACGGCGAAGATCCGGGGCTATAGTTCCATCGTTAAGGAGTAGTCGGGGTGGTCGTGGGCTGGATAGGGAGATGGTTTACGGTCCATACACAGAAGGAGCTAGGCACTAGCACGTATAAGCATGGAACGTGTGGGGTATTGACTAGCCGGCTGGTCCCGGCAAGGGTTGCGGCTAAGGCAAGGAGCGAGCGGTACGACAGAAGGAGGTGAGAGAGGGAGAGAGACAGACGGACACAAAGACAGAGAGAGACAGAGAGAGAGAGAGAGAGAGAGAGAGAGAGAGAGAGAGCGGGAGGGAGAGAGAGAGAGAGAGAGAGAGAGAGGGAGAAGGCGAGGGAGAACGGGATAGTTAAGGAAGGAAGGAAGGAAGGAAGGAAGGAAGAGAAGAGGAGGGAGGGAACGGCGAGCTCTCATTGCCAAAGGTGGTTCTAGGACGTGGAAGGAGTGCGAGGGGATAGGGTGGACTACCTAAGACTGATATGGATTGTAGATTATTCTGGACCTCGGGGTGCGGCTTGGCCAAGGGTTAGTATCTCAGAACCCTTGGCGTTCACCTCCACCTCCGGCGCTCTCGCTTCTCTCCGTCTTCTTCGTACTCTATCTCCTCCTTCGCGTACGGCGTTACCAAACCTCTCTCTCTCTCTCTCTCTCTCTCTCTCTCTCTCTCTCTCTCTCCATGTCTCTCTCTCCCTCTCACTCTCCTTTCTGCATCCATCGTGCTTTCTGGTCACTGCCTCTCCTCCTAGTCCGTTCTACAAAGTTGGTCCGTTCCAACGCGTCTAGGCCTGCGGCCGATTACATGCCTTACTCCGTAATCCAATGTTTCGTGAATTTCGCGTTTCGTGTTTCGCGATTCACCCTTCGTTCGCGTTTCGAGCCGTATTACTCGTCGACGATCCACCGACAGATCGTTTGCCTCTACTCGCGAGCTAGCATCCTTCTCTTTCAAACTCTCCTCTAAGTTTTGCTTTCGAGTTTCGAACAAAACGAGTAGCTCTCTCTCTCTCGCTCTCTCGCTCTACCTCTCCGCGCTCTTGCGTCGTATACTATCGAGAAGAAATAAACGTCTTCGATCTCTTTTTCTTGGTATTTACCGGGCGGGGGGGAGGGGGCAGGGGGCGGCGGCGAAAAGCATATGAGGAATATCAGCGTAGACGCGAATGAATAAGAAAAGGCGAAACGACCGTTTACCTCGGAGTCGACTTTCCCTTACCGATCGGTAGACTTTCCGTATCCTTTTTCCGTGGGTTTTGAGAGGTAGCCGTGCGTTGTTAATGACTGTTAATGACAGTTGTTACGGCTCGGTCGACGACTATTAGTTTCTCGTGTACCTGGTACGCCGCGGCACACGCTACGTAATTACGCGTACCTTACATCGACCGTCGTCAGTTCTGCGACGTAAAACAGGCACGTTGTCGTTCAATGTTATCTTCGGGGAGAGACAACCGTTTCGACACTCGTAACGCTGCAACGAGTCTCTGGCACACGGTTCAAAGACGCTTTTAAAAAGCTCGCACGTTGGATGAATGCATAAACGTAGAGGGGTACCTACGCGCGATAATGGTTCATAACCGTTGAAATTGCGCCTGTTTTTCCCTTTTTTTGTTTCCTTCTCCTTCCTTCCTTTCTTTCTTTCTTTCTTCTTTTTTTTCGCAAACGAGAAATCGAGAAAGAGAACCCGAGACGCGTGGAAACGTCGAAGGAGAGAGAGAGAGAGAGAGAGAGAGAGGAAAGGACGAATAGAAGCGGAGATGGAAATTGTCGTTGCTTCAACCATCGGTCGAGAACTCCGCTTCTCGCGCCGTTCTCACTCTCACGGGGCAATCTTTCACATTCTACGCATACTTGCGCCCACCCGAGCCATTCTGCCGGATAGGTAGTATAACCGAGGAGCCGAGTCTCGAGCTTCGCGTTGCCGTAGGAGAGCCTTGGCAGTTTCGCGGAAGCAACAAGCTGTTTATGGCTGCACCTTGCACTCCCTTCCCCCTTCCGCCGTTGATCCTAGCGCGGTGCGCTACCAACCGTGCCATCTCCTTTCCTCTCTAAAAGGGACGGCCGAACGAGATGGGACGAAGTAGAAAAGAGTGAGCGAGAGCGAGAGCGAGAACGAGAAACGGTGGGTAGGGATGCGACGAGCGGAGAACTATTCTCCAGGGAGAAACCTTCGCTAGGAGCGAAGAGCGTGCCAAGTGCCTGTTTACATCAATTTTATCGACGATTTCTGAACGCCAAAGAGGACTACGGGAGGGATTTTGGCGTATACGTATTCGAAAATACGATAATTGTTATCCTCGATGGGTAACGTATCGCTTCGTAGACTTTTCTGTCGATTCGATCGAGATGAAAAAGAGAAGGAGAAAGAGAAGGAGAAAGAGAAAGAAAATGAAAAAGATAAAAGAGAAAACGAAGGCGAAAGACGGAAAAGTTTGATCGGTGCACGCAAACTCTTGCCGTCTCTCTCTTCGGGCATGTCCGCGCTCCGCGCGCTACGGAAGGACGTGTCCACGGCATACGGAAGAAGAATGGGAGGAGAATGAGAGTGTGCCAGAGTGAGTGAGAGAGAGAGAGAGAGAGAGGCGGAGGTGGCGAGAGGGTGATCGTGCGCATACACAAGACGTTGCATCCCTCTATCCGACGAGAGCCCCTCTGCCGCTTTCTCGCTGCAGTATAGATGGAGAAAGAGACTCTATTGCTGGACGTGTGTTGGGCAGGCGAACGCGAAGATGGTCGTGCCACGTAACGTTGCCGGGGTGGTAAAGACAGCCTGAGAAAGAGAGGGTGGTCGCCGAATCGAAAGGAGAAGACGGGAGAAGCCGTGTAGTAGACTCGCGTACACGCGCTTTCCTTCCTTGAGCAGGAGAGTGTGTGTGAGAGAGAGAGAGAGAGAGCACGCGCGCGCGCGCCTCCACAATAGAGAAACGGAGAAGGAGACGGCCTTCGAAAGACGGCAGGGGGCCGAGGGAGTAACATGCTAAGAGAGAACAGAAAGGAAGAGCGAAAGTACGAGAGAGACGGAGAGTACGGAGGGAGTACCGTTAATTCCCCGATACAATGCTCATATCACCTTCCCCTCTCCCTGACCACCCCACCGCACCGCAATCTTCCCCGTGCACCCTTCGCTCTTCTCGCCCTCGACAACCCCTCTCTCCACTCCGCATCCCTCGAACCTCTACCCCGACGACCCCCGCTTTCCTCCAACGAGCCTTCGCCTCGCGGACGTTCCTTGTCTTACTGGCAAACTTAATCGATATTTCACAGTTTCTTACCCCCTCTCCACAACCGCCACCCCCTCTCTCTCTCTCTCACTCTCCGCTCATTCCCTATCTCTCTCTCCTTCTTACTCTCCTTCGCAACCCGACCATACGATCCTTCTCCCTCCGCCTCCTCCAACTCTTCTCTCTCCTTCTCTCTCTCTCTCTCTCTCTCTCTCTCTCTCTCTCTCTCTCTCTCTCTCGCTCGCTCCCTCGCTCGCTCTCCGTCTTTCACCGATCTTCGTGTCCGGCCGCAGAAGGTGGAAATACAGAAGGAGGAAAGAGAGTGAGAGAGAGAATGAGAGAGAGAGAGAGAGAGAAAGAGCGAGTAGCATCTTCCTTCCCTCCAATCGCACTTCCGAGAGCAACATGGGGCAGCGGAACATCGCGCTGCCGGTGGAAGGAACTAGGTGCGCGGCTTGCAAATATCTATCTGCATATTGTATTACACGTCACAATAATGTAAATTTGCTCTTTAAAAATCCCTTTGTTAATAAATTATTATCGAAAATTGACATCGACGTACGTACATTCCGTATGCTTTATTCCATTGTTTTTAAAGGTTGCGACATGTTTTAAAATATTTTCGTTTTGGTCTAAACAATTTATCAGTTATTTTAGAAACGACACAAAACAGATGCATGATCGATTGTACCGTCTTGTCGAATAAACGATACAACGAAATGAAATAATAACGTAAGATAAATCGTGAACCGTTGGCCAAAGGTAGTCTCCTTCGAGACGGATTAAAATAGGTAACTCGAGCAAAGAACATTATTACGAGAGAGAGATATATAGATAGAGAGGGAGAGAGAGAGAGAGAGAGAGAGAGAACGAAACAAGTTTAACGCAAAAAGGAGTCGTAACTGCGTAACGATCGATCAAAGAATCGCGGAACGATCGCACGGGTCGCGTCGAGACAAAGTCGTCGAAAGCGTTAAGAAGCTAGAACGGAATGGAAAGTAAGAAGAAGCGAGCGGATAGATAGCCGCATAGGTATCCCGTAACATAGGAGAGAGATCCGTTACTGTCAAACAGTGGCGGACGTCGTTGCTACCTCTTCCTCCGAGCACCTCGTACACGTGAATCAATAGCATTAACCCATTCCACCCTATCAAAGGAGGAGGCGTTAGAAGGAAGAGGAGGAGGAGGAAGAGGAGGAAGAGGAAGGGGATGAGGGGCAAGATCGATTGGGAGGTAAAAGGGGGTTGAAAAGGGGCGACGAAGCGGTCGAACGGTCGATCGGCCGGTCGGACGATCGGTCGGTCGGTCGGTCGGTCGGTCGGTCGGTCGGTCGGTCGGTCGGCTGGGTGGACGGGTGTGTAGCAATAGTAACAATCCTGAGGTATTTAGCCGCTCGCCCCCAGGACACCGAGGGAGCCAAGATACCGCCAAGACCGTCCACCTACTCTGCGCCATCCATCCCATCCTGCGCTATCCCTTTCTTCTCTCTCTCTCTCTCTCTCTCTCTCTCTCTCTCTCTCTCTCTCTCTTCGCCTTCCCTATACACCCCTTCGCCGCGGACGTATTCTAGCGTTTCTCATACGTATTCGCTCGGCTTCTACGTGCAACTAGACGCGAATACACGCTCGTAAACGCGTCCACGCCGGCTGATCGGACGGAGAAAGCTAAGCCCGGGGATATACAATACGGTGGTCGGTGGTGTCGAATTCGATGAATATTTCTTCATCGATCCTTTCTCGCGCTTATCGTCTCCTCTCGTTAAAAATGACTTTTCTTTGAAAAATTCCATCACTTTGCATTATTTCGATATCGATGGTACTACTTTAACCAGTCGGAGATGATTCCTAGCTCGCGCGCTTAATTCTACGAATAAAACATGCAAAATCATATCGAGTTAAATGATTCCATCGCAATCGCGTTTATCCTCGGACAAATTTCATTTTCAGAAATGACCTCAAAATATGTTACCCGGACTTATAATGCCGTTAAAGGTAATTACGACAGATTTCTCAAACGATTGGACGATTATGGATCGAATCGCGAGCGTCGTCGAATGAAATTTCACGATCCAGGTCGAAACACGTTCGTCGAAAAATAAATCGTTGGATTTGATAAATCCGTATGATAAAACTTTATCGACGATTAAGACACGTCTTTGTAAATACGTCATCGAGATTCGGACGGTCCTTCTCTCTAAGAATCATTCGCGTTACGTACCCAGGATCTCGTTGTCACGTCCTACGGGAAAGGATATTACGATCGATGCGAGTAGTACCATCCAATCGTCTAATCGTCCAACCGCGTTCGTCGGGCGGGTACGCGATACGAAAAATTCAAGGAATATATATATATATATATATATATATATATATATATATATATATATATATACATAATGTGAAATCGAAAAGTAGGTATCATCGATATCCAGACGATAAAAGATGAGCGATGTGAATTGGTGATGCATGACACAGACCGCAGTCCACATCCGGCTACGTTCACCGTCTACCACGTACACAATGTTAGTTACTACGAACGGTATACGGTAAGCAGAGTTCTCTCATCCTACGACCGATCCTAGCAGGTGGACTCGGGCTAAGACCGTTACGCGAGCTATGCGAACTATCCTAAGAGTTCGTTGCTGACGCGATAATCAATTTTATTCGAAATATCGATCGGTAGATCGTAATTATACCCTGTACAACGGATGGATCGGATTTGCCGTGCGTTTTTAGCGGTCGGCCGGCCGGGCGTCGTCGTTAGCTTTCGGCTCGGTCCTCTTACGAACGCGAGTTCGATCCGTCGAGAAAAGAGAGAAAAGAGGTTGAAAAGTTTTTCGATCGTTTCTCGAAAGCGAGACAGAGCCGAGAGCCGAGGTACCCTCTCGATAGAACGGTAGGATAGTTTTGGAAGACGTGGTATATAGGCACTGTATACCCTGTAATCGCGCAAGGAGGAGAAGCGAAAAAACGATTCGTGTCATACTCGAGTGGGTCGCTCGAGCTAAATGTTCGGTGCGCATTACTGCGCTCTAGTGAGTTCCGGCTTGGCTCCACTTCCTCGGAACAACTAACGCCGCGGTTAAATCTAAAAGCGACAGGCCGCTCCTACGGACTCGTTCGTCTCCGTCGCATCGTTTCGCTCGACGATTTTCTCCGAGCGGACCGTGCACTTCCACAGATCGCTGCTCGCGTTAATGCCATTCTTCTCTCGAAATATGTTTCTTATATTTTCATATCGGTCGAACCAACCAACCAACCAACCAACCAACCAGCGAAAACTCCAGAAAACTCCCGAAACGTCGAGGAGACTCGCGTCCGATCGCGGTCGATCGCCCGCCGGGAACATCCCCGTCTTACGATTTCTAAAATCTCCTCCCTTTAACGTTTACGTTCGCGTTTGCGTTTCTGCGAATTATTCGAATGCCTACGGACGAACTACGAATTCCGAAAAGAAAAAGAAAAAGAAAAAGAAAAAGAAAAAGAAAAAGAAAAAGAAAAAAAAAGAAGTGAACAAATTCTACGATCGATATTATCTCGCCGTTAGCGTTCGAGCGAGCGTCGCCCGTTAAGTGTTTTTCTGACTGTGCGCGAGCACTTGTCTTAAAAAAAAAAAAAAAAAGAAAGAAAAAAACGAATATGAAGAAAAATGGAGAGAAAAGAAAAGTACATATCTTCGAGACACCTCGATTCACGCAGAAACGAAGACGAAAGAGCGAGGCTTAAACCGCTTTTAAGTGGAGTCTACTTGCCACGATCGACCAGAATTCTGTCTTTCCCTCCTTTTCCACCTGATATTCGATTTACCTCACCCTCGTCGACGAGCCACCCTTTCGAGAGCGAGGCTCGGATTCCACGAGTGTGGGAGTACGAGTTAATGTCGAGTAGCGTACAGGTCTAAATTCTTAACGGATTTTCGAGATATAACGGACCTTTCTTTTTTTTCCCTCTTATTATTTAATTTTTCTCTTTTAATATGGTACGCCGCTCGTATAGCGATTAAGTCCCTGAGGTCGGGGAGAACAGGGATCGGTCATTTTTGATCCATCCTTAAAAGGTCGATCGATAAGAATATCTACGAGTCGCGTCGAAGATGGAAGCTTCGTCGAGGTGTATCTCGTTTCTCGTTTACGTAACTCTCACGTGTATCGCGACGTAAGTGACCGAGAGCGAGATGCGAGCCGTGGCGTGGCGGGGCGAGGCGAGGCGAGGCGAGGCAACGGGTGACATTGTGCTCAAAGTAAGTTTGCGATACTTTGCGTACTTTGGAAGGCGACGAAGCTCTCCTCGGGCTACGTCGGTACTCGTTGCGTGTGCTCGTTGCGAGGGCTTAGAGACGAAAGGGGGTTGGCGAGGGACGAGGGATAAAGGCTAGGGCGAGGGTGAGGGTGAGGACGAGGGAGCGAGGGCGAGGGCGAGGGCGAGGGCGATGGCGAGCGCGAGCGCACGTGCTGTAGACGTATGCGTGCGCGAGCTTCCGGGGGTGAGTTGGAAATGTAGAGTAGGAACAGTGGGAGGAGAACTCGACGAGGGCCGCTCGAGGGGCGCTCGAGGGAGGTAGTAGCTTGGCATGAGAAGCGTTCATCAGCCCCGAGGTTTTAAATAGAAGGCGAGGAAGGGAACTAAGGAAGAAACCACCCCGTCTCTACCCTACCAGTGACGGATTGATTAAAAATCTAAGGGGCGAAAATAACATCGGGCTCTTCTTTCTCCGCTAGCATCGGAATCGCAATGCGGATCGCGACTCGCGTTTCGCGATGCTCTCTTCTTTTTCCTTCTACACGGAGGGATGACGGACGAGGAATAATCGAATTAACTCGAAGAAGGAAGATAGGCGCGAACCTCTCGGCGGAGATCGAATACTCTGTGCTACATAAAAATGGCGTTGACGATCGATCGATCGACCGATCGATCGATAGATCGAACTTCATCCAACCGTGTACTAAAGCGCGGACATATCCCCTCGCCCACAACCATCTCGGACTTTGATCCTCGTCGGGCTCGAGATCGAAAGTCATTTCGATACGATCGATCGTCGTAACGACGCGACGCAACCCAGACGCGACGCGACGCGACGCGACGCAACGAGACGCGACGTTACGACGATTAGATAATCATCGATCGGAAATATGAAGCTTCTTACTCTAGGAAATAAACGATGGCAAAGGGACCAGGAGGAAATACGAAGGGAAGGAAAGTAAAGCGGGCGCAATTCTTAAGTCGGCCCTGAGTTCGAGCGTAGCGTCGCCTTACGCATCAGCTATGTGTAGTTTTAAATAGTCCTCCTCGTCGGCGAAGGCACTCGGGGATGGGATGGCTCTTCTCTTTCCCACGTTCGCGTTGGAAGGAGCGCTTGATGCGGAGGCGAGCTAGGCAAAGACCGCGCGCGCGAGCGAGCGAAAGAAGGAGACAGGACTCTGGCGAGAGACACGGAAAAAGGATGGAAGAAGATAGATAGACGAGTGTGACGGAGCGAGTCGGAGGTGGAGTAAGGAGATGGTAGGGGGCTGGAGAAAAAGAGAGAGAGAGACGGAAAGAAGGAGATGGATAGATGGATGGATAGAGACGGCGAGAGGGAGGGAGAGAGAGAGAGAGAGAGAGAGCAGACGACGAGGGCCGTCGGAGATAAGACGCAAACGAACCCCCCTTTCGCGTGTCTCGATCGATAGCTCCACGCGGAAAATTCGAAAGTAAGATGCAATTAAACAGCGAGCGAGGGTAAGCAAGAAAAGGGGTGAGTTTTCCAACCCCGTAGGCTCTCTCCCTCCCCCCACGACCCCGCTTCTTCGCTAGCCCTCTCGACTCCGCTCTCTTCTCCTCCGTACCGGCACCTTTCTCTTTCTCCTTCTTCTTCTTCTTCTTCTTCTTTCTTTACTACTACTACCACTTCTTCTTCTTCTTCTTCTTCTCCTTCTTCTCCTTCTTCCTCTTCTTCCGCGTCTTCCTCGTCTTCTTCCAGCGGTACACTTCTTCAGATTCTCCTCCTCGTTCCACCGCTATCTCTATCTCCCTTTCTCTTAACCGCGCGCGCGCCTCTTTCCTCTTTCATTGGGAGAGCGCGTTCCTCCCGTTTCGTCGCGTCCCTCTCATTTTCCCTCGCTCTCCACGTCCATGCACGGTTCGGTCGGCGTCGTCGGCCCGAAGGGAAGCAACCCTTTTTCTCAACCCCCTCTAGTATTTATATTGAGCGTCTTAAAGCATCTCCTCCTCCAGCTCCAGCCGCTCCTCCTCCCGCTTTTCTTCCTTTACCACCTCGCCATCAGAGTCTTCCGCTCTCCACCCCGTTCCTCCAACCGTCGACTCGCGCTCGCCCTCTCCCTCTCCCTCCCCCTCGGCCTCTCGCAACCACGCTCCCTCCCTCACTCTCTCTCTCTCTCTCTCTCTCTCTCTCTCTCTCTCTCTCTCTCTCTCTCCGCTATTCCATCGGCTCGCCTTGCCTCGATTCGCTTCGCTTCGCTTCCTCCCTTAGCCCCCGTGCCTCGACCACCCAACCACCCACCCACCGCCCCGGTACCCCTTCCTCTTCCTATACTCCCTCGTTTCTTCTTTTTCCTCTTCGTCCTCCGCGCATACCCGCGTGACGTCATTTTAAATACTCTTTTAGAGGAAGGGCGGCTACCGCTGGTCGTTGGATATAAGGGTATTGGTATTCGCGCTGGCTCCGAGGAGAGAACGGCCATCTCCTTTTATCCTTCCTCTACCTTCGACGATTTTCCGACTTTCTTTTCTTATCGGATAGGAGTCGCGTCTCGTACGAGTCTCCTTCGAGAATAGTACGCGCGCCAATCCTATTTTCCAACGCAATAACGAATTAACGGACGTTCTTCGGATAGGATACGGCTATATGCCGACGCGAGTCTTACGCTATGCGTCAGGAACGTCGGTAGCATACGAAATTTCGCCTTACTTTTACCGTCTCCTCTTTTTTTCCTCCCAAAGAATTTTTTTCCCATGCCGTCCGATTTAAATCCAAGACTCGCGACGAGCGACGCGACAAATTTTCTTTTCCCTCTTCCCTTTTCCCTTTTGCCTCTTTTCCGAGGCTAAACCTAGAACATGAATTTATGATGGGTACAACTAGTTCTCGCCATCTTTCGAAACAACCAAAGAATTCTCCCGAGATCCGATGGAAATAACGATCGATGAGAACGTTAAAGAGCCGTTACGTTTTACGACGTTTCGCTTGCGGTCGATCTTTTTCAACTGTAAAGTAAGAAGGAAAAAAGAATAAGAGCTACCTAACGCCTAACTCGTGGAGAGAAATATTAGATGTACCGGCGGGGGTGGGGGTAACGTTGTCGCCTAAAGAAAAGGAAGAAGGGGAAAAAGATCGATACGAACGAAGGAGCATGGTATCGAATGAACGTAAAAGAAACGAAAAAATAAAATGTAGATCGTCCGAGAGACCGCTCCCACATCAATCATCTTTCACGGTTTCATAGTAGAAAGTATCGGTTAGAGCGCAAATCGTTCCATCGGACCGGGTCAGTCGCGCTTGTGCAACGAGTCAACGAGTCGAGACCTCGTGAATCGGGATCTTTGGGTGCATATCGATCCTCGACTAGAGTCGGGTCGATGTTAAGCCGGTGTCGTGTTCGTGCTCGTGCTCGTGCTCGTGCTCGTGCTCGCGCTCGTGCTCGTGCTCCCGCTCGTGCTCGTGCTCGTGCTCGTGCTCGTGCTCGTGCTCGTGCTCGTGCTCGTGCTAGCGCCGTCCTAGGAGCATGCTAGGCCCGTACACTAAGTCGGTACTAGGCTGATGCTGTCGACGAAGCTCTCTACGTACGTAAGAGCGCTTGCGAGCGTCCAAGATCGAGCACAACGGCGTATAACCGCTCTCGTTGACTCAACGGATCAATTTGATGCAAATCACTCGTTTGCGATATACGCTTGCCCCCGCTAGGCGCACTCCACCTCCTCCATCTTCTCCTTCTCTTCCTTATTCTTCCGTCCATTGGCTTTTCTACCTCTTAATGCCAGGGACCACGCGGCACGACGATTTCGTCGTCGTCGTCGTCGTCGTCGTCGTCGTCGTCGTCGTCGCCGCCGCCGCCGCCGCCACCACAGCCACCGTTTCGTCCCGCGCCTATTCTCATGCAGCAACGTTTGAAAATTAGCGAATGAGACGATTAGCGAGGATTGCGCAAATTCAAAGAGTAGGAATCACGAGGCGAGTGTGGGAATTTTGTCGGACGTCTCGAGAACACGATCGTCATTTCCATTTTTTATTATCGTCTTTCCCCGATAACGGCCGCATACGATTGTCGAGGTATCACGTTTTCTCATAATAACAGGACGCAAAGAGAAACGTCGAGGTATGCTCTTTGCTAATTCGTCGATCAACGGCGCATCGGATCGTCCTTCTCGGACGAGAGTTTAGAAATGGAAGTTCGGATAAAGGAGCATCTACTGCTATCGAGGAGACTCTATTTCTCTCTCTCTCTCTCTCTGGGCGGACGAGGCTCGAGAGCGAAGGTAATTCTCACCTGCTCGGACGTGTTCGCGAGCGGTCGCGAGAAAAAGCAGAAAGCAGCGTCCTGACGGAAGAAACGAGTCCGCGGATAGGATGCCTCGAAAGTCGGTCGCGTACGATGCGAATCCAAACAGAGCCACGACTACACGCGAGGAGTCGATCTTTGGTGGTCATGGCGCGGAACAGAGCTCGATGGAGCGGAACTACCAGTCACCTGCTCGCTTCCGGCACGCCGCTATGCTCCTTTTTCTCTTCTCCTCTTCTTCCTCTCTTCGCTCCTCTGACCTCCTCCTTCTCCTCCTTCTCCTCCTCCTCCTCGACGGCGAACCACGAGAGCTCGACGATTTCATGGATATTCTTTACCGTTCTTATCCTTCTTGCCTTCTCTAGCTCGGTCGGTCCCCTCGCCTCCTCTCTCCTTCTCTCTCTCTCTCTCTCTCTCTCTCTCTCTCTAACCCGCGTCTCCTTCCGCTCTTCCGTCTCTTTTTTCCAGCTAATATATAGATACGCGTATTCGTATACACTCGTACGATCTACGATCTTAACTTACGGAAGAATTATTCGCGAGGGACCGCTATGTTTCCCTCCCTACAGGGTGTTCCTTCTTAAAACCGAAACGAAAGTAACCGGCCGAACGGGAATGATACGGCGTGACGAATCGGAGCCTCGCTACCTGGTATATTTGCTCTATCGTCGCGAAACGTAGCGTCGGACGTCCATTGGAAAGAGGGAAGGAGATCCTTTTCCCGATCGTACCGGACGTTACTCTCGTTATCGCGCTTTATTCCTCTTTGTCCATCGAGAAAGAGAACGCGACTGGACCCGTCACGGTACTCCTTCTCTCTCTCTCTCTCTCTCTCTCTCTCCCTCTCCCCCTTCCCGAGCTATTCTCGGCGTTCGTACGAAAACTCGTTCCTCCGATCACAAGATTCGTTCCTGCGTATCCCTGCGTTCGACGTAGTATCGGCATAGTTTTAAAGAGACACCCAGTAGATGTGTACACGTCCATCGGTGGTCACACCGCTTCGAGCGCTCCACGCCTGGGAACGCCGAGCATGACTAAGCGCTCCGGTTGCTTCGAATCTCGTACTGGACGACCAGATCGGCCGATCGGCCGATCGGCCGTGAATGTGGCTCGATTGGTGCGCGCGCGCGGCGCGGTGAGGTAAGCTGAATAAGCGACCGACGCGATCGCTCGTCCGTCCGTACGTCCGTCCGTCCGTCGGTCGGTCGGTCGGTCGGTCGGTCGATTGGTCGATCGTCGATCGGCCGGTTAATCGGAACACACACACGTCGCGCGAGCGCGCGCGCGCGCGCGTCTGAACCAACTCCGTTCGCCTGCGCGCAAACGAAGAAAAGCGCGAGGAAGAGACAAGGGGAGAGAGAGAGAGAGAGAGAGAACAAACGTTGATACTTCGGCCACGGATACCGTGATGACCGCGAGTGTGCCCGCGACCGATGGCTTCGCACAATGTGTCCAGAACGCGATGCAACGCAGAAGGGAGGAGACCGCTTTTTATGCACCTGCAACTCTATTCGATCGATCGTTCGACCTTACCTTTTCGCACGAATACTCTCTCTGCGTTCGATCGGACGATAGGAAAAGGAAAAAACCCCGTTTGATATCTTCCTTTTCCGACGATGAATGTTTTACACGTAGGTTACTAGTGTACCAACATAAACGAGTATACCGAGTTTTTCTCGTTTCACGCATTATCGCAACGACGTTCGAGCGCTTCTAAGACGCAGCCGATTCATCTCTCTGATTCACGCGCATCCGTGACCTCCTCGTTTAACGCGATAATAACGACGTTACAAGAACACGGTTATCGTTAGCCGTGCGAAACGTTATATATTATTTTTATGAGTCGAGCTCTGGTCGTTCATTCAGAAAGTCTCGTTTGAGAATATCCTGGATCCGCGGTGCGGAATTTCAAAAATAAGCATTTGCATTATGGAAGGCGTTTAATGGGATTAACATCGATTCGGAATCGTCTATAGTCACGAAACCGAGGGATTAACGTTATGACATTACGGACGTCCTGCGAACGATTCGTACTATTCTCAGTCAGAATCTTTCTCTCGAGATTTTAGGAGTAAATAAAATTGGACGCGATCGCGCGATTCGCGCCAATGGAAAACTTTTGGAAATTATAGACAGCGTTGTGAATTATCTCGAGAACCAAGCGTCTAATTGAGACCGAAGGAAGACGATAACGCGGTCGAATCGTTGGAAATGAAAAAAAAAAAAAAAAAAAAAAAAAAAAATAAGGAAAAAGAAACGAAAAGAAGAAAGTCGATCGTATCCTCCTCGAAAATATCAAGTTTGTCCGCTTCGCAAACGCGCGTAGAGCGTTATAGTTTTTAGTCGAAGAAGTGCGAGAGCCTATCGAGTCCTCGCTCCTGTCGTTCCCTCCGTAGGTATATTTCCTTCCGACCGATGTGCCCCGGAGTTCGAGAGGCTAAGGGGCCTATTACGCGGCCATAAAACCCATAGGCCAGCCTTCGAGCACTGCCATCCCGTACACATCCCGCGTGGAAGCGGCACGAAGGTTCGCAAAAAACACGACATTGTTCTTCGACTGGCCAACGACATTCGTTCGTCTTCGCGCATTCACCTTTCTCCTGCGTCGTAATATCACGAAGAGATACCTAAACGGGAAAACTAGTATCGTCATAGTATCTCGTCCTTTGGTAGGAGGACCTCCGTGTACCCGTTTACGTAGGTTTACGTAGGTGTACGTTGGTACGTAGGCCATATCTGCCTTTGGGCGCTTTACTCTTTTTCTTCGTTTCCGACGGTAGGTAGAGAAACGTAGAAGGTGGGACTAAGAGAAATCGGACCTACTCGAACGCGCGAACGAATCTTTCGAGGAGCGGAAGAAGAGAGAAAAAGAAAGATAGGCCGAGTGGAAGGAGAACGTTCGAGGATAACAATGCGAGCGATGGAGAAGTCGGCCGAAGCTCAACCGGAAACGGAGTCAATGACTTTGGAGTCGAGCCTCCGTCGGCGGTCCATACGATAGGTGACAAGGGTGGGGGAGTTTCCGCGACCGGCCGACCGACCGACCGGCCGACCGACCGACCGACCGACCGACCGACCGACCGACCGACCGACCGATCGAGCACGAGAGAGACAGAGACGACTCAATTATCTATGTGGCAAAAGCGAGCGCCACGTGCTAGCACTTTGGGAGTGGACCTTTACCTAGGCTCTGACCCTCATAAAGGTCAAAGGAAAGGAAACTTCAAAGCCGCGATCTCGAAGGAATCCGAATCGAGTGATGGAAATAATCTTTTCTTATCGTGATTCGGACCGTTCTAATCGTTCATCGTGCTTCCCGCGCCCTCCCCGAGACCGATATAGATATTCGATACGTAGGTACTTCTATCTTCCGTACAGACTACTTTTTTACTCTTCACGCTTTTTTACTTAGATTCCCCTGGTAGTCGAAGGAGAGAAGAAGCTAACGCGATAGTATCCATCCTGCTTCCCACACTCGGCTCGCACGACCCTGCATTAACTTTGTTCGTAGCCTGGACCGGACCAAGATGCGAGACTGATGCGTGTCCGACGAAGAGAGAAGCGAGGGAGGAGAATGAGATCGCTCTCTCTCTCTCTCTCTCTCTCTCTCTCTCTATCTATCCATCCATCTATCTATCTATCTCTCTTCCCCCCCCCCCTCTCTCCCGCAGTTGCGAGCCCGAGTGTATTACTACGAGAATCGATCGACTTCCTTTTTCTTATCGCGGCGTTCTTCTCCTTGTTCCTTTTTTGCTTTTTGTGCGAGTTTCGTTTTCGCAACCGAGAACTTTGCCGTTCTCATCCAGTGGACCCGGTGTCATTGTACTTACTCGCCTTACCGAGCCAACTAGCTCCATTAACATATTTCGTAAGAAACGACGTCGATGGATTTGAAGAATCTCTTTCGATTCTTTGCACGCTTCGGGTATCAATCGTCATTACTTTTCGAAGGTGCTTTCTCGGGAGTAACGCCGTTCTTTTCACTTTGTAAGGCGTTCCCCGGCAATGCGAGTCTTCTCTATCGCGACTTGCGGAGGGCACGACTCAAATTTTCCGAGCCTTTAACTCCCTAATGCGGAAAGCTTCGATTTCCTTCTTCCTTTGATCTTCACGCGGGTACTTACTTGACCCGAACCCGAGGATCGGCTCGATCGAGCACTAACATCTACGTTACCGATAACCGCGAAAGCCTCGTGGTCGAGACGTTCCTATGCCAACTTGGAAAGATTGCCACTAGCTTAATGATGATTTTTTAATGTACCTATGGTTGCTGAGAAAGCTAAGGGGAAAGCTTGGAGATAAGAAATTAACTCGAAGCACCCTTACTTTTCCTTCTTCGAGACATCTTTCGAGTTTCAACGAATGCGAAGGAATACGTAGGTGTATCGTCTTGGAATATCCCTTTTTAAAACGAAGAAGGAAGACAACGAAGGCCTTGAGAGAAATTTCCTTCGGTTTACATTTCCCTCTCCCTCTCCCTCTCTCTCTCTCTCTCTCTCTCTCTCTCTCTCTCTCTCTCTCTCTCTGCCCCCCATTGATCTTGCTTGACGAAGAAAAGTGAAAAAGGATAAAAACGTCGAAGAAGGGAAAGTAGAGGGCATCGGTACGATTCCGAGTGAAGGAGCAAAGAGGACGAAGGTAGAAGAAAAGGGACGGACGAGGACCGAAGCGTACGCGGTTAAATTGTTATGACATAATTAGAGACGATCCAAGTGGTGTTGGCGGTGATGGTGGCGTTGATGGAGAGACAAGGGCTAGGGCCGAGGCACGGACGAGAGCGAGGGCGAGGACGAGGGCGAGGGCGAGGGCGAGGGCGAGGGCGAGGATGAGAGAAGGGGAAGAACAGAGACGAGGCGAAACGTGGATGGAGAAAGAAGAGGAGAAATAGCGAGAAGCGAGGAACTCGAACTGGAACCGGCTGAAACTGCCGCCGCGGCTTCCACAAACCATTCATTCTTGGCTCAGCCGTGGTTACCATTTGACCGGTTCATTCAAGGATTTAAGACTTTTCCTAGAGCTCGGCCGGTGTACCCTTTGCTTTCTTCTCTCTTTTTTCTTCATCTCCAAGATTCGCTGCCCCCAGCGTTTCTCCCCTCTCCTGTCTTCCAGTCTTCGGTCTTCCTTCCATAGGCGAGACTCATTTTGTTTTACGCGATGCGCCAAATCTCACCGAGCAGACGCCTACGACTATCGTTGGAAATTTGCGAATCGAGTCGATCGGCTAAAGGTTGCAAAGAAACGAGTGGTAACGTAACAGTGTGCCAAGTAAACGTTTCGCTACTTTTATTTATATAGAGACGACGCGCTTCGAGGACGCAAAATTCCTGATAGGTAATCGCAGAGCGAGTGGCTACGTACGACAAATCGAATCAGATCCGAGAAAGAGTATGTGTGCGAGACCGACGAATAGGTAGATACAGGTATACGTCATACAGATAGGCGGATAGGTAGGTAGGTAGGTATCTAGGGGCGAGAGGCAAACGAAAAGGAGATGTCGAAGGGAAAAGAGGATCTCGAAGGGAGAAAGGAGGAGAATGATGAAAAGGAGCGCGTCGTACTTACGCGTCACGCACTCACACATAACTCCTCACGCATTTATTAGCCTCCTCCTCGCAGAACGTACGCGAGTCCCCGGACGAAACAACCTTTGTCAGAGTCCTTATCGTTGTAATTCGTTTAAAAGAAGAACTACATGGGCGACCGTGATGTTCCTTTCTCTCTCTCTCTCTCTCTCTCTCTCTCTCTCTCTCTCTCTCTCTCTCTCTCGCTCTCGCTCTCGCTCTCGCTCTCCCGCTCCCTCATATCTCTTTCTCCTGCTATCCAAAGTCATGCTACATGGGCACAAATGTGTTGTTGCTTCGTATAGACAGCTTATAGAGTAGAGACGCAGGCAGCACCTCGATACGATTCCAACGGCTTACAGGCGCTTCGTGACGCGCTTTATATATTTTTTCCTCGAATGATCGATCAAGGCCGATAAGCCTGTTCAATTAGCGTGGTGCCTTTGTACGCAAAGCCGTCCATCTGAATTTTTTTTTCATCCACGACGAGGATGGATAGAGCAAGAGTCGTTCGTACGGTGTAAAGTTTCGTTTGTTGTGTAAAAAAAGAAATAAAAAAAAATAAAACTCGTGGACAGATCTTTTCCCCTGGTCTTAGAGGCAATCGAAAAGGAAGATTGTACAAAATGTATAGTGTTTCTACGAGATGGTAGAACGCGTACGGAGATGAAAGAAGATGAACGAAAGGAACTCCGTTGTCTCTGATGCGTTAAATTAAAGTTTAACTCGGAAGCAGCTGATGTTAGCGTCGGCGATGGCTTCGAAATGAAATTCGTGATTCCCTATTTCTCCATCCGCGCGCGCTCGCTTCTTTCAAAGTAATCGTTTGATGGAACGGCAGCAGCGGCAGCGGCAGCGGCAGCGGCAGCGGCAGCGGCAGCAGCAGCAGCAGTAGCAGCAGATGCAAAGAAACGTTCCTACTTTCTTCGACGAGCAATGGAAAGGTGAGCGAAATGTTTCGACTATCGTTAGGAACGTTAAATGACGTTCGTTAAAATCGCATCGAAGCTATTAGAAGGAAAACGCAACCGTTGTCATTTCGATCTGAACGATAGCAGATACGTAGATCGTCGTTGTAAAATACTGGCGTTCCAATCGCGGCACGACTCTCTCGACACCGCAAACGGATTCCTCGAGATGTAACCGCGGGGCGGCATTGCTTCCGCATTAATCTGCTACTATAATAATAAAATTTACATTCTCGCGAGCAAAGAACGTTTCTTTTTCTTATGTGTTAGGCGCCCTCGGAAAACGTCGGCAGCCCTAGTCAAGCACGAACGCACTTACAACCCTTTCTTAACTTGAATCTAAATAAAGGTTGAGATTCTCTCGTTCTCTCCCTCCCTCCCACCCTCCCACCCTCGCCCCCTCCCTCCCTCCCTCCCTCCCTCTCTCTCTCTCTCTCTCCTCCTCCCTCCCTCCTTCCCTCTCTACCGCGCGCGCTCTCTCTCTCTTTCTCTCTCTCTCTCTCTCTCCCTCTCCCTCTCCCTCTCCCTCTCCCTCTCCCTCTCTGTCCGTTTCTCACTGCGACGATCCGTCTCCGTCTATCCGGCAGAGACGCGAGGCAACGTAGGCGGCGTTTCTCTCTTACCGGATTGGAAACTACATCTCTCGTCTCTCTTCGGCGCGTTTGCTTTACAAGCTTTTTTCTTCTGGCTCCCTTGTCGCCTCTCTCGCTCCGCCAACCGAGTTCGGTTTACTCCTTCTCCTCCGACTCTGCGCATCGCCCTCTTCTTCATCCCCCGTTTCCTCGCCGCGCGCCCCTTCGTCATCCTCCTTTAGCTCGTTCTCGCTTCAGCTCACGCTAGCTCTCCGGTAACGAGAGGAGAAACACCCTCGCTACTTTTAATCGACCCGCGCTTTCTTCTGCTTATACATACCTACTCGACCCTCCCTTCCTCTACTTCCACCTCTGTCTCCACCGCCGCCTTTACCTTCGCCACCACCTCCTACCACCCTCCTCATCTCCATCCTCCTACTTGCAGAGCTTCGACCATCGGCGGACCACCCCCTCGACTCCGCGTCTCTTACTTCTCATCTTTACCACCAACATCGTATATAAGTACCCAAGGGCGTTGTCTTTCGCTGGACCGCGTGCTATTTCGAATCGCGTCTTTGCATTTGGATCTCTCGTCTTTCGACGATCGAACGGATAACGATAAGATCGAATAGATAACGGGAGTCGTAGATCTCGAGTATTCTGGCAATTAGAGACTAGGTTATTTAGATGGACAAAGAAGATCTAGAACGCAGGTGCGAGACGATACACCGAGCTTGCCGAGGAGCTTGCTACGTAGTAGATCCTGTACGTAAGAATAGTTGCGCGGTTTATGACCGATTACCATGGAAGTCGTAACGTCTCGTATGCCTGCTCGCTCGCTCGCTCGCTCGCTCGCTCTCTCTCTCTCTCTCTCTCTCTCTCTCCACCTCTCTCCCTCACCGTTCGTCTCTCTACCGCTAGCGAAGAAACGAGAGAGAGCGAGCGCGCGTGCCTCGGGATCGTGAGGATACATCGGCTTGCGCACCGTGCGGCTTCGTACACTTCAAATACACTGCGAGTCAGTCAGTTAACTCCGAGTCAGACCTTTCACTTCGTGGTCCAGAGAGCACGGTATGGTGCACACGATGGTTCCCACAAGTGGGGGCCTTTGCCGACCGATGCTACAGTTTCTTTCTTCTTTCCGTGGAAGCGACCGGTCCGGGGGAGAGGGTAAAGGAAGTTCTCCTCGGGCATCTTTCATGGATTCACCTCGTCTACGGACGGAATCGTTCGCATGCCTTCCAACTAACTAACTTTACCCTCGAAATTTCCCCACATATATATATATACACACACACACATACATATATATATATATATATATCGCGATAGATAAATCAATCTCGGACCACCGGAAGGAGCGCGTAAAGACGTATCCATTTAACGCGCGTCTAACGATAATCAAACGCGTACCGAAACGTCGAGCCGTCGTTAGAAATTGACACCGAGGTTCGAAGGAAAAAGTAAAAATCTCGTTCGCGATATACTCTGGTAACGCTCGTTGTTTTGTAACGAAGATATACGCGCACGCCTTGCCGTTTGTACGGTTCTCGCAAAAACGTAATTGGCAGGCACCGAAGCTGTGATTATTCGAGTAGAATTTCACGGAATGGAGTTAAATGGGTTTGAGGAACAAACAATTTGCACGAGGCAACACCGACTGATTGCTCATAAACTCGTGTAAGCGCAAAGTATCGGTAGATGTTTGTTCTCGAGCGTACACGGTGCTACACGATCCTCGCGATACGAACCCGTCGTTTCCGTCCTTAACCCTTCGAACGCGCGGTATGCGATCTTTCTATTTCCCGATCTATTTGCCTCGTACGTCGTATCGAAGAATCGAGAAAACTATTACGTTAGAAACGACGAAAGTCGAATGGACGACGAAGCGAGTAAGAAAGAAAAAGAAAAAAGAAAAGTATTGGTATCCATCCGTTCGCCATGCGAGGAACGAGGAGGAAGACGCGATAGCGAGGGCGCGGGCGAGGGCGAGGGCGAGGGTAAGGGAGGGACCGAGAGGGACGGAAGAAGGAAGAGAGGAGGAGAAGAGAGGAGAAAAGAGGTCTGTCGCGCATTGAAGTCTCCGAAATGGGAGGATGCTATCTGGAAGAGTAACACGAACGAAAGGAGGAACGAACGAACGAACGAACGAACGAACGAACGAACTAACGTAGCAGGTCGAAGGAACCGTACAGGTCGGACGAGTATGAAGCTGAGAATGAGCAGAAGAAGAAGAAGAAGAAAAGAAGAAGAAGGAGATGAAGAAGTGGAAGAAGAAGAGGAAGAAGAAGAAGAAGAAGATAAAGGAGTCGGTGGTACGAAGGGAGCAGAACGGTGTAGAACGGAGCAAAGTCGAGTGCACAAAGCCATTGACCCGTAGCACGAAGGGGTAAGCTGTGGGTTCGAGTCCATGCAAGATCCTATGTAGGATCCATGTAGGATATAACGCCAACACGCATATTCGACTCTATCTATGACGTGTACGTATACACGCCTACGTTAAAACACATATGCACGCGTACCACATATCCGAGTATCTATAATATATAGATATTTCTATACGAGTACAACGTACATATGTAATGTTCACATACCTGTAGAGATATTACGGTACGGATAGATAGAGTGCGATTAAGAAATCCGTGACGGGCATTGTGTTTGCTCGCTCTCATGACGCCAACGTCTGACCCGTTAGACCGAGCGTAGCTGACTCGTGTTCTCCGAGCGAACTTGGCCAAGTCGTCGGGCCAAGATCGTAGAAAATACAAGGATGTACGTGTAACGTCTTTGAAAGGGAACGCACCTTCGACCTATCGTGCCTCCGACAAAAGTGGGACCCTCCAATTTTCCCTTTCCTAGAATTTTACTTTTTAGTTATTCTCGCCAACTTGAAGGCGTCTCGAATGAATCAAATAATATGAAGGCGCGGAGACTATCGGAAACGTGAAAGTGGAGGTGCAAGAGCAAAAAGAGTCGGAATAAGCGTAACGTCGAGCGAGGTAACTCGTTGAAAGAATGGAAGGAGAAGAGAAGTCGTTCGAGGTAGAAATACCAGAGCACATACGAGAAGGAAGATTATTGTGTAGCGGGCGAGGGCAGGGCATGACCCTGGGCAGCCACGGAGATCGGCCACCACGGGTACCATCGTCCGTGCGTGTACTCACACACACACACACACACAAGCTTGCCGATGCGCCGATGCGCCCGTACGCTCGTTCCCAGTCCGACACAACACATCGGCCGATCGCGATGTAACGCTATGACGCTATAAGACGAACGCGCACGTTTTACCGAGAGAGCTCTTACAACGAAATAAAATACGATCTTGACCTCTGCCGATTCGCCCGCGTACGTTAGATCGCAAACATCCATTTTTTTTTTTTTTTTTTTTTTATTTTATTTTACCTCATCTACTTTGGCAAGTTCTTTCGATCGTAGAAAAAGGAGGAAAGAAGCGCAAAGTAAGCCAGTTAGAAGGAAGAGACAAAGAGGAAGGGGATGGAGAAGGAGAAGTAGAAGGAGAAGAAAATGAAGAAGAATAAGAGGCAGAAAGAAAGAAAAAGGAAAAGAGGAAGTTTTGCGGATCGAGCTAAATGGCACCGCCAAGAGCGAGGAAGAAGGAAGGGGGGCCAGGGACTCGAGAAAGATACTCGAGGATTCGCTCTAAGGTTTCAAACGAAAAGCAGTTAGACCGTCACGCGTTGTGGTTTCGCAGATTCGCGATGCCGCGCGTTCGCGATGCCACGCTGAAATTGAGGAGATTCGAGGTGTACCCTCTAGTCTCTTCGCGTACCTTAGCCGCAGTGGCAGATATTCTTTTCTCCTCTCTCTCTCCCTCTCTCTCCCTCATCATCTATCCATCCAACTATCTATCTCGGGACGAGACGAGACGAGACGAGACGAGAAGCATCGAAGAAAAGAGAAAGGTGCAGAGAGTAGAGTACGCGCAGGCAAAGTAGGAGGAATAGTCGAAGCATCGCGAGGCGAGAGGAGACACGGGCGCCAGCTCGAGAGACACACAGGTGGGCGTGGCGCCTATCCCTACGCCGCACACCGGGTCGCCACGATATGAAATTATATACGTCGCTCGGCTAACTCTCTCTCTCTCTCTCTCTCCCTCCCTCCCTCTCCCTCTCTCTCTCTCTCTCTCATTCTCGTCACTTTTCTCCGGTTCGTCCTTTGTCTACCTTTTCGCGGTGTTCGCGTACGGCCGCATTCATGGAACATGGACGGACAAGTCCGTCCATAGTAGCGTAGGGCCAAACTCCGGAGGGCTGGTGCAGTCGGCACCGCTACGAATACGAATAAATAAGAAAAGCCCCCTTGCGCGTTTGTTCCGTCACGAGCTGCGGTCGACAGGATGAACGCCGCCGTCTCATCTCGCGGCGGCCAATCAGCCTCGTAATCACTGAGCTCTCCCGAACGCTTCGTCTCCCGAACGCCGTTGGCTCGAGCCGCCTTTCCTGATACCAAACGTCGACGCGATTTATGCGATTTATGCGACTTGACGCGACTCGAACGGTTCACCTCGAAGAGGCCACCACCATTTTCTACCGTAAATCCTTAACGATTCGATTTTCCCGGTTTCAAACTGTACTCGCCTATTTTCTACGGACTCGCTCGAAACTTTGAAACTTTTCGATCGTCCGCAGGTGCCTCGACGACGAAAGAACCGCACCTTCGTACGTTTTTCCCGGATACGACTTTTTGCGAATTTTGTCGCCAATTTATTTTTTCTTCCTCAAGGGACAGCTCTATTATATTAGCGTAGCATAGGCACGTGGTATTACTCGGATATACGACGTCACCGTAGGAAGGAGCGAGTATCGTTTCGTGCGCTCGGAATGCCATACGATCTAGAAGAGGAAGAGGACAATTAACTCACCGCGCCCCTATATTTATCGGTCTCTTCCTACGGGTGTTTAGACCGCAACTATATCGTGTAATGCCGTTACCTTTCTAAAGGGCCTTTACTCGTGTGACACGAGGTGTAGCTCGAAAGCGGAAAAAGCGAGGAAGAAAAAGAAGTTGGAAGAAGAGAGCGTCCAAGTGCGCGATCTACGACGCATTCGACTCGGACGGATCCGAGCGTACGCGCGCTTCTGCACGGTAGGATACATGGACGTTAAGAAGCGCGGGTGAAAGGATATTGAAATAGAATCACGCCCTCGAGACAGATCGTACTACGTTCCATCTAGGGATTCTTTCACGGTACGGAGGTAGTACTCGTACGTGCCGGCCAGCTCTCCGAGCTCGACTTTTATCTCTCTCGCTCTCTCTCCCTCTCTCGATCGCGTTCCTCCATGGCATCGCGCGTTCGCTGTGCTTAGCACCTATCGCTACGTTCCATCCTTTGCATATCACGTTGCACGCACGCACACACCCAGCCGCACCTGTAGACTCGTATTATACGAATATATATATATATATATATATATATATGTGTATGTATGTATATACGTACGGCCGCTCGTAAATAATCATTCTCTCCTACTATTTTTATCCGAGTATAATAGTAAAAAGGAAAAAGAAGAGAGAAACGCAAATTGGTGAAGCTCGCGTCTTCTCGAGTCACCTTTTATTATCGTTCGACGAATTCTTCTCGTCGAACGGGAGCTGCGAACCGCTGCGAACCGCTGCGGATTCGAGGATACCTCGAGTAATTTGAATCGGAGGATACGCGTAGGTACCTACCACCATCGGTGCACGGTGCAGATGTGCATCGAGATACGCATTTACTTGCGGTTGAATGCAGTGGTCGCTACAAATTCTCCTTCAATTTGTGATGTTACAGATGAAGATCTCGTGTTACCCCTCGTACCATCTTGCTCGTCTTTCGTCTTTCACGAAAGGCTCCAAGATACACATTTTCTCTCTTCGTTCCTCTCCTACGGATAATCTCATTGCCGCGCGATAAGATTCTTCTTATTCCTCTTTGTCCGGAGACTCTTATTTCATTTCGATAGACGTACGCTCGCGGAGAAAGCCAAAGTAAAAGAAACGGGAAAGGAAGGGACGGGGGAAATGGATCGATCGAATCGTGTCCGTGGACGCGCGTTGGAACGAAAAACAAGAAAGAAAAAAGAGTGTATTCGAGTATGCCTTGTGGTCGTGGTTAGAAAGTAACAGGTACCTGCGTATAACGCGAACGTGTCAACCCGTTCGGTATATTTCGGGGTTGTCGTCGCGGCATCGGGGTTGTATACGCGGTTGTATACGCGGCTCCATCTTTCTCGATAGTACAGAGTTTGGCGGGTATGCAGACCGATGCGCGAGAAACGAGTAGGAAATATCGTTTCGCTCGCGTCGGTTCGTTTTCAAAACTGTTAAGAAGGGATTAATGACGAATCGGTTAGCACGCATCCTTCGCGCGAACCTAAAGGTGTAAAGTTACTCGAGAGCCGACTCTCCTCTATCGCAGATAAGAGGATCGTTTAGCTAAGCCGCTCCTTCTTGCCGTTGCTTCTCCTCGTAGAATCGCGACGCTCGCATACGCGCGAGCGAGCGAGAGCGAGAGCGCGAGCACGTGGTGGTATCCGAATGAAATCAGTGGTGAGCTTATGCGAAATAAATATTAGGGGTAGACGATCCGTCCGGATAAGACGGAGGAAGCAAGGAAGGAAGGAAGGAAGGAAGGAAGGAAGGAAGAAAGGGAAGAACGACGGGGAGGGCAGAGGAGCGAAGCTCGGAGGAGTCGACGAAGAGAGTGAGAGCGAGAGAGAGAGAGAGAGAGAGAGAGAGAGAGAGAGAGAGAGAGGGAGAGAGAGGCCCTTAGGTCGTGCCCGCGGAGAGATACAAATGATATCAAGTCGAAAACCTGCTCCGAGCCACCTTGCCTTCTAGTTATAAGCGGCGCGCATGCTTCGTATGCGGTCTCCACGCGGAGGTGCTATGGTACGAGCGTTCTCTCTCGTAAAAGGAAATGATACTTTGACGAAGGATAGGATGAATCTAGTCGCGGGGGAGTCGAGTTTGTCTTCCCTCTTTGATTTTTATCTCGTCGACGATGTGGACGGATTTAAGTTAATGGAATGAACGGAGGTGACGCTTCTAAACTCACCTACCCGTCCGCCTATCTACCTATGGCCTCCCGTCTATTATACATTCCCTTTCTGATTTCTATTCTCTTTCGAAGACGGAAGTAGCGATGGAAGCTTTCGCGCGTCAATCCGATTCGACGCGAAATACTGGCTGCGGACAAATAATGGATATATTGCTTCGAAATAATAGATTACCGAGTACGACCGACGGTAATTCCTTTCGCGGTTATACCAGCCAGCTACTACGTACAGTTTCCTCGGCACATTAGCGTAGATTCCTACTTCATTTATTTCTCTATGTATTTGCCTTCCTTTTGGAAGCGCGATACCTTCTCCAACCGACTAATACCAAATAATCGTTTGTCCGTGGAAACTCTTGATTCGATTCAAAGTATTCGGATTGTTAGAGTACACGCTCTCTCCCTCTTTCTCTCTCTCTCGCGCGCGCAAATCTGGACCCCACGCTGATCCGGCATCAGAATTTTTTTGCCCCGTCCAAGGGAAGGCTACGCCGCGGCGCGGCGCACAACGGTAATGATGGATTCGAACGAGCATCCACCTACTAAGATCAAACCACTGAAACTTCTTCGGGTGCTCAAAGTTTTATATTCTCTCTATTATTTCCTTAACTTTACCAAAGTGTCGACTCGCCATTTTTCTAATGGTTAAACTTGGCGCCTTGGAAAATTAAGGATAAAAAGGAAAAAGAAAAAAAAAGAAGAAGAAAAGGAGAGAAAAAAGAAAAATTTAAATCCAACTACAGGAGGCTCGCGCAAACTGTAAATGGTTCCACTTTATGAAATTCCATTTTATGGTATCTCGACGGAGCCGAGGTCTTCGATCTGATGCTACGAGCCGAAGCAACAGGTGTGACGCTTTAGCCTTGACGTCACAACCTTTGGAAGCTGCGGTAATACGTTCCTTGCTGGGATAAATCTTTCCAAGATCCATCTTTTATTCGCTTTGCTTCTAACCTATCTTCTTTTATTTCACGTACAGCGTACGTCGGCACTCGTTGCGTGCGTATTTCAAATACGTACGAATACGCCAAACGATGTAACGAGTGGTCGTCGACTATGTGCGGAAAGAAACGATTATTAGCTAGAAGTTAGCGTTTTTTTTTTTTTTCTTTTTTTTTTTTTTGACGACTTTGTTATCACAATATCGGTGAAGATTTGAATGAGTTTGCGAGATATCGAGAACCCATCGCTATGACCACGGCTGGGGATCGTTTAAACGGCAGACAAACCACTCACGCGGTGCAGCGGACCGCGAAATCGACGCTCACATATGAACTGGGAACGAAGAATTCTCTCTCCCTCCTCTCTTCTCTTTTCACTTCTTTATCTCGTCGTTTAAAGGGAGAAAGAGAGACGGAGCGAGAGAGAACGAGAGAGAGAGAGAGAGAGAGAGAGAGAGAGAGAGAGAGAAAGGGAGCGAGCGATCTTTCTCGGCTTCCTTTCCTTTCCTTTCCTTTCCTTTCCTTTCCTTTCCTTTCCTTTCCGCCACTTTCGTAGGCAGCTTGCGTTTCTCGCGTCTCCTTAGCACTCTGCTCATCTTCCAAGGTGTAATTCTTAGTCGTCAAGGTCGAAACCGACGCAATCCGAGGACTACTACTAAAGTAAATTCCTCCTTACCCTTAGAACGGGTCGCGTCGTACTCGATCGGGAAAATAGAAGCCCGAGGATGGAGAGAGTCGAGCGGTACCACCGCGTCTTCGAATTAACCCTCGATGCTGCGCCGAACGGAAGGGATGGGTGACTATCGGTGAGAAAGAGAGGGAAAAGGAGGTGGAGGAAGAAGAAGAAGAAGAAGAAGAAATGAAAGGAGAAACAATAAGAGACGGGAGACAAAGAGAGGAGATCTTAATGTATGCCTACCGAGAGAAACTATAAAAATCAATACCTCAAATTACTGTAGGCAGTACTTAATTTTCTTGAAGCAAGCGCAGACCAGCCACGGAGACTACTACTAGCACTCCTCTCTCTCTCTCTCTCTCTCTCTCTCTCTCTCTCCTCTCGTCTCCTCCCCTCTCCTCTCTCGGCTCTCCGCTTTCCGCTTTCCTCTGCCTACCCTCTCTCGTTACGAAACTCTTCCATCGGTACGGAATCGACCAACGAGACGAATTTCGCCTCTGCATTCACGTGCATTTACTTCCACCGGGTCCTGCAATTACCCGCTGGAAGCATTTATAAATTTTAAAGGGGAAAAGTCCGGGATTAAAAACGCTCGACGGACCTCGAGCTCCACTACTTTTTTTTTATCCCCTTCTTCTTTCTTCTTCTGTGCGTGTTTTCTTTTCTTTTCTTTGTTTCTTTTCCTTCTCTTTATTTTTTGTATTTTTTATTTTTCCTTGTAATTTCAACTCACTGTAATTCCTTTCGGCTATGAGGTAAACAACGGTACTGACGGAAGTCGTGACGGAATTATTTAAAAAGCGACAGAAAGGAAGGGGCTTTCCGTCGACCTTCGTAAACTATTATCGCGAGACCCGTAGACCGGTAATTAAGATACTCCCAGCACCTCCACTATACTTTTTCCTTTTAGGAGAAAGCTTTTCTCCTCTATGAATTGCACGATAACGAAGAAAGGTCGTCGCTCCGCGAACCGATCTAAGCCGTGTACCAAGCCGCGAATATTTTCTCTTCCTTGCTAATCGAAAGAAAAGAAAAAAGAAAAAAGAAAAAAGAAAAAGGAAAGAAAAGGGATTAAATTTGTGTCGTCGATCGTGCCTCGCGAGCCTTCCGTCCTCTCCTCGCTCGACTATCCTCGATGTGACCTCGCGACGCATTCGAAAAGTTCGATCGATCGAATCGATTCTTCCATGCTCCTCCTTCGATACCTACTATGGCCGTTTTTACGTCGCGTCCTCGTCGTGTGAAACGTAATATTTAACGGACGACTTTCGCGACTCGACACCTTAACGCTAATTAATTACACCGATGAAAAAGAAAATGAGATCTCGTATGCCCTTACCCTCCGGCAGTAAGCAAGATTACGACTCGACTCCGGCGGAAGGGTTGTAGCCTCGACGCTTGATTTTATTGCCCAACCCCCTCTTAATCCCCTCCCTCCTTCCCTCCCTACGTCTATCGGTCTCTCTCTCTCTCTCTCTCTCTCTCTCTCTCTCTCTCCCGCCGTGCGTTCATTCCCTGTCTGGAGAATCCCCTCCACTCTCTTCTCCCCCTTTCCTTTTCGCCGTGGCGGCGATCTCAACCACCGGCAGTAGAAAAGTTTTCTCTCGGTATCCGGTTATGTCCTGCGTTTTATATGTGTTTAAGGTCAACTGACCCGCGCAAGTATAGCCGAGAGGGAAAGGTCCTTCCTTTGGGTTACCGGTAGGTCAACGCCGCTTGACCCTGAACTTTTTCGCATCGCCACGAATTCTTTCGTTGTTTCCGGTCGACGAGTGGACGTATCGATCGACACATCGATACAACGTTTTATCGAATTCAATGTACCTCAGCTGTAAGGTTAATAATTAGGACAAATGAAAATATCGTCGAAATACGGTCTCGCGCTACCGTCCACCGGTTTGGTACGTATGTACAACTACACCTACCTATAGTCCAGAGACTTTGATACGAGAGGAGCAAACGCGAGCCTCGGCGTTTAATGAGTTTCCTTGATCAAGGCGACGTCAAGCGCACATAGAGGCGCGCCATCGTTGGACAAGACAAGTTTCTTCCCGATCTAGTGATCCCAATGGTAACTCGGGCGACAAATATCGTCGAGCATCGACTTTGACGATTGATATCGGGACGAATAAGGAAAATATAATCTCGGTATTGGTCGTTCGGTTCGAGTCGTCGGAATTTTTCGCGATTTAACTACATCTCTCGTACGTTACGGCATACCGATAATACTTTCGCGCTACTTTAACCGTTCGGATTGCGCCTTCCACCGGGAAGGATAGATTGCGGAATAACTGCGGAGGGTGGGAGACGAGAGGTAGGAGACGGAGGGTAGGTGACGAGGGTCGAGACGATGGTCTCGAGAGAAAAGAGAGAGGAAGCGCGTCGGCCGGGCCGGCTGATAAATTGATAGTGGACGACGCGCGGCACGCGTCTTCCACGGGACGACCCACGTGGAACCTTCCTTTGTATTCTTTTCCTGTTTTTTTCTTTTTGTCTTTTCTTCTTTCCCCCTTCCACGTCAAGAATCTTTTCCAGGATTCGTCCGCGTGGGCCAAAGATCGGCGTTTACAGTTTTTTTTTTTTTGTTTTTTTTTGTTTTTTTTGCGATTAACAGCCGTAACGGTGAAACGTGCGAGTACGTAACAACGCAAGAGGGCGTAGCTACGCCTCGGATTCGGATCGGTAAATAGCCGCGAAAAGTTAGTCAACCACAAACGAGGGACACGAGTTCCGTTTTAATCAGGACGAATCCAAGTTATTAAAATTCCCGAGGAATTTTCATGGTCGAACGAAGACGGTGACGACGGCGATGGACCGAGTAAGCTCCAACGCGGCGCGCTCGGCCAAGTAATGGGGAAAGAAAAAAAAAGAAATGGGGAACGGAGTTTCATTCGTTTCGATGGGCGAAAGGAGAAAAGGATATGGAGGGCTAGCCGTCGCCGTCGGATAGAATATCGGCAAACTAAAAACGTTAATTTATTCGATGGTAAGAGAGGAGGAAAAGAGACGGTGCGCCGCGCGTTTCACCCCGTCTAGAGGAGGACGAGCTAGATTCCGGAGGACGATGCAGAAGCTGAAAGGACGAGACGAGGATAAGAAGTGGTAACGGAAAGGAGAAGAAGAAGAAGAAGAAGAAGAAGAAGCAAAGGAAGAAAAGGAGGGAGGGGGAGGGAGGGGGGAGTCGCCCTCTCGAGCTCGAACGAGCGAGCCTCGAGAAAAGGGGTCCTTCGGGGTGGTAGCCTCTTCGAAGGGATAGACGAGTCAAACGAAAGCCGCCGGCAGTTTTTCCAACGGTGGCCGAACTCTTGAGTTTCGCAAGTTTTTTCTCTGATTTTTCTAATTAATTATCGGTATTGATTGGCTCTCGATTTGACTCCAGAACTCCTTTAGCCATGGACCGGACGAAGCGGGGGGAGAGAGAGAGAGAGAGATGGAAAATGGCTGCCCGGTGTGGAATAGCGAGCTTGAAATAAAAAAGAAGAGAGACGAATCCCGAGCGAATTATCCGTCTTCGATCTACCTCCAGTCGTGATTAAAGAGTCGTTTTATTTTAACGGACAAAACCGAGATTTGAATATCCAACCGACGGCGATTATACCTACACGTTTGCTCCTGCACCAAGAATCCTAGCTCACAAAGCAAATTAAGTCGGCAGCATTTATTCCTTTGGTGCGTTTTATATATTCCTTTTTACCCTCGATCCCCTACCCTCTTCTCATAATTACTTCCAATTCTATAGCGTTATGAAAGCGTTCAAATGCCGATCGAGTTTAGTCTCATTTTCCTTTCGCACCGACGTCATTATATCCCAAAACGGACTCTCATCCTATGCACACGGCCGTTTCCGATAATAAATTTCGTATAGAAAAAAACAAAAAAAAAACAAAAACAAAAACAAAAAGAAGAAAAAGAAAAGAAGGAAAAAAAGAAATAGAATCGGAGGAAAACGCTTGTCGCTAAGGCGCATCGACTCGGTCACTTTTTGCGGCTCCCGCTTACTTTCTTCGGGAAGTTTGTCGGGAAAAAGACGGGTTGCGTCTTGCTAAGAAGGAAAGAAAGGAGGTAGGAGGACGAAACTCCTCCTCTCTCTCTCTCTCTCTCTTCCGTCGGAGCGTCCGTCCCGTAACGTCTCTCTCTCCCATCGGGTTCGAGAGTGGCTGAAAATCAAGGGTGAAGCGCGCTAGTCATAAGGACGAGAATGTGATCGAAGCATACAAAGGGGAAACGACTTGCGGTCGCGTGTCTCGAGATAGAGTTAGCAGGCCGTAGATAGAGCACGGTCGTTCGGTCGTTCGGTCGGTCGGTCGTTCGTTCGTTCGTTCGGTCGGTCGGTCGATCGGTCGGTCGGTCGGTCGGTCGGTCGGTCGGTCGTACCATCTAATCGTAACATCTAACCGCTTCTCTCTCGTCGCCACCCACCTTAAAGCTCCGTTTCAAAGGGTAACTCGACTTGGCGAACGCGAGCTTTCTTCGAAGGAGTAACGAAGGAAAGCTCTCTCTCGCGTTTTCTTACTTCCGTCGCTTGAATCGACGTTGCCACGCGTTTACGTGTAGCTAACTTACGTGTGGCATAGTAAAGTTAGGAGCTCGCGCTCGCGCAACCCCTATAAACGTCCAACGGGATAAGAAGGACAGCGAGGAAAACGTAGGGGCGCCATCGCTCGAAGGAGTTACGAGCGTCGCATCTTCCCCCTCCGATCCCCTTTCACACCCCTACGCACCTCTCGATTCCTTTATTTCGAGCGTGTCTTTCGACTCGACTCGCCTTTATCGGCTAAGTCGTGGCGTTTCGTCGCTCGCGAAATCGAATATACCTTTATAATAAGACGCTCTCCTTACGATACTCGTACACGTACCAGAAGCGCGTACTTACCCGCTCCTCGTCCTATAATTTAAGATTCTGTTTCTTGGATCTTTTCCTACCGACATATCCGAACGGTAGAGAGGTAGAGGGAGAGAGGGAGACAATCGGGTAGACAAATGTACGATCGATACATAATGTTTATCGTTAAGCGAGAAAGACCCTTCGAAGAATGACACCCGTTAAATGACGTTGCCAGAACCGTAGAAGGGCTGTAGAAGGGCTGTAGAAGGGCTGTAGAAGGTCCGTGGGAGAGAGAGGAGCGTAGGAGAATCGCGTAGGAGTCTCTCTATCGGACAAGGCACGTAAGGAACTCGGATACAGGCGTGCGCGAGTGTACTCTCACGTACGCTCGCGCACGCTCCACCACGTAGACTCGTACTCGTCCACGCGCGCCCGACTCGAAACGCATACTCTCCTCGGCAAAATCTCACGACGAATACACACATGTGCGAGAAGCACAATAATTACTATGGATAGTAAGGAACGGTTCCCCGCGGGGTAGGTTGGCCGGCAATCGATACGCACACACGCTCGTATCTCGTCGTAAACGTGAAACGCGAGCACGCACACGCGATCGCTCGCTCTCTCGCACACCGTTGCAAGGTTTACATAAGTGGAGTTCCTTGGCCACCACCACCACCACCACCACCACCACCACCACCCTCCTTCGGTCGGCACCTCTTATATAGTCCCCCCTTTGCCCGCCGTTCTATCGCGGCCGCGCACAACCTCCTACTCTCTTCCTCCTGCTTTCTGCCCAAGCGTTTCTAATTTGCATTCCCCTCCGTTGGCACTCCTCGGCAGCGACGATCCCAGTCCTCCGCCGGCTGCCTCCCTACGTCCACCCTCTGCTGTCCTCGTCCTCCTCCTCCTCCTCCTCCTCCTTTCTACCCTACCCTAGCTCTGCTACTTCTCCACTTGCCACGCCACCCACCCACCCCCCAACGGCCAGCAAGTCCGTTGTCCGTCTTGCGAGATTTCACGCACACGCACACGCACACGCGTGCATCTCCTTCTCGTCCTGAAAAGCAGAGATGGCGGAGGTGGCAGGAGGCAGAGACAAAGAGACCACCCTTAACTTTGGCCCACGGACGACGAGTAAGACGACTAGCCGGCGAGTAGGACGAAAGAGAAACTCGAGAGGAGTGACGAGGATGGCTCCTGGGCTGCCAAGGCAGTTAGCTCGGGGAACTAGCTCTACCTTCTTAATACCTTTCCGTCGGGTTCTATCCATACGTCCGTTCGTTCCTGCTTCTCTCTTCTCTTCTCTGCTCTGCTCTGCTCTGCTCTGCTCTGCTCTGCTCTACTCCGCTTCCCTCGTTCGCTCCTTCCAAAGACGCGTCCGCTTTCTAGCCGGCCAACCCAGCCGGTAGGTCTTCCTAACCGCTCTCGCCTTAGCTGCTTCCCGTCCTTGTGCCACCCACACCGCACAGTTGTCTTCGCTCCCTTACCCCTTCGTTACATCCCTCGTTATCGTTAAAGCCGCTGGACCTTCCGAGTCTCGATGTCTTCTCGAGGTTCCACCGTAAATATCCATCTACGCCGTTTACCTATATATATATGTATGTACACACACACACACACACACACATATCGCTCTAATATCTACGACTAAGCGTTGTCTTTTAAAAACTCCTTAAAGGGGCTGGTACGATCGTCTACGAGCGAAAAATACCGCGGTCGAAAGGCGCGTGACGTCTCCTTGCGAACGTCTTATTTCGAACGCGTTTATGTACACGTTACGTACGCGTATACTCGATTATCTCTGGCTTTCGTCGTACAAGATAACTTGATGAGAACGAAACTGTCTCGATTCGTAATGTATAACATTTAACGCCCGTGAAAGGAGCTAATTGGACGTTATTACGTCTCGAAAATACCAACGTTTATATTTATTCCTACCAAAGGAATGCGAAATCTCGATACAAAAGCAATGTCCCTATCGAGCGAAATCGTTGAGAAATCTATGTATCTCTGGCTGTCGAAACTGTACACGTACACTTATACGTTTCGACAAATTCTATTATCATGTAAGATTACATATATATATATATATGTATGTATGTATGTATGTATGTATACATATATATATGTATGTATGTATGTATGTATAAGAAGAGTTAAAAAAGTGCCATAGGTGTTACTTGGACGATCGCATAGATGTAACGTTATAACGTATACGATATAGCGCAATTCACAGATTTCATCGTTTCTTCTGCGATGTGCTAAATTATTGTTAAAATCGATCAAGAAAACATAGCGCATCGGCGTCGAAAAGACGCATATCGTATCGGGGAAAAGAAACGTAAGGAGGACGAGGTGGAGAAGAAGAAGAGGTAGAAAAAAAAAAGTCCTTTCCATTGATTAAAGCCGAACGTCGCACACGTAGTCGACGATACGTTCAACGACAGGCAATGCTTCCGCGAGGACAATGGCGGCAATGAAGATAAAGAAAGGGTCGGAGCAGGCATAATTCCGAGTACGTTAAGAGATTCGACCGACTGACGGATCTGTCAGGGATGGATGGCAGTAAGGGTTACGAGCATCGCTCATCAGTAGCGGCCATATTGCCTCCCAGTACCCCATCCCATACCGAGGAGTGCGAGCCCTGATAATTCCCCAACCCCTTCTGTATGTGTGTCTGTGTGTGTCTCTCTCTATCTCTCTCTCTTTCTCTTTTTCTCTCTCTCTCTCTCTTTCTCTCTCTCTCTCTCTCTCTCCCTCTCTTCATCCCTCTCTCTCCCTCTCTCTCTCTCTCTCTCTCTCTCTCTCTCTCTCTCTCTTTCTCTCTGTCTTTTTCTCTTTCCTTTTCTCTTTCTCTTTCTTATTCTCCCTCGGTCCATTCCTTTCCTTCTCGTATAGCCGGTCGTCTCGCTCGCACTTCGTGCATCCCCTAACTCACCTCCTCCGCTTTTTCCTCCTCCTCCTCCTCCTCCTCCTCCTCTTACCCTGTGTCTTAGTCTTACTGCTTTCTTCTCCTTTTCTCCCTTCTTCCAGCAACGCTTCTTCTTCTTATTTGAACCCCCAGCGCGCAGTGCCCGGGCTGCTTAATGAGAACCTCCACCTCCTCGTACCGCCACTACCACCACCATCGCCACCAACGCCGCCGCCGCCGCCGCCACCACCGCCGCCGCCACCACCACCACCACCACCACCACCACCACCACTACCACTACCACCTTAGACGACGTCGTTCACTCTCTTCTCCTTCGTATCACCCCCGCAAACCCTTGAGTATCCACGCGACGACCCCTCCAACCCTCTCGCGCTTTCCTTCCTTGCCTGCCTGCCTGCCTGCCTGCCTGCCTGCCTGCCTGCCTGCCCGTTCTCTAACTGTTCCATCTCTCTTTCTCTCTCTCTCTCTCTCTCCCTCTCTCTTCCCACTCTCTTACTCGTTTCAAGCAGTAACGCGGGGTTCAACTCCCGACGTCGAGCTACGACCCCTACACGCGCGGCCAAGCTGCCACACACGCGAGACGTTTTAGACTTTTAATATTGATTACGGTGGAAGATGAACGCTTCGTCTTTCCTGGGGTAGAAATCTCGAAATTCGTCTAAACTCGTTCGATTCTGGACGTCGCATCGAAAATTTTTCTCTTGGATCCTTCGATTTATCGAAAACTGAGAAATGGGAGGAGTGGGGGGGGGGGTAGGAAATAATAGGGGGAAAAACGTTATCGGACTTACGCGATAATGAAAAATAAAATTTTCTAAAGGAGAAAGTATTCACTTTCTTCCAATGGGTCACGCATACGTCAGGTTCGCGCGCCAACTACAAAAGGGGTTAAAGCGATAACCGAGTTTCAGGAGTCTTCGTGGTCCTCTTTCGAATTTTCTTCGTCTTTAACCTTTTTAGAGTTACATCGGTCTTTTGCGCGTAGTCGTACCAATCAGGGCTTCGATCTTATTCGTATATTTTGACCATTGATTTCGTCAGAAGGAAACGCGAATTGGGTCACATGTAAATGAAAGTTATATATCTTCGAGCACCCCTAGTTTGATTCTTTTTATATGGTATCCCCCACGAATACACTTTCGCCGCACGAAAGAGTACGGGCGATCGTTACTCGCGTAAAACGATTATTTCGACGAATTTATACCTACGTGCATCGCGACGACCGTAAACTTTCTTTAACGACGTCTCATTGCCGAAACAAAAATTACGCGTACAAACTCTTCGATATATCCTTTTTTTCGTCGAGTCTTCGTTACGAAGCTATCGTCCTAAAATAGACCAACGAAATCTCTGCTCATTACGCATTTACCGCGCTTGATCTTCAATGGGTTAATGCACTGGCACATTCCGTTGCGATCGATTTTCTATATAGAGTTATAACGATTCGCCACGTCGTTATTCCACAAATTTAGTTGCTTACAAAACGTCTGTACCAAGAGAAACATCGTTCCATGTGAAACTTTGAGAGAACGATTTAAAAGCTTATTGGCCGATCGGATGGTAGCGCCGCGAAAGAAATTGTACATTCGAACAAATTTTTTAAGAAGAAATTATTAACGATCGAAAGCGTAATTATCGAAGAGTCGATAACGAATAGGGGAATTCGATCGAAATCCGTATGTCTGAATCTTGTCGAATATACTTGAAAAAACGAGTCTAATGTCTAACGTTTTTTGGCGAGAAAAGGAGGATCGAAAGTAAGAGAAAGGCAACACGGTGAGAGGGGGGAGTGGAGGGAAGGGGGTGCCAAGCTTAAAGGGCGTCAGGAAAGAAAGAAGGAGAGTGAATGAGTGAGCGAGGGAGAAAGAAAGAGAGTAGACGAAGGAAGAAGGTGGAGAAGATGGGAGAGGAGGATGGGGCGAAGGGAAAGTGTGGAAGAAGGGAGCGCGAGAGGGGTGGGTGGTCGGTGGGTCGTTATTTTTGTGCCTGCTTCGTCTTTAATTTCTCCCCTCCCCTCCCCTCCCCTCCCCTCTCCTCCCCTCGGCAGGCGCGGACGGCCACGGCGCGAAAGAGCCAAGCAGAGCCGAGCCGCGCGGCTGGATGGTCGGATGGTCGTCGGGTGGCTGGATGGCTGGATGGCTGGATGGCTGGATGGCTGGATGGCTCGATGGTTGGATGGTTGGATGGTGGTGTGCGCGGTTGTCTTAGTTCGTATGCATATCTCAGTGGCTCACATATTGATTCAGGGCGTCATTACGCGTCTTAGCTCGGCCCACTCCCACTACCGCCTGCCTGCCTGCCTGCCTGCCTGCCTGCCTAAACCACCCCCGAGAACTCCTCCACCTCCGCCAGCCTCCCGCGTGGTGGTTCGGACCACCAAGCAACTATTCACCCCGCGCGCAAACCTTTGCTACCCTTCGCTCGGAAGAATCTTCTTGCGGATCTCTCCTCTCCCCCCCCCCTCTCTCTCTCTCTTTCTCTGTCTCTGTCTCTCCTTTAAGGAACAAGACACGCGAGTTTCTCCTCTCCTCTCCTTTCCTTTTCGCTCTCGGTTGAGGAGGCCACCCAGAGTCTACCAAGGCAAAGAGTCTACCAGTATTCGCGGCTTCCAGCACCCTCCTCGACTCACGTGCGGCTACACACGAGCTACGTATATAACTTTCCTCCTTCCTTTCTTTTCAAAGTCAAGCTAGTTATTTAAGATACTTTGCTATCGTTAAGACCAATTACCTATCCTACATCTCATCGTCATTCGTTCGGCAAGTCTTACGTCGAATCGAAAAACTTTGATCGACCGATCGTTAGAAAGTGAAAAATTAATTTATTTCATTATTTAATCTCGCTGCGAGATATAATCGTCGAGTACATATGCGTAGTATATGCGTGTTTTAAAGTTATTTCAAAATTAATACTAATGACGCTCGAAAAAGTTATCTCTCTCTTCCAACTTGAAGTTAAAGGAATACCATGTCGATGTATTCATCTTCCGATATAAAATAACAAGTAAGGCAAAAATATCAGGATTCTGTCTCATAATTGTTGCAACGTGCCTCTTCCACTAACGTAATAACAATATAAATTAAATGATAATGAAATAAATTTATTTAAAATCGCCATCTACGATGGCGCGAAATCATTTAGCTCACTGTACTTACGCGGTATCTCTGTCTTGTATTATTTACGTACAATATAAATAACGTTCTACTTTCGACACATACGCTTCTTATCGCTTATTTCGCTAAAAACGCGTTTAACGTTGTGCGATTTAATCGGGATTGGTATTATCTTCTCGTTTACGTTTTATATTTCTAAAATAAATTATACACCTACAGTGCCATCTTACGATCGATCATCTAAAACCAATAAACAATCTCTCTGATAATTTTATCGACAAGCCCGAATAACTGGCGTCCCACTACGAAAGCGTTATGATGGAAACTTTATCGAAAGATCACGACATGGGTGATAGGTACGACAGTGAAGAATTATTTATTTTCCAAGTAACGGTAAAAACCTAGTTTCGATGCTTAGTTCAAACTACTGTATTACCAACCAGAGTTCTACTTTATCGGCAAATTATTAAGGACAGGTAAGTATGTATTAGATTTACCGACGATTGGTATCAACGCGGTCCCAATTTCTGTTTCTTTAAAATAATCGAAATTTCGGAAATAATCATGGGAATTCTTATAACAGAATATATTTTTAAAGAAATATATTTCATAATTACTTGTACAATTTTAAGTAATAGAAAAGTATGGAAATATATCTTCTACTACGTCTCATTGTTTAACCATAAACCATGGATAATAAAAAAAGATTTGAGAAATAGCTCTACTACGATAGTAATATTATACAACGATTAATAATAATAAATAATAATAATAATAATAATAACAATATTAATAATAATACATGGATAAATGGACCTCGAGTATATAAATCGTGTTTATATGTAAATAGATAGATATAGAATTTGCAATCTTTAGACTAACCTAAGAACGTAGATAGCTTCGCTTCTCCTTAAAACGTGTGGAAATATAATTTTATTCATTTGGCAAACTCGTATTATTATATTTATATTTATAACCATCGAAAGATAAGATATATATATATATATATATATACTCTCCGATATTTGATATTCGCGCGTACTTTAAATCTTCAAATTAAATACCATACCCAAAAATTGTTCGTAATGAATCGTGATAACGCCGTCCAAATCGGTATCTAGTTGCCGAAAGGCTGCGGTCAATGTCTGTAAAAAAATTATAAACTCGCAATGATCTTATTATTAAACTTATCTAAACCAAACGGACAAAGGTTTCCTTTTGATAAATTTTGCTCTTACGTGTAAAACGACGCAGCACTGTATAAAATCGTCGAAATATATAGTACCTCTGCCTGCTCTGTCGTATTTACGTATAAGATTATCTATCGTTTGATCGGACAAACGATATCCAAAGTGCGTCAGAGCGGTCTTTAATTCGTTGCGATCTATGTTACCGCTGTTATCGCGATCGAACGATCTAAAGCAATTTTGCCAATCGGTGACGTATTTCCAAAGAGCACCAAATTCCTCGAAGCTGACTGTTCCTGTCTGATTTTTATCAAACATACCTGAAGAAGTAGGACTATTTTTGTCAATGTCAAACATACCTGTGCCAACAGAACAAACGGAAGGCTATAACGCTCTTATGACAAAGGATCATGCGAGAGATAATAACGTAAAACAAAGAGGAAAAAATTCTCAAATTACGTTTACTATTATGCTTGAGAAAAGAAACTTGTTTCGTATATACAGAATGTTCGTGTACGTGTGCATATAAAATTATAAAGAACTACGTGTCACGAGCATGTCTAAGGACGACTTGCATGATCGTTTGTAAATACGTGCGTGTGTGTCAAGCTTACCGATCATCAAACGTACGGTTTCCGGGTTAAAAGGAGTCCAGGTACCGTTTGAGAGTGCCTGTTGCAATTCGTCGGCGGTAATCGAACCAGAACCATCCTTATCCACCCTGCAAATTAAGTCGTTCAACTGTTACGTCAAAAGATGCACGTCAAATTAATACTATCTATCGATCGAGCATCGCTATCTTTGCGTTCGAACGAATTTCCAACCTATAAAAATATACTTTGCTCGAATCGTTAATTATTTCTTCAAGTATTTCTAGTATATAAAGTATACTCGTTGAACTATGATATTTTTGTTGATCGACGATACGTGACAAGTTTATAACTACCTATTAAACACGTCCCACAAAAATTCTCTATTGGGCATCGGCGATATGAAAGACATTTCTGTCGTGTAGTTTACAATCGTGCAAGTTTATGAAACTAATGATAATAAGTAATAACGATCGATAATAATCTTTAATGGGTTATAACCAACGAGAGGAATTTCAATACCGTCAACGGTTACTCTACACTCTTCTAATATCCTACTAGAATGCAAAAACAAATGAAATTAAACGAAGTCGTTCGTCTACGTCGTTTTCTTTGCGCGACTACTCGAAAGTGGCGTTAACGATGACGTTACGCCAAGTTTTTAGTTTTACGCTTCTTTCATCCACGTCATTCTTTCGATCGATTACTCACACTGGCCGTCCAATAACGATTATCCAATCGAGAGTGTTCAACGAAAGTATATGTCTCTTGTGATTGGCCGAGTCTCATTCCGATTATTTTCCGATATATCGATACGAAAAAAAATATCTGTACGAGCACACGTACATATTAAATTCCCACCAAATTCGATGTCTATTTAACCTCAACTTACCTTTACAAAATCAAGCGAACAGTTCGTCGCAACTTTTTCAGGAGGTTACCGTAATATACGTAGTATATTCGACGTAACGAAATAAACTATACCGAATCCCTTAAAAAATTCAATTATCATTAATCGTGGCGTTATCGTTAGGAAGGATCACACTCGTTATACGTATAAATAATAAATTTTACAATTATTTATTAGTAGTACACTCTCTTAAAAAAATCTCAATCAATGAAGTTTCCATTTACAGTCTATTGAAAATGCACGATACAACGTTTCAAGCATTCCTTTCGTCGGCCTTAACAACCGTCTAATGTGCTTTCCGTTAATTCCGCTTAATATCGTCGATCTTCCATGCTCCGATTTTATACCTAAGCCAAATTAAAACTAAATCTTTGCCCATTTGTAGCCAACTCCAAAACGGTACTATTTTGGATCCTTCTATTTCTGTCCAATTTACTGCAATTTCGGTAATAGGGATATTAAAATGTTTTGCGATATAAAGCATTTCGACGTCGAATGCCCAACGTTCGACGTGTAAAGTTCGAAATATGCTTCTAGCAGACTTTCTCGTTAGTAATTTGAACCCGCATTGCGTATCTCTTATACCTCTTACGCAAAAGAACCAAACTAAAAAATGAAATGCGTGCATCAGAAATAGTCGAAAGAAAGAGCGCTTGGCAGTTTCTTCCTTCTCTAAGTGAGCTCTCGATCCACAAATTACGGCATGCGACAATGCTACCTCTTCTGGCTTAGACAAATAATCAACTGTAAGTTAGATTACACATAATGAGTAAAGATTTTAATGCAACAGGTAACGATAAAATGGCAACTCGGTTGGTTCTGGTTAAATTCTAAATGCGTCCAACTTACATCCTAATGCACTTCTCAAACTGTCGTTTAACTTTTCCAAATCCGCGAATCTAGTAGCGCCGTCTGCATCAGCGAACAACAACGCGCTACCTCTCGAGCTCAGCATACCCTTCAAATGAAACGACGTTTTTGAGATACGAGTGATACAAGCTTATTTCGTGCTAGCTAAAAGGAACTACTTTATACTGACCAGCCTGACGGCACCACCCTTACCCCTATTTTTAACAAGAGCCAATACTCTGACGGTATCGTATTTGGAAGCATAACGTTGAGCAACTTCTACGGTTCTGTCCGTACTTCCGTCGCTAACTACTATTACCTCGTAACTAAAACCGGATCTCTTTAATTGTTCCAGATATTCTAAACATTCGTCTAACATCGGCGGTACTAAAACAACACAATAATATGCCAATTACTAATCGTACTCTCTCTTTACGACTATTATCTCGTTTTCGATATAAACAAGTGTCTCGGCGAACGTTTATTCCATTCCTTGCTATTAGAAAAATTATGATCTTTACGTCTTTTCTCCTCGTTGTAAGCAGGTACGATAACGCTTAAATTTATGCTCCAATCGTCGTACAACGAAGGAAAATCTTGATATTCCTTCCTTTTGTGATCGAAGAAGACCTTTTCTCTTTCGTCCCGCCATAATTTTGGGTAAGGTTGCGTCGTTATATACAGTATTATACACAACTACAATATATATGATACGATGAAATTTAAATAATTTAGCTCGTTTATGGTTTTTCTTGTTTTAATTTCATTAACGGCGTTAATAAATTATATTACGAAAGACGAGGGTTATAACCTCTAAACGTACCACGATGGTAATAAATGCAACTATTAATAAAATATATAAAAATAAGTTCTCGATTAATCCCATAGCAGCATCGAGATGTGACTAAAATCTACGATATATTATTATTATAAGTACGGAAAATAATATTTTCGATTTGAAGTATGTCTCCAAAGTGTCGCTACGAACGATCAAACGTGGAAAGCTAGATAAGATTAACACCGATGATCGGTTGGATCAGAGTCCTTTTTGTGACGTCATCTAGACGACACGGTACGAGCCAATCACGGCTGGTTCGATTATGGCGAGTGCCACGCTAACCAATCGCCGAGCAGCGACATTTCCTAAATAAATATAACCTATTCTATGCAGCCATCGATTACATATTATTTTCGAAATTTGTTAAAATATGATAAAGATTTTTTATTCGTTCTTACAAATACACGATACATATCACATCGAAAGTAATATCCATTGCCAGGATCACGTCAGGTGGAGGTTGCTGCTTCTGGAGATCAAAATTTAAATTAATATACATACGTATCAAATTTCACTCGCTCGTCGGAACAAATGATGTTTACTCGTCGAAAATCAACGAAAGAATGATTCGAAAACTGTCAACAAAGTCGTGCGCCCGCTCGTTCGTTGTTTACATCATCTCGCTTCGAGCATGGGTTGGAATTCGGTGCGTTTACATTGCGACGGAGCTACGCTCGATGTTTACACTTTGACATCGCTCGATTGTCTCTCTCTCTCTCTCTCTCTCTCTCTGTCTCTCCTTCGATTCGTCCGCAATTGAGAAAGAAGAGCGTGTGATGACAACGTTGCGAACTTCTCATATGACTCAACCGTCGGAATATTAGTTTGAAAAATTACTTGACAATTGTTATCAGCAAAATAATAATCGTGTTTATAAATCAGAAATAAAATTTTGTCTGTAACCGGGCTTTGAGCCTGGACTATAATAATAAACATGTATATCGCTGGATTCGTAGTCGCGTGCATACACCGACGTTAATGCGTCAACGTGTTAAATAAAATCTGAGTGACGTAAAGAGAAACCGAGTCAAGAAACCCCCACCACTATGAATGAATGTGCGTATATAAATAAAGCATATTATACAATATATGGTTAGCATATATGGTCGTACGGTCTGATTCGCTGGGTGCGTTCTCAGAGAAATGTTAAGAGATGTCGAGATCGTCACGATTTCCAAAGATATCTTGCTAAGCAAAGTTAAAGTGCGAAATTAATTAATTACTAATTGCGGGCATTGATCTTGTCAATATTTTTATAAATACAGTGTGAGCACAGTGCGAAAAGTCTTAATATATGTATATGTAGATATGTGTGTCAGTTCGAAGAAAACATGATTATATATAGTATATGAGGCGGTTATGAGTTTGTAACGCAACTAGGAGGCTGCCACTCCCGTACGATATTATTTATAGAATTTCTTAGCTTTTTGTCGATAAGGAGAATAAAATGGAAGATATATTTCAATGGTGTCGCGAAGGAAATGCTATGCAAGTTCGCGTTTGGTTGGACGACACCGAACATGACATGAATCAAGGGTAAATATCTACTTCCATTTTTGGGAAAATCTTCACCACTGTCGCGAGCGTTGCGGTTTCCGTCTATAGTTTCGACTTGTTATCGCTAATTTCTCTGCTTCAACTTTTATTAGTAACGCTTTCGGTGTCATTCGTTGTGTGTGTGTGTGTGTGTGTATATATATAATATATATATATATATGCACACACCATACCACACACGACACACATTGCGTTCTCCAACAGTTTTCCGTATTAAACGATACGAATTATACATGTATATGGATATATATTATTCGCAATAACCGTATTAAATTATTTATCGTATCGACGATAATTCATTACCGACCATTATCATAAATACGATTTGTCTTTTCGTGTATAGCGACGACCATGGATTTAGCCCGCTTCACTGGTGCTGTAAAGAAGGCCATCTCAAATTGGCAGAGCTGCTAGTTAGTAGAGGAGCACGCATCAACGCTACCAACAGAGGAGACGACACGCCGCTTCACCTTGCCTCCGCGCATGGACATAAGGAAATCGTTCAGTTGGTAAAATAGACGGATTATGAAATAAGAATTATTAAAAGGTAAAATATTCGCAGAGGCTATAAGACGTTTCTTTTAACAGTTATTGCGAAATAAGGCGGATGTAAACGTTACCAACGAACACGGAAATACAGCTCTTCATTACGCGTGCTTTTGGGGGGATCAAGCTGTCTCGGAAGAGTTAGTGGCTGCCGGTGCCTTGGTATCGATAGCTAATAAAGATGGCGATACTCCTCTGGATAAAGCTAGAGGACATTTGGCAAAAAGATTACACGGTAAGTCGTACGGGTTCGCCTTATCAAACGTATTCGTATTGAATTTCTATTTAAAATTTTCTTTCCGTTAGACATGGCGGTGGAGCATGGACAAGATTTAAAAAAAATTCAATTTAAGGATCAAAGTTGGCTGGGATTAAAAACTAGGAGTAGTAAGATTATTGTTGTTTTCTTTTTTTTTTTTGTTTGTTCCTTTTTCTTTCAAGGGCAGACAGAAAAATTGACTTTGAACGGTCGTATTACTCGTAGGAGATGCCACTCTATCCAGACACAAAGGCATCAACATGGCGGATCTTGCCTTGCATACTCATTTGGCTAGTACTCCGAGCGGAGAAACTTGGAGAGGACGTTGGCAAAATAACGATATCGTAGCAAAAATTTTAAATGTACGCGAGTGTACAGCACGTATATCCAGGGATTTCAATGAAGAGTTTCCTAAACTCCGAATATTTTCTCATCCGAACGTACTTCCCGTTCTCGGATGTGTAAATCAACCACCACAATTGGCGACGGTTTCGCAGTACATGGCTAGAGGAAGTTTGCACAGGCTTTTGCATGGAGGTACCGGCGTTGTCGTCGACACGGCGCGTGCACTTAGATTAGCTCTCGACGTGGCAAGAGCTATGGCCTTCCTTCATGGATTAGAAAGACAAAATAGATGCAGGTTTCAGCTTAACAGCAAGCACATTATGGTAAATGATAATAAATGTGCCATAGGGCCATTTACATTAGCATTTAAATTTATGCGCTTTTTCTAGATCGACGAAGATCTAACCGCTCGAGTAAATATGGCAGATTCGAAATTCTCTTTCCAAGAGGTTGGACGTATATATGAACCGGCGTGGATGTCTCCGGAAGCTCTTAGCAAAAGACCCTCCGATATCAATTTGGAAGCTAGCGACATGTGGAGCTTCGCCGTTCTTTTGTGGGAACTTGCTACGAGAGAAGTGCCCTTTGCCGACCTCTCACCCATGGAATGTGGAATGAAGGTAAATGGCGTCGATTTATACGCACGCACGCACGCACACAAATTTTGTATTATCAAAGCGAATCTGTGATCGATGTAATATTTGTTGCAGATAGCGTTGGAAGAACTGCGCGTTAGCATACCACCGGGGATCTCTTCGCATCTTGCCAAATTAATAAGAATTTGCATGAACGAAGATCCAGGAAAACGTCCGTCGTTCGACATGGTCGTGCCAATTCTCGATAAAATGAAACGCTAACGGCGACAAAAATTAAACCTTCGAGAAATATATTGCTATCGTTAAATCATTCCGGATGAAAGCCTATGGAATTAAAACGTTAAAGAATTTCACTCGCTATTTTGAAAATACTTGTGCAGTTTGAAACGATATCGTTTCGAATCGGTTACAACGATATAACATATTTTGTATTATTTTATAGAAATTAAAACGCTACACGTGCCTCGAAAATGTAACCTATCCAAGTATCTTTTGTATAGTCGTATCGTTGTTAAATCTATATGATATACGTATATGTGCCACACACATCTAATTAAGATCTTTGTAACGTTGGGAAGACTACAAGTCGATATTTTAATACTTTGACTAACATCGATGATATTTTTCTAAAACAATATTATATTAAGTTCAAGTTGATAATCATGAGATAACTCTTTGCCTTACGCATTAAACGATTAAAAACTTTTGCATGTTCTATCGCTAAATATTTATTTACCTTGCCCGTCTAACACTAATGGACAATAAACTGCATACGCTATTTTACGCGATGGACGCGTACCGTGCTAAGAAAGAGGTCGCGTGAAAATTGAAAAAAAAAAAAAAGCAAGATAAAGTATTAAACTTGCGTTAAACAAACGCAAACTATACGAAAAACGATGTGAAGTATAGAAGTGTTGTACGATATATATATATATATATATATATATATATATATATATATATATATATATATATTCGAGAAAAGAAGGATTTGATATATTCGATCTAGGGACGATTCACGTGAACTTCCCCTCCAATTACTAATTAGTCTGCGTTTTTACAACCGTGTAAAGATATAACCAAACGAACACGATCATTATAAACATGATATATAGATATGATATTATAGCAAAGATATTTAAATGTAATTATTACGGCTATAAATTATATAATGTTTCTATGAAGAGTTATGCCGTTGGATATCTCGCAGATAAGATAACATTCGATAAACAACTACATACGTAGATACGAACATATATAAAAGATTATTTACGGTTGTCCGTAATAACAGTTAGATCGAATCTATCGTATTTGACGGATGTAGTGACGCGATTGAAAAATATGTCGGTCCTAGTAAACGTTAAGCAGGGTAAATTGGAAGGTTCTTTGTGCGAAAGCGTTTTAGGAACATCTTATTTTAGTTTCAAAGGAATACCTTTTGCCGCACCTCCTCTTGGACCGTTACGATTTAAGGTACTCAACGAACGAAACCAGAGAATTTCTCTTTTCGTTTAATCTGTGTTACGTTATCGCATAACGACTCTTGAGAGTCGTTCTAAATTCAAGGTCCTTATTAATCGACGATTAACGTTCGTGCGTGTTTTGATACGTTTTAAAACGAATAACGGACGATACAAGATTAATAATGTGCGTGCTCGCTGATCCAATGCATCATAAATAAATAAATAAATAATCGTTCTGGGTTGCGCCTGGATAATTATTCCAATAAATAACGTCAATGAGGCGAATAACGAACGGATCGAAAGATCATACTACGTATTTTCGAGATCACCATTGGGAATGTAATTTTTCATGGGTTAAAGGATCCCGAACCTCCTGCTTCATGGACCGGGGTGAGAGACGCTCGGAACGTCAAGGTGGATTGTTGCGTTCAGCCGAACGAACTCTCGCGAACCGATATTATCGGGAGCGAGGATTCGCTTTATCTTAACGTTTACACGAATTCATTGACGGGAAGTAAAGCCGTTATGGTTTATATTCATGGAGGTGGATTTATCTTCGGTTCTGGGATCGAACAAGTCGTTAGACCGGATTACTTTATGAACAAGGACATCGTTCTCGTTACCACGAATTATAGACTAGGGGTTTTAGGTGAGGAACACTTTAACGAATATCTTTCAAGTTTTTAAAGATAAATGCGTGAGATTTCGTGTGACATTTCCAAAAGGATTTTTAAATTTGGACGACGAGGTCGCGTCCGGTAATCAAGGCTTAAAGGACCAAGTGGCAGCATTAAAGTGGGTCCAGGAAAATATTTCGAATTTCGGAGGAAATGCCAAAAATGTAACGATATGTGGAATTAGCGCTGGTGGGGTGTCCGTTCATTGTTTAACGTTGTCGCCTATGGCAAAAGGTACCAAAGATTCGATTCGATGATAATAACAAAATCAAATATAAATATAGAATATGGGCGAGTATTCGAAGAGCAACGATCCATCGGCGAATAACTTTAAAATAACCCATATCCAATCGTTAGGGCTTTTTCACAAGGCGATATATCAAAGCGGAACGGCGACGTGTCCTTGGGCCATAGGACTTAGTACGCCAGAGAATTGCTTTAAACTTGCATCGATCCTCGGCTTCGAGGATTCGAAGGATCCTAAAGAAGTCGTTGAATTTCTCCGAACGATTCCAGCTTCGCAACTTATAGAGGCACAGTTCAAAATTCTTACACTCTCGGTATGTTTTGAGCGTGCCGTTTCTTAACGGCCCGTCTTACTTACTTGGAGTTAACTAAATTTAACAAAAATCATCATCCCAGGAAACGACGGTCGAAAATTTGCCGGTCGGACCCATCGTGGACGTCAAATCGAAAAATCCATTTCTACCTCGTCCGATAGAGGAATGCTTAAAGGACGACGCTGATATACCGATTATGCTCGGTAATACGAGTAACGAATTTATAATGTTTTTAAAAAGTAAGAAAATTTGCATATTCTCACCCAATTTTCTCTATCCATATTATTTTCCGTCGTGTTACGTTTTAGGACGACGACGAAATCTATTCGCCAATATCTTTCTCAATTCCTTCGACTTTTAGATACCAGCGAGGAAGACTTGAAAATAATGGACAAAACGCTGAGGAGTCATGTTGAAAAATTGGCTATTTCAAAGGACCCCGAGAAAATTGATCGATTGATGAAAGACGTGAAAAATTATTACTTCGGTAACGAGGAACCTTTAACCAAGGAAGCTATTCCGTCTTTGATAAAACTTTTGAGCGATATATATTTTTGTTGTCCGACCAATATGGTGGTCGAGGATCGAAGAAAGAGAGAGTGCGCGCCAACTTATTTATACAAATTTTCCTATATCGGCGATGAAACCACGATTACTCGTTTGTTAAGAACAATTCTACCCAAGTCGGATAATTCGGATTACTATCCAAAGGGTACGTTATCCGTAATTCGATATATTAATATATATATATACATATCATAGCTTTTCTCCTTTCTACGTAGAAAGAGACGAAATTGCCGGTATAAGTATTTAATATGAAAATATTCTATGTTTAGGAGCTTCTCACGCCGACGAACTATCTTATCTCTTTTATTTGCCCTTGTGCAAAGCTACGAATCCTTTACCTCCAGCGATAGGGACCAAGGATAGGGATATGATCGAGCGACTCACATACTTGTGGTCCAATTTTGCGAAAACTGGGTAAGATTTTTCCATTCACGATTCTTAGTCGCCATTTCTTACCTCGAATATGTACCATTCGATATTTGTTTTTTTTTCTCTTTTTTTTTTTTTTTTTTTTTTTAGCAATCCAACGCCATCATTGAACGAATACGTTCAAACTTTCTGGGAACCTGTAAGTAAGAATGGCCTTACTTACTTAGACATAAACGATCGTCTTACGAATTGTCCATTAAGGGATGGTTTAGCGAACATTTATCAAAAACATGCTTAAAAAGTAACGAATAATTTAACGCGTCTTTCCCGTAAGGTCATACGATTTCTTTTACTGTCTTATTTTATATTTGATCACTTATGCAATAATAAATATTCATTTTATCGTCCGATCGTATCTCTAATTTCCTTGATACAAGAAGGCGGCAATGTAAGTGTATGTATATAAATATATATCCGATTATAACAATACTTGAGTAAATTTTATTTCTCGCTAAAAGTAAGTATCTACACTAACATTATAGACACGATGGCTCTTCGATATTATTCGGTCTTTTCGAAGAAACTTGACTAATATCTTAAGAAAATTCTTATTCGCATAACACTTGTGTTCGATTATAATTGTGTGTTTTCGTGCGTGCGTGCGTGCGTGCGTGTGTGTGTGTGTGCGCGCGAGTAGGCGATGAAATGAAAAAATTAAATACGGTGCAGTCAATTTTCGAGAAAAGTTCGTATATATCGTCGATAAAAAAAAAAAAAAAAGAAAGACGAAAGGACACAACTAAAAAAGTCTTGTTATTTATTCCAAAAGGCAAAAACTCTTTGTATCCTCTCGTTGTGCGGTTTACCAGTGGCCATCGTTGCTGCAGGGTAAGCGCGATGTACGATTTGAATTTGAGAGGTTGCCGATGATTTTAAGGACGCTGCCTCCTGTTCAAACATCTTTGCCGTACGACTGACGTTCCCAGTAGGGACGAATTTTTCTCGATTGCGAGCAACCGTCATCCTTGCATCCTGATTTTTATTGGCATCTACCGAAAGAAACGTAAATATTACAGGTATTCGCTTAAAATTGATGTTCCCGTCGTATCGCGGAAATAATGTGAGTAAGTAGAAAAAGATAAAACAAAGAAAGCAATAATCGTTAGAATAGTTACACACCTTCATTGACGGGATTAGTCTCACGCGAAGCTTTAATTAGGCTACTTTGCGAGGTAACTTCGGTACTCCCTGCATCGTCTCTCGAAGATTTCGAACTAGTCTCGTTGTCCGTTTCCTCTTCGATGATCGAAACGATTCCCAACTCGTCTAATTGCAACGACGAAGTGGCTAAATTCGAACTGCAATCGGCAATTCCGGAATCACGCGAGTCCCCTCGAAACACTCGTCGTTGATTTTGAAATCTACCAGATACGGAATCTAGATCGGTTTCCGATAATTTCCTTTCTACGTTCGCAAAGTCTCGTTCCCCGACATTCTCTTGATTTTCTTTCTCCTTCTCCACCGCCAATTCGCATTCTCCCGTACTTTCCAAATATGCGTTATCGAGCCCAAAAGATATTTCCTCTTCTTCGTCCTCCTCCTCCTCCTCGTCTTTACCCACTTTACCGTTCGATTCTTCCTCCAATGAAATATTTACTTCCGTTTTGTAACAAAACGAGTACAGGCTACTTTTTCGTCTCGTTCCATCGATCCCGAACGAGCAGTTCGAATCGTTTTCTAGCTCGGCCATCGCGGTATCGCTCGTGTCGTTTCTATCGGTACTCGTCGAAGGGTCGAAAGATTTATCTCTTTCGTTAATAACGCGGTTATCCGTATCCGCGTTGATCGAATCGTACGCCTCCAAACATTCCGTCGTCCTCGTTGGACTTTTCCTACTGTTCGCCGAAAGAATCGCCATTCTTCCTAGCGCACGAATGGCATTTCCTGTTTTCTATTCGAACAAACGAAAGCGTGCAAACACACGAAGAAATCGAGAGATATCACGATATTACGTAGCTCGCGATTTCAGCTCGCCTTTATGCACGCTATTACGAATCGTCAAGATCGTGCGCGCATAAAAACAAGCTTCTTCGATTTTTCGAAGAGAGCATGCACATGCCGGCAAATTTTTCGATATTAACGTTAATCGATCTTCGAAACGAAGATATCATAAGATCGATGTATTTTCTATGATAGTTAGGAGGTTGCGCCAGGAAAAAAAAAAAACGAATCGGCAAAAGTCGAATGTCGAATATTAAAAATTATATTTACCTGCCACTTTCTACGTACGATAAATTTCTTTAACTTGTCCGTTGGTAACGCCACCCTGCTCATACTTTCAGCATGTTGGGCCATCCACGGGTGTTCTAGGCATTGCCTCGACGACATGCGCGATCTTCGGAGAGAAGAAATATCAGACATACAAATAAATATTACTTATATATTTATATTATAATTATCTCAGAGAGAGAGAGAGAGAGAGAGAGAGAGAGAGGGAGAGAGAGTGAGGGAGGGTATCATTATATTTTAACACTACTTTTCCAATCTAAACTTTTCAAACGACAGATGTATCAGATGTATCAGATGTATGTGATACTTTACGATAGGCATCGATACTTACTCTTTTCGTTTAACGAGCAAACCAGTGATAAAGTCTTTGGCATCGTTCGAAATAGCATCGAAAGCTTCATCGTCCAGGTCATAATCGGCTCTCGTTATATTAGCGAACGTCTCGGCATCGTTTTCACCCATAAAGGGCGATAGTCCCGTTAATCTGAAGAGGCAAAGATATTCGACGGAGCGAAGGGTTATTCGAAATATATTAGGCGTCTTTGGTAGAAACTTACAGTACGTAACAGATGACGCCGACGCTCCACATGTCCGACTCGGTCCCAATTGGTTCGTAACTTATGATTTCGGGTGGTATGAACTCCGGTGTACCGAACAAAACCCTTATCGGTGTGTCCGGCTTAAGGGTTTGGGCTAATCCGAAATCGATTAGCTTGATTTTATGGGAAGTTCGCGTTCGGCACATTATATTTTCTGGCTGTAAAGGCAGAAAAGATGACGTTTAACGGTTAACGCTCGTTCCCCTCCCTTTAACATTCGCGTTAAAATCGAACTCGACGAAACGATCAACGATATATCGATTACGCGATAGAATGGTTCTCCGTAAACGGGAGGGCGGAAAAAATGGAGATATTCTCTCGACCCTTTTTTTCTTACCTTCAGGTCTAAATGAACGACGTTATTTTTATGCATGTACTCGACGCCCTCGCAAATCTGTCTCATAAAGAGCATGCTGTCCCGTTCGGTCAGAGTAAAATCGTCTGCCACGACTCGTTCGAAAAGTTCGCCACCGGAAATGCTGTTGGAGACGATGCAATGAGACAAACCGTAGGTACCGAAGAGGAGAGTTGCGAAAAATAGAAAAAATTGAAAGGGAATACTTACTATTCGGTGACCATTATAATTTCTCGAGGACCTTCGAATGCGGCCGCTAGAAGTAGAAGCTTCGGATGTCGGAGCATATTCATAATATTTATTTCCTCGCGAACTTGTTCGCGATCCTTGCTCTTGATCGTTCTGACGAATTTCGCGGCGAAACTTTGGTTCGACGACTTTTCGACGACCCTTTTAACGACGCCATAACGGCCCTTACCGAGTTCCTCGAAGACGTCGTATCTATCGACGAACGATCGCGAGTCCTCCGCACGAACCGTGCGAGCTTCGAAAGCTGCTGGAAATTCTACGATGGCCGGACCAGACAAATAATACATTTCTTTTGTAATTGGACGTGGGTGCGTACGAACGTATATACGTTTGGAATATCTTTAATTACCTTCCTCTTCCTCGTTCTGCAAGATCGTTTCTCCTTCTCGAGGTATCCTAACGAGTTCCGACGGAGCACTGGGTTCACCGACCCCATGAATATTTTCCCCCCTGACCCTGAAACGGTAGCTTTCACCAGCGACGATAGAATCGTTTGACGACGCGAGCACCGTATGACTCAGAGAATGACAGGATTCAGCGATGACCGTCCAGCAGTTTTCCTCTCGTCGATTCATCTCGATGGTATAACCGGTTATCGTGCAGCCACCGTCGTAAGCTGGCGATCTCCAGGCGATCGTTACCGAATTCGTCGAACGCGTTACGCTTGGAACACCCGTCGGTGAATCCGGTGGTCCTGTCGTTACAAAATGACAAATTATTCTAAAACGGATGTCGGTGTCGGTGTCGTCTTTCATCGGAGATCGAGAAACGTTTACGAGATCGGACTGTTTCTCGGACGTAGAAAAGATTGCGATAACAGGAGCGCGACAGTTTCACTTTGTACATACGCTTCGTACCTACTCGACAAACTTTCTATTTCGCGCTAATGCGCTATGTCGTAGCAAGAGCGTCAACGTGTCGTATATTACCCAACTCCATGGTGGTGGTGGTGTCTTCGTAGATCGAAGCGATCGAACTCGAAATAACGTCGACGTAAATCGACGTGCCATTTAGCCAAAGTAAAGTGAGAAAAGTCGAGAAATGCGTCCCATCGCTGTCAACGCGCGATAAGTATCGACTGGCCTAGCAGATAGCGTTATAGAAGTCTTCGATGTGAATGGGTGTATACGACGGTCTCTCGGGAAAAACAAGCTTGACGGAGAGGGGGTAGGGGAAGGGAGAACGAACGAAACCGCGAGGAGAGAGAGAGAGAGAGAGAGAGAGAGGAAGAAGCGGACTGGTGCGACTTCGTCTTGAAAATGGTAGAGGAATAATTGCGCGAGCCGTCGTCACGTGAGATTGTCGTCCGCCTTGTACGCGAGAAAAGGAACTAGACCGTGTAAAGCGAAGCAAAGCAAAGCGACGCGACGCGACGCGACGCGCGGAACAATGCTCGGGTTACGCGCGTCTCGGAACATCTAATCTTTTTCCTAATCGAATCGTCGATTCTGCACGCTCCAACGAGCTACATCTTTCTTATCTCGTAAGAGTCATTACTTACGTACGTACGTTGATCCGACCCGTTATTGTCTTTCGTTATTATCTCAAGAAGGAAAGTACAAAGAGAGACATTCGTAACGCGCGTGTAATATTGTCTCTTTTATCATAAACGATAACGATGGAGAGAAAAGTTCAAAGCGCAACGAAATCCTTTCGTTACGAATCTTCTCGTCGATACGTTAGAAACGTGGACGTAGAAGGGGATAATTATATTTCTCGCTATTGGTCTAGAAACATCTTTGACGTAATATTCGTCGGAATATTTGTAGGAAAAATGAATCGGAGTAACGTACACGCGTGACGTTTAACGCGCAAACGATCGATCCTCGAATCGAAATCATAGTTTGCCTCGCGTGACCTCTAAATACGCTTGCTTTAAATAAACACACGCACGAACTTTCCGAGGACGTGTTATGTCGGTACGGCACGACAATTAGATAGGAATGATGTAAGACCGTTTCTTTCGAACTTTTGTAAACATTCGCGAGTGCGAGCGCGAGCGCTTACAAATCTATACAGAGAACGAACGCGAAAGCCTCGCTCGATAACGTTAATCGTCAAATTTCTCTATAATATTTCAACATACGGGTAAGATTATTCTAATTTAAGGAGAATTTCGATCGGGATTGCGTCGGTCGTCGGGTCAAAAGTCTCAAGATAAGTTCGTTCGATCGGCCCTTTTGAAAGCCGAGAGATCGAAGGCACGAAAAAATAAAACTTTTCCCATGTACGTAGGTATACGTGTACGCGTAACGTAGCTACGTACCCACTCGTGCGTAAGAAAATATAATAAAAGTTAGTTACCTTCAACGGCGAGACTAAAAAATTGTCGATCACGTGCTAATAAATTTTCCACCGACACTTCGTATTTTCCAGCATTATCCGCCGTTATATCGTCCAACGTTAAATGAGAGACACCAGCACCGTAGGTAATTCCAATTTTCTCCTCGGATGTTAATTCTCGGCCCTTGAAAGACAGACAAACATTTCTTTTTTTTTTTTTTTTTTCTATCGAATCAACGATCAATTAACGCTAACGATGCTCGACGCTTGCTTCTTAATGTCTTGCCGTTAGAACAAAGAATGGCTCTCGAGAATGGCTCATTTTACAGGGAGCGTTAAGAGGAACAGAGCGGAGGAAGAGGTGCGATAAAGATCTAAAAAGAATGCGTGCTCAAGGTTTAAGAGAAGACGCATGTTTTATCAACGATCGCGAGAATACTGCTTCGAGTTTCGAACGTCGCGACGCGATGCGACGGAGCGAGTCGACGCGTCGCGTCGTTTCGGTTTCTATAAGAAAATACAGGAGGAGAGGGGATCTCGAGTATCGTACGCCGTAAGGTGACCGGGCCTTTGATATTCCTTTCGACCACATATAAGGCCATTGACACAGTTCCTCATAAATTCCAATTAAAATTAATAAGCCGAATTAAACGTAACGAAAGTTTCTACGTATGCGCTATATGTTGGTAGACATGTGAGATCGTTCGGAATAGAAGCATTTAATGCCTACTTGTGCGAAATACGTAACGCGCGCGCATACTTGCGTACATGAAATGTGAGAAATACGAAAAGCGCGAAAATAGAAGAAATGGACTTTCATTAATCGCGTTAAAGAAACTCTCGAACGTTTCGGCGAAGAGAGGCGCGGCGCTGTTTTACAGCGACTCGAGGGATTGAATATTTTCATATAGATTACGGATCTAATGGTCGGTACCGTTACTTTAAACGATCTTAAGAGGGTACAAAATTCTTACTCACCGCACGGAACCATTTGACCAGTGGCTCGGGATTGCCACGATAGGTAATCCTGAGAACGAGCTTGTTACCTCTGAAGACTTTTACGTCGGAGGGGGCTTTCACGATACTAGCCGCCACGAATTTGTTCGATTCGTTGAACGATTCGTCGTCATCGGTTTCTATATATTCGTTATCGTTTCTCGACGTCAACGGAGGTCGTTCCGTGGACGTAAATGGCATTACGTCTGTCTCATTCGATTTGCTCTTCTTCGTCTTCGAGATACGCGGATCCGTCGGAGGAACTGCATTTTTCTTCCTCGGCAATGGCGACGGTCTTTTAGGGCTCGACGCTTTCGTTCTTAAAGGGAGCGAGGAGGATCTGGTGCGTTTGAATTTTTCTTCCTTTCGGGAAGAAGCGTTCGTCGAATGGAAGTGTTGTTCCTTCTTAGATCTTCTAAAAGAGCTCGTAAGAGTTTGGACGAGTTTTGACGAGTCGTCGGGCGTACGATCGAACGACGGAGACGATGATTTTTCACGGTTGTGAGATATCTTTCGTTCTCTCTTCGAATTCGTAGTGCGATTTTCGGACGTAGACGAAACTCGGTTCAATCGCAGTTCCGTCGTACAGCAGATCGACGGACCATTCCCAAGGACCGAAGCCGTACAACGAATTTCACCCTTGTCTCGCGTGGAGACGTCGCGTATCTTCAAAATGCTGACATTTTCGTCTACCTCGATCTGCGTAATATAATAATTCTCTCGTCTAAAATCTCTCTCTCTCTCTCTCTCTCTCTCTCGTCATTAAACATATCCCGTAAGTAGCACGGTACGTACCTCGCATCTGGCGTTATCCCTGACGTCTTTCCCATTAACGGTCCAAAAAAAGTCCATTGGCTTTCCGCACTGTACACGTGCACAGAAACGCGCGGTCTCGCCCTTCGAGACGATTTGAGTTAGCGGCGTTTTGGTAAATCGTGGCGCGAGATTCGGAGCAGCCTTATAATCTGTTAAACGAATAAACGTCGAATCGTTACGCATCCCTATCTCGAGAAATTTGTATACTCGGTACGATGGATAGGTATTGTCATTGAAAATTTTAAGGAATACCTTGAACGGCAAGAAGACCGCTACAGGACGTCTCTCCGAATTCGTTTCGAACGACGCAAGCGTACTCTCCGGCGTCTCGTGGATGTACATCGGAGAGTCTAAGAGCGATTCCGCCATCGCTGTGCGTAACGTAATCGTGACGATCGTCTTCGGGAATCTCGCGTTTATCTTTCGACCAATCGATCGTGAACGGCGGAGTACCTGTGAGAACAAATCCACGCGAGTCTTACTCGGCGAGACCTCGAGAAGGCTCGTGGAGGGAGGCAGAGGAGGCAGAGGAGGCAGAGGAGGCAGAGGAGGCAGAGGAGGCAGAGGAGGAAGAGGAGGAAGAGGAGGAGGAAGAAGGAGACAAAGATATCGATCTTACCAGCGAGTCTGGTACGAAATTCATAACAATTTCCCTCCATAACGATCGACTCCTTCGGAAGCGATTGCAAGAATTTCGGCGGTTCTTTGTCCAAGGTCGAAGAATCGTGTGGATCGAGTACGGTCACCTGTGAAAGCCGACGACGGAGTCGAGGGAAAGAAAGAACGAGAAGAATGAAGCTAATCTTACGAGGCCAATAAATATTTACCTGACAGGTGTTCCTCGCCGAGCCAAGGACGTTCTTTGCCACGCAAGCATATTCGCCCGCGTCGCTCGGTTTTACTTTCGAAATATCGATTTTCGCGGTTTTACCGTCAAAGTGTCTCTTTATTCTATTCGAACGGGGCAAAGGTCGTCCGTTCCTAAAAGGCGAATAAATGTTTCGTCTCGGTTCAATGAATACGTCGGTTCACTCGTACGTGAAGAAGAAACGTTACCTGTACCACGTTGGGGTCGGAGCAGGGCTCCCTCTTAGGCCACATTGCAATCTTAGACGGCCGTCCGTTCTCGCGGTCGTATCGAGAAGACTCCGTGAAAAAGTAGGATGAATCCTCGGGGAGGCGCTTCTGGTTCTTATAGTTCGCCCGTAATATCCATGCCGATCTTTCAAAATAATTGCCTCATTTATTAAATATTTTTCCTTTTATGTTCGTGCTAACGAACATTATGAATATTTGAGAAGATAAATAAATATGTAAGAAGCTTTTAGAAGCGGTTATCTAATCGCGGTATTACAAACGCAGCACTGCGGGGATGCGTCAGTGTTGGACGCTTACTTATCACTTCGAGCCGAGCACTAGCCTCGATTCTACCGAAATCGTTTTCCAAGGTAACTCTGTAAAGGCCGGCATCCTCTTGCGTAACCTCTCCGATCTCCAGGATCTTAACGTCGTCCTTCTCTACGATGGAAATTCTCGTGGTAGGCGTGACGACGATTCCGTTTTTATCCCACTTCAGCCAGGGCGTTGGATGACCGACGACGGCACACTGGAAACGTACCGTTTCACCTTCTTCGACGACTCGATTGTGCGGTACGGAGTAAAATTTCGGTGGACTGATCTTTGGTCGCTTTATCGTAGAACCACCGCATCGTCGTGTAAGTTGGGGAGACCTGAGTTCGCGGCCGTCTAATCGGGAGAAAATTATTGCCGACTAATTTCGTCGAATATAATTCTTGGAACGAGTTTCATATGGATGCGATAAACTTTCATAAATTCTTAATGCTTTCAACGGCAACCTCGTTCCTCTATACGGTCGACGGGAGCTAAATTAAGTGAGATTCGAGGCTTGAAAACTTACGGGAAACTGCAGGAGACAAACTTCTGATGGGCGTAGATCGTGGAGTCGATCGAGGCGTTGATCCTGCCGATAGTAGGCCGATCGGTCGTGTCAATCTTTCGCTGAGTACGTTTTCTTTGCCCTCGGGTACTGCGAATCGACATTGTCAAAGAAGAAAGATCGATTCAACGTAAACGTATTAGTCGAGTCTTTGCTCGGACAAAGGACCGATTATTATTTTAAAGGCGCGCGCTTGGTATATGGGGCGTATAAGACGCTTGATATTCACGGGAATTATTAGGACGGGCACGTGCGAGGGAGAACGCTTCGAGCGCGCAGGCGTATTTTCCTTTCGCGCCATAACGCAACGTTTCGCCTTCCCTCCAAGAGAATCGTTCTCTTTCAACGTATATTTTATTACTATAACGATCGCGAAAATTCGTATGGACGAAAAACGTAATGTTACTTTTTAACGCTAAATTACCATCAACGACGAGACAAGCCGACGTGAATGCTTTCCCAAGTTCGTTGTAAGCGACGCACGTGTATTCTCCCTCGTCCTCGGGATATACGTGTTGGATGCTTAGCCGTGCTACTTCGCCATCGAATTCGCTCGTAAAGTCGTTACCCATGGTTATTATCTAAAAACGACCGTTATTAACTTTGCCATTGGGCATAGGAACGATGGAAACGATAGAAACGTTACGCGCTATACCTTTCCACCCTTTTCCCAACGTACGTCGTCGGGTCGTTCGGGCGTGGCAAGAAATTTACACTCCAAAGTGACGGCGTCGCCGTCGCAACATCTTATATCTCTCAGTTCCCTGGTTACCATAGGCAAGGTAAGCACCTTCCTGCGTGTAATAATTTCGCAATGCGTCAACCAAGTGTCGTAACTTGGAGAGTACATTTTCAAAACTACGAATCGTGTAAATAGGAAGGAAAGAGAGAGAGAGAGAGAGAGAGAGAGAGAGAGAGAGAGAGAGAGAGAGAGAAGAGAAATGTTAAATTCGTCCAACGATAGAATACCAACCCGTGCGTAATCGGCGACTTTTTCATCGTCGTCTCTTTACCTTGACCTGCAAAAGGATATACGAATTGGTATTATAATTATGTATCATCATAAACAGGTAAATTTGCGAGTTAATCCGTTTGGTCGATAATAAATACGTATGTCGGGGGTTTTAAATCGATATATAGAATTTCTCTCACCTTTAGCATATATTTGCAAAGAAATTATGGCTTTCGCTTCTCCATGACAATTTCTAGCGATCACCGAATACGTTCCGGTAAAGTCGAGCTTCGCGTGAGGTATTTCCAGTCTGTATCGAGGACCGTTACCCACCAACCGAAAATGAGGCGCGTCTCTATAGTAATCGGGCTGCAAACACGACACAGTTATCGTAGTACATTGGAACGTTGAATAATTATTATTTCACGATACGTCAGAATAATACACGTACTTGAAGAAAGGGTAACACGAATCGTTGTAACAAAATTATCCCCCGACGAAAAAAGAACAAAAAGATCGGTTTTCGCTCGTAGGTACACGCATGCGCGCACGTCGTTCGAACGTTAACGAAAAAGAGAAGCGCGTCGAGAGAGACGAGGCACCTGACCTCGAGCACCGACCTCGACCCAGATACCGACGCGTTTCCGCGATTCCCACGCCTACGCTCAAAAATAAAGAAAATGTTTTAATAGTTATTCCATTCGCATTATACGACGAATACGTATACGAGCGCGTACAATTTGCGTAGCTTTGGCCGACCTTTGGTCATACGGGGTTAAAACTCAGCGTGAGATGTTTAAAGAGAGCAGAAAAAAGAAAAAGACGAAGGAGAAAAAGAGAGGACGGTAGTCCCCTCGTTGGAACTCTAGTCCATATAGGGAGCGAAAGTCGATCGGATCGTTCGAGACTGATCTTGTTATGCCTATGACAGACACGAGTGCCAACGAGTGAATATTTATTTCTTTCCCATTGCTAATCGTCTTTCTCTTGGTCTTCTACTTTAGCTTTTAGTTTGTACAAGCGCGCAGAATTGTAATCATTCGTGAACGACGCAACCTATTGGTCATACGATGAATACCAACGTAAACTCACCCTCGTAAAAAACGACATTATAAATATGATTCGTTGAAATACGATAGAGAGATAGAAGGTATCGATGGATCGATCGATCGATCGATCGTATCTCGTTGTGCGATAAATGAAGTTTTCAAGTTTTCTAACGCGAGCTGTCTCTTGACATAATGGACCTTCCGAGACCCATCTGTCTTTCACCTGTCTATCTCGTGCACCAACGCTGACGCTTCGCCTACGATGAAATTTATGCGTACGACACTTCCCGTTACGGAAGAGAGACGCCGTAAACTGGTTGTCGCAAGGACTCTCCGTCGAGTATTACATGGAGATATCGCTGCGAGATCGGCCGAAACTTGACTTTGCCCTTCTAAAGGATCGAATACATTTTTTTTTTCCGGAAATTCACCCACATGTCGTACGCTTCCTCGGGATGGTACATTAATATCGTATTAATCAAGAAGAACCCTACCTTCGCCTCGTCACAAATGGAAATAATCTCATCCTGAATATTACGATCTCTGACCGTTACAATTTAAATACGTATTGGTAGTTAATAATAGCCGATAAAAGGGGCGATTAAAAAACGAGTCCATCTTTTTTTTCTTTCTTTTTTTTCTTTCCTTAACGTTCGCAGCGTTAACGTGGTAGTTAGCTAAAAAGGAATGCTCGCCGAACGTATGTATGTATTTGGTGGCTTGGCTCGATGCGTCGCACGTTCTTGCGGTTACTACGCGAGAGATTAACTCGCGAGACTCGGCCAAGTTTTCCTCGAAGTATATAGATTCGTTCTCGAGGAATTTCCTTAAGAGAGCCGATGAAAAGGCCTGAGAATGAGAATGACTCATTACGACTGGAAACTCGTACGTCGGGACGAGTTTCCTAAACGTTCGGTGCTCTTCTTTTTTTCCCCTAACCGTTCTTCAAATAATGAAATTATTTCTACGGAGAAAGCGTTAACGACGAAAGAGTTATTAACAAATTGCGCGGATTCTCAGATAGTTTCGAGTGTCATGAGAAAATTGTCCCTATCCACCGTTATTACCTGCTACATACCTATCCACCTAATGGATATTACATAATATATTATATTTATTTATGTACCTACGTGCTTTGGAAATAGGATACTTTGTCATTTTGAAGCCGCTCATGCACATCGGTCGAAATTTATAGCTCACATTTCTTTTGACGCAATTCCACATGGAAAAGAATCATCTTTCCCGGTTGAGAAAACGATAACGTACGGTAAATTTCTACTCACTTTTCTCACTTTTTCAACGACAAAGAATACGTTCTTATAATCGAGAGAGGGAGAGAGAGAGAGAGAGAGAGAGAACGACGTACATATGCGCTCGTCGTACGACGACGATCGACAGTAGGCTATTCATTGGCCAAAGTTAAACACCGACTGTTTTACCGTTCGTACTTCGCGGTACCGATCCGATACCGGCTAAGAAAGCCAACCTGGACGACGAAAAGTGGGGACGATGCCTTCTAGGTAAGTAACACCAAGTACTCACACTCTTTTCGATTATGCAGATATTCGTTTGACGTAAATACTTCGACGTTTCCTTCCTTTCCCTTCTTCGTGCCTTTTCCTTCCGGTCTTTCTCTCGAGCATTAGGATAATCGTATTTCATACGGCACGATTCGCGATACTTTGATCGCGTCGAACGAATCGTCGCGATGCAACGCGACGGGGGAGAGAGTGAGCGAGAGAGAGAGAGAGAGAGAGAGAGAGAGAGAGAGTTCGCGTAACAAAGGGAACGAAGAAAGCGCTAACGTTAGAATGAAATTTATTATAACCAAGTCCTACGTCACGGATAATACTTTCGATGTGCCTGATTTGTATTCCCCTTGACTTTTTATTAACGTTAACGCCCACGTACGCCTGTCCATTTCTGTATCTCTTCGTTGAGAAGAAATAAAAATCGTTGTGGAAGGCTTTCCAATGAAAAGAAAAGAAAAGAAAAGAAAAAATACTTGGACGCGACATTAGGATTACATTGAAATTCCATTACCCATTTAAGATTTCTAGACAAGGAACGAGGAGAAATCCTTTATAATGGTCATGGGGGCACTTTTCGGCTTCTCGGAGCTTGCATCGGGCTCGCTTCCTCTTTCGTTGAATAATAAATTTCTCTTCTTCTCCGTTCCATCTTTGGGGGCTCCTCGTTTAACCTCACGTGGCACGTACTGTTACCTTTTAAAGAGGTGACGCGAAATAAATGCCGTTTCCCCCAACGCGACGCATATAATACCTGACCCACTATGGGCATAATGCGGTATGTAACACCGTCGTTTCTTTCTTGCTCGTCACCTTGACCTACATCCTGATCGATGCAGCATTAGGGACACGTCATTTTCTGGGATCGCAAAAGTGAACTTTGCGCAACTTGTAAGCCCAGCTTCGATTCGATTAGCTTTCTTTTGGCGCTCTCTCCCTGTCTCTCCTTATCTAATTTCACGTACATGTACCTAACGTATCGTAATCGCAAGAATTCTATTTCAGATAAAATATAGTACAGATAAATCGTTTACCTTGAGGAAATCGCGCAACCAGATAACTTCCGGTTTAGGATCACCAACGACCTCGCAAAGTATAATGACCGTATCTCCTTCGAGTGCCTCGGTCGATAAAGGTTTCGTAACGAATAGCGGTTCCTTTGAATATCTGCGAAACGGATATATGACGGTTGGGAGAGAGGTCCACTCGGAGATCTTACGTGGAGAAACGTAAAGACGCTAGGGTATTAAAGTTAAATATATTTTTTACGCACGGCACATCGGGCGAAGCGACGGTCACCGTTGGCAATCCTTCGATGAGAGATCCGATCCGCTCGTCGTCCGTTTCGTCGGTTCCGACGATAACATTGACTCTCGTCGAGGTCTCGGCACGGCCAACCTCATTGATAGCGGTGCAACCGTAAACGCCAGCGTCCCTGCTCGTAACTTTGGCCAAAGATAATTCGACCGTACCGTCGTGGCTCAAGGTCATGATGGTTCTTCTACTTGGTCGAAGGCGCAATCCATCGCGGTGCCTGACGAAGGGAAACGATAGAATAAGCACACTCGAGAATTTGTTAATAATTTCCGACAAATGAAACTTTTGGTTTTTTTTTTTTTTCGCTCACCATACCACACCCACGCTAGGATAAGCCTCGATCCGAGCCGACATTCGTAATTCGTCGTTTAATCTTACAGCGTAGGCTGCATCCAGGCCGTAAAGAAATTCAGGGGCAACGTAAGCGCGAATTCCTTTGTCGACCACGAGGACGGATCGACAGGACACCGAACCGTGGATATTTTTCGCCGTCACCATGTAACACCCGGAGTCCTCGAGGGTCGAATGGATTATCTCTAGCGTGTGAAAGTTCGAATCGTCGTCCCAAAAGACGTGACGTTCTGGAAAAGTGAAAAAAAAAAAAAAAGAGAAGAAGAATAAACGATTGTACCTACACGTCGTTACGGAAATTTATCACGCAGCTTTGTCGCTTACCGTCTTGGGTAATTTCAACGGAATTTTTGAACCAAGTTATCTCGGGAGCAGGAGAACCCATAATTTGGCACGTTAAGCGTACCGGATAAGTGACTTGAACCCGTCTATCTCGTAATCTCATGGCGAACTGCGGTGGCCTTTCTTCTCGCTCGTCTCCCAAAATTCTAACGTAAGAGAAAACGATCGCGTTTCACACTATTTTCCTTATCCTTATGTCTATACGACCGCTTGTTAAATAAGACGAACTTGCATCAACGATACCTAGATCTAAGCTTTTCGTCCGCTTCGATGATCTTCGGATCGTTGACAACGAGTACTCTGGCGAAAGACGACACTTTACCGACTTTATTCGATGCCTCGCAAATATATCTCCCTGAATCATCTTCCCTAATATCGTCTATGGTAAGGGAGCACCTTAAACCTCTCCTACCGATGGAATATCGCGAATCGTTGCTAGGAACGATCTCGGTCGTTTCGCGATACCATTTGATATTTATATTTGGATCTCCACGAATCTAAAATATTTGTATAACGATCGATAACGATAAAACGAAAGGAGAGAACGTATATGGTATAGTAGATATTTTATATTCGTTGATAAAAGTCCCACCTCGCATTCCAATTTGATCGTCGAGCCCTCGAGGGCCTTCGACTGGCCAGGAAGAATTTTGATGAATTCTGGAAGATCAACGACTTCGCCGACCGTGAAGGAATTCGACGTCGTCACGGATTCGCCCCATCCATATCGATTTCGCGGGGTGACACGAAATTTGTATTCTCCACCTGGACGGAGATTGAACGCATCTATGGCGTTTATCGGCGTGATCCCCAGCTGATACGCAAAGTGAGCAAAAACGATATGGCAAGAGTCACTTGCGTCCGGCTAAAGTGAGTCGTTTAAAGGTAATCGAGTTGTAGGTAAATTATTACGTACCTCGGCCCAACGAGCACCACCATCCCCGCCCAACAACCATGCGTCGACCTTATAGGCGATTACCGGAGCCGGTCCCCTCATCTCAGCCTTGCCCCAACTCAAGGAGAACCAATTTTTTCCTCCATCGACGACAACTGGCTCGCTGCTGATCGGTCCGGGGACATCTGCCGTGGAAATATTTGTAAATCAGCGTGGTCTTTCGAGAACGTACGAAAAAACGATTTCTCTTCCTCGATTCACTCTACCTCGTTGTCCAAATAAATATTCTATAAAATCGCCGATCAAACTCTCCTCGCTTGTCAAAGATCGCTTCAAACGAGAGCTCGGTAATTCGAGGTCGTCGTTCAACGCGATTTCTTTATCTTGATTCCTCATACTCGTTGCTTTAATATCATCTCTAAATCGCTAAGTTAAACGAAATGAGATTCTATCTATTTTCAACGAGTAATTCGCAAGAAAATAACGACGAGGAGAATTTCCGAGGTTTGTACGAGTACTTGGATATTTTCGCGGGAGAGATACAAGATTTATCCGTATTCTTTGGGGTGGGGGGTGGGTGGGTGGGGGGGGGGGGGAAGTAGGACAGAGACGAGACCGATCCGCGTCTCGATGCCGACTGAATTTCGGATTTGTGGAGATACAGAGTAGTAGGGGTGGGGGTAAGGAAATAGGCAAGGGAGGTAAACGAAAATAACCCAACGGGAGGTGTTCCTCAAATTGTGTATGTAGGTGGTGTCGTATCGGTTTAATATTTCTCGTTGCCCGAAACTATTTAACAAAATTCTGAAAGGTGTTCGTAAAGGTGTATATTTCTATGGTAATATCCCTTAATCGTTGAGAATTTCGAAAGAATATTAGTAACGGCATCGTTCGTAGAAAATTATTTTCTCGGTAAGAGCTCGTTGCTTAATCGCTGGCCTTTGCTACTCAAAGCTCATATAGCTTCTCGAAAGAGACGCGTGTATACTTTATAAGAGATTTTTCTCCCCGCCGAACGTATCGAGACAAGAAACGATAATATCAGTCGACATTCGGATTTTGTTCTAGGTGTCAAAGCGTGCCTTTAAAACGGACCACAGGGGAGGCTTCCCCGATCGAATATCCCGAGGCCATTAAAACTTCCAATGTTGGTATTATAATTTTGCTCGTCCTTCGTGACAAATCAGTCACGGCGCGTTATTCGTCGGCGCTAGATACACGTACTCGCGTATGTAGGTACATATTTACGATATTTAATAGTTTTTATACAGTTAATGATTTGGTCAAGGAACAGTCTTTGCACCTGGCATCGGTCCAGTGTCGTATGGAAGTTGGTAACGAAGATCTGGCTGATCTCTTACTTTCGTATCAACAAACAGCTTTTCTCACTTCTCGATAGACAAATTTTAAACTCGTTTATTATTAATTATTATTAATACACATATTATTATTAATAATCTCGGAAAAAATATGCCTTCTCTCGTGGATACCGACAACGTTATTATACGCGTTAGGATCGTGGAAAAACTAAGGCTTTAAGAATAAAACACTCGATCTTTCTTGGAGCAATTGTAAAGGTAGGTGCGTTTAAGGTTGGCATACAGTTCGCTTTCTTTAGCCCTTTTCCTAATCGGCACGTACACATAGAGACTAAGTCTAAGGAGAACGTAGTACAATATGTTGGATGTATAAGCGGTCAACCTAAATATCGACGTCATTTTGCAAAACGCATTAGCCCAGGGACTACTTGGAATAAAGCCAAACGACCCTGGGCCAAGTGTACTCGCAAGTGTACTCGCTGTAATCGCCGTCACCGCACCGTCGCATCTCCACTCTAATTATAATTACTCGATTATTCATTCGCTTGATCATTGTTATTATAGACCGTTTTTGTCTTTTTACTTTCACATCATATAAATATATGCAGGGTCCATGGTTGAGGATAGTTTACGTAATAAATACGTATCGTATACGTAGGTACGTGAATGTGTGTAGTTAAATTATTTCGATCGAGGAAGCATGTATATGCGAATATGAATATTTTGTGATAAAAACGTATATAGAACTTACCTTTTACGTAAGACAATTCATCCTCGTTTTGAGTACTCCCTGCATCGGAACGACGACTCCAGTCGGCGGGTAAAGGCGTCAGAGATCTCGCTCTTTGCTTGATCTAATCGTCAAGAATTTTCATGAAACGTCATTTCTTTCATTGCCTATTCCTTTACATAATTCCATTCGATCGAATCGCGCGCACGATTTACCCACCCAGATCGAGAAGAAACTCCTATCGCATCCATATCGATTCTTCACCAAAATGCAATAGGTGCCTTCGTCGGACGGTATCGCTCTTTTCAAAGTCAATCTGACGTAGTCGTCGATAGCTTCTTTGTACGTTCGCGGACCATCCGTAATATCTTTTATACCTTTCATCCACGTTACTGAGAAAGATCATTGTTATATTATTAAGGATGGGACTATGGGACTCGTCGGCTAACGTCCAATTCGATTTGGTTACCTCGAGGTTTCGGAACACCGGTGACCCTGAAAGATACACTGACGTCTTCCCCGATAGCCACGGCGATCGATCTTTCCGAAGGCCTAGAAACGAACATTGCCGGTTTTCCACCATCGATCGCGCCAGGAGATATTATTTCGATCGTAGCAGCCGTATCGACGTATCCGTAAGCGTTTACCGCTCTGCAGATGTAGGTACCCCTTTCGGACTCGGTTGCTTCGGGGACGATCAGAGTGTGAACGCCGGATTCCGCGAAGGTCTTTGCTTTCGATAGGGAAATCGGTTCTTTTCGTTCTCCGTGGAACCATCTCACTTCCGGTGCTGGCATACCTGTCGAAAGGAGATACGACAAATTATACGTTAAAAGTGCCTCTCTTCTTTTCGTCCTCTCAAATTTACCTTTGACTTCGACTTGAAGAGCGATAGTACCACCGGTAGGTACACTCTGGTCGCTCAAGAAACTCGAAAAGCGTGGCCGCCTCCTCGACGCCTCGACGCTCGCGTCGTCCTCCGTGATACGGCTACGTCCGCCTCTGCGAGCGGATCCTTGATCTCGTCCTTGAAAAGTGATAAATTCTCTTGGCGTTAGCGTTTTTCATTTGCCAACGCAGATAAACGAAAGAATCTAGAAAATTTCTATGCCAACCTTCGAATCGTACGATATGCGACATTTCGGTCGATTGCATTTCGTTGCTCGCTCTGCAAACGTAACGTCCACTGTCCGAAGCATCGGGATTCGATATTTCTAATCGATGAATACCATCGTCTAAATACTTTCGAGTATATCTCCCATCGTCGAGGACTTTTCCATCCTTCAGCCATGAAATCGTAGGGCTTGGATATCCACGGACTCGACATTCCAGGACTAATTCTTGATCAAAACGTCGATACGTGTCTGAAGCGAATTGCGATAAGAACGTTAATATATTTACGTTGGCTAGCATATCGGCGTACTGGCATAAAGCAATCTTTCGTAATACCTTTGATGGATTTCGTAAACGTCGGCGGTGAGAACGGTTGTACGAAGTCTCTGTAGACTTTCAAAGTCGACTCGGTGGACGCGGATCCGTGAATATTTTCCGCGACGCAGGTATATACGCCGGAGTCCTCGACGCGAGCTTCGTTCAACTCGAAATAAGCCATGCCGTTGTCGAATCTAGTTTGATATTTATTCGACGTAGGAGATAATTCTTGGCCATCCTTCCTCCAGTAAACCCGTGGTTCCGGATTTCCCAAAACGGTGCACGTTAATCTCGTTCTCATACCTTCGCCCACCGTTCTGTTCGTAAGTCTCGTACAGAACGACGGTTTCTTTCCCTTATCTTGAACGATACTCTGTTCGCAACGAAGGATATATTCATTCTTCGTACGTAATAGGTTAATCGATTGAGTAAATAAGTAAATAGCTCGTATAAAGCGTTGGTAGATTCGAATATATATGTATGTATATGTAATTAATACTTACGTCAAAACTACTCGTATCGAGATCGTCGTACTCGACGCGAGAAGGAATCTTTATTCTGCCATATCTGGGAGGCTTGCTCGATGAGCTATAAGAAAAGGTAGAATCGGTGTCGCCCATGTAATACTCGTCGTATTTCAACAAGCTGATCGATCTCGCTCTGTTGATGCGTTCCTCTCTTCGTCTTCTCGTTCCGTAATAAGACTCAACGTCGTAGAGAGATCTGTTTAACGAGCCCTCGCGTAATTTGTAGTCCATGTAATCGTCGATGCCTCTTCTACCGGAGGAAGCGAGAGATTCTCTCCAACTGTACGATCTGGAAGAGTCCGAAAGTGTCGATTCCAATTGCAGGTCAGAATCGACGCGATAAAATCTGTCTCTTCGATCGGGCGAGATTCTCGACGATCCGCCACTCCTACTTCTCGCGTCGTCCAAGCTTATCAAAAATCTATCGGATTCGTTCTCCCTTAGTCGCGACCAATTCTCGTCCCTCGCCCTTTCCCTTCGTCTTTTATTTATCGCGGATAATTCCTCCTCGTGTCTCCGTCTCAGTCGATCCTCCTCCTCCTTCAACATTCTCGCACTTTCCTCGCGTCTAAGTTGCCTCTCCTTCTCCCTTCTGCTCATTCTTTCTTCCTCTTCCTTTCTCATCCGTCCAAAATCTTCCCTCCTCCGTCGTTCTTCGGCTCTCTTACGTTCGAGACGTTCCATCTCCTTTATCTTCGATCTCTCTTCGCGATCCCTCCTACTCAGTTCCGCTTCCTCTTTCCTTTTCCTTCGTTCCTCTTCCGATCTCGATCTTTCGGCTTCTTCCCTTCTTAACGTCTCTTCCTCCTCGATCCTTCTACGTTCCTTACGTTTACGCCTCCTCTCATCCTCGCCCTCTTCCCTCATTTCTACAACCTCTTCTCTCTTCGCTCGCTCCAACCTTTTCCCACGGTCCATTCCTTCCTCATCCATTGCCATTTCGTTATCCTTCGTTTCCTTCTCCTTCCTACTTTTCATTTCTCCCTCGGTCCTCGATTCATCCTTTTCTTTACGATCCTCCGCGTCCTCCCTCCTTTTACCCTTCTCACCGACAAATTTCACTTTCTCTGCATCCTCCTCCTTCTTACGTTCTTCCCCTTCGAGTCTCGCTTTCTCAGCTTCCTCCTTCTTCATACGTTCTTCCTCTTCGAGTTTCAGTCTTTCAGCTTCCTCTTTCTTTTTGCGTTCTTCCTCCTCGAGTTTCAATTTTTCACCCTCCTCCTCCTCCTCCTCCTTCTTCTTTCTTTCCCCTTCTTCGACCTTCAATTTTTCAGCGTCCACCTTCTTTTTACGTTCCTCCTCCTCGACTTTCAGTTTCTCTGCTTCCTCCTTCTTTTTACGCTCCTCCTCTTCGAGTTTCAGTTTCTCAGCTTCTTCCTTCTTTTTTCGCTCCTCCTCCTCGAGCCTCAATTTCTCAGCTTCTTCCTTCTTTTTCAGCTCTTCCTCTTCGAGTCTCAATTTTTCGGCCTCCTCCTCCTTCTTTTTACGCTCCTCCTCTTCGAGTTTCAACTTCTCAGAGTCCTCCTTCTTTTTACGTTCCTCCTCCTCGAGTTTCAGTTTCTCCGCTTCCTCCTTCTTTTTGCGCTCCTCCTCCTCGAGTCTCAACTTCTCAGCTTCTTCCTTCTTTTTGCGCTCTTCTTCTTCGAGTCTCAATTTTTCAGCCTCCTCCTTCTTTTTACGCTCCTCCTCTTCCAGTTTCAGTTTCTCAGCTTCTTCCTTCTTTTTGCGCTCCTCCTCCTCGAGCCTCAATTTCTCAGCTTCTTCCTTCTTTTTGCGCTCCTCCTCCTCAAGCCTCAATTTCTCAGTTTCTTCCTTCTTTTTGCGCTCCTCCTCCGCGAGCCTCAATTTCTCAGCTTCTTCCTTCTTTTTGCGCTCCTCCTCCTCGAGCCTCAATTTCTCAGTTTCTTCCTTCTTTTTGCGCTCTTCCTCCTCGAGTTTCAGTCTTTCTGCTTCCTCTTTCTTTTTGCGCTCCTCCTCCGCGAGTTTCAGTCTTTCTGCTTCCTCTTTCTTTTTGCGCTCCTCCTCCGCGAGCCTCAATTTCTCAGTTTCTTCCTTCTTTTTGCGCTCTTCCTCCTCGAGTTTCAATCTTTCTGTTTCCTCTCTCTTTTTGCGCTCCTCCTCTTCGAGTTTCAGTTTCTCAGCTTCTTCCTTCTTTTTGCGCTCCTCCTCCTCGAGTCTCAATTTTTCAGCGTTCTCCTTCTTTTTACGCTCCTCTTCTTCGAGTTTTAGTTTCTCAGCTTCTTCCTTCATTTTGCGCTCTTCCTCCTCGAGTTTCAATCTTTCAGATTCCTCCTTCTTTTTGCGCTCCTCCTCCTCGAGCCTCAATTTTTCAGTTTCTTCCTTCATTTTGCGCTCTTCCTCCTCGAGTTTCAATCTTTCAGATTCCTCCTTCTTTTTGCGCTCCTCCTCCTCGAGTCTCAACTTCTCAGCCTCTTCCTTCTTTTTGCGCTCTTCTTCCTCGAGTCTCAATTTTTCAGACTCCTCCTTCTTTTTACGCTCCTCCTCTTCGAGTTTCAGTTTCTCAGCTTCCTCCTTCTTCATACGTTCTTCCTCCTCGAGTCTCAATTTTTCAACGTTCTCCTTCTTTTTGCGCTCCTCCTCCTCCTCCTCCTCCTCGAGCTTTAGTTTCTCTGCTTCCTCCTTCTTTTTGCGCTCCTCTTCTGCGAGACTCAATTTCTCAGCTTCTTCCTTCTTTTTGCGTTCTTCTTCATCGAGTCTCAATTTCTCAGCTTCATCTTTCTTTTTACGTTCTTCTTCTTCGAGTTTGATTCTCTCTGCTTCCTCCTTCTTCTTACGTTCCTCTTCTTCAAGTTTCAGTTTTTCAGCTTCCTCCTTCTTTTTCCGTTCGTCCTCTTCGAGTTTAAGTTTCTCAGCTTCATCTTTCATTTTTCTTTCTTCCTCTTCGATCTTTAGTTTCTCAGCTTCCTCCTTCCTCTTACGTTCTTCCTCTTCAAGTTTCAGTCTTTCAGCTTCCTCATTCTTCTTACGTTCCCCTTCTTCAAGTGTCAGTTTTCCAGTTTCCTCTTTCTTTTTCCGTTCCTCTTCTTCGAGTTTAAGTCTCTCAGCCTCTTCATTCTTTTTCCTTTCATCTTCTTCGACCTTTAGCTTCTCAGCCTCCTCCCTCTTTTTACGTTGTTCTTCCTCTTCGATATTCAATCTTTCAGCTTCCTCCCGCTTTTTACGTTCCTCTTCCTCGAGTTTCAGTTTCTCAGCTTCTTCCTTTTTCTTACGTTCTTCCTCTTCGAGTTTCAATTTTTCAGCCTCCTCCTCCTCCTTCTTTCTTTCCTCTTCTTCGAGCTTCAGTTTCTCAGCTTCTTCCTTTTTCTTACGTTCTTCCTCTTCGAGTTGGAGTTTTTGAGCCTCCTCCTTCTTTTTACGTTCCTCTTCCTCGAGTTTCAGTTTCTCAGTTTCTTCCTTTTTCTTACGTTCTTCCTCTTCGAGCTTCAATTTTTCAGCCTCCTCTTTCTTATTACGTTCCTCTTCTTCGAACATTAGTTTCTCTGCCTCATCCTTCTTTCTGCGCTCTTCTTCCTCGATTTTTAATTTCTCTGCATCTTCCTTCTTCTTACGTTCCTCCTCCTCGTGTTTCAGTTTCTCTGCTTCCTCCTTCCTTTTCTGCTCCTCCTCCTCACGCCGCAAATTCTCAGCCGCGTCTTTCTTTTTTCGCTCTTCCTCTTCCAGTTTCAGTTTCTCAGTTTCTTCTTTCTTTCTTCTTTCCTCTTCTTCGAGCTGTAGTGTTTCAGCTTCCTCTTTCTTTTTGCGTTCTTCCTCTTCGAGTTTCAATTGTTCAGCTTCCTCTCTCTTTTTCCGTTCATCCTCCTCGTGTTTCAGTTTCTCAGCTTCCTCTCTCCTTTTCCGTTCATCCTCTTCGCGTTTCGACTTCTCCGCTTCCTCCCTCTTTCTACGTTCTTCCTCTTCCAGTTTCAGTTTGTCAGCTTCTTCCTTCCTCTTTCTTTCTTCCTCTTCGAGCTTTAGTTTCTCAGCCTCTTCATCCTTTTTACGCTCTTCTTCCTCGATCCTTAGTTTCTCAGCTTCCTCCTTCTTCTCACGTTCTTCTTCCTCGAATTTCAATCTTTCTGCTTCCTCTTTCTTTTTGCGTTCCTCCTCTTCGAGTTTAAGTTTATCGGCTTCCGCTTGCTTTTTCCTTTCCTCTTCTTCGAGCTTCATTTTCTCAGCTTCTTCATTCCTTTTACGCTCTTCTTCTTCGATCCTCAGTTTCTCAGCCTCCTCCCTCTTTTTACGTTCATCTTCCTCGAGTCTCAACTTCTCAGTGTCTTCCTTCCTTTTGCGCTCTTCTTCTTCGAGTCTCAATTTGTCAGCCTCCTCCTTTTTTCTACGTTCTTCCTCTTCCAGTTTCAATTTGTCAGCTTCTTCTTTATTCGTGGCTTTTTCTTCCTCGCGCCTTTGTTCTTCGGTTTCCTCCCTTCGTTCGGGTTCATCATTTGGACGTTCGCTCATCTCACTTTTCTCATCCGTTTCCTCTTCCTCCCGTGTCGGTACTTGTTCCAATTTCTCCTCATCTTTTGTCTTATCGTCTATTCGTCGATTCGTCTCACTCTCTTGCGATGATTCCACCATAACGTCGGTCGTCAAAACGATTTCTCCGGTAAATAATTTATCGCGCAAATCATTGAGACCATTGAATAGATTACGAAGGGGCTTCTCTAGCGTTTCCAAATGTTCGCTCGTCACGTCTTCTTGCTTCATCGCTTTTATGGAGATAACGTTGTCGTCCAAACGATCGAAATATCGCGACAACGGTCGAAGGATCCCAATCGTCCGATTCTCGCTAGTTTCCGTAGATCCTGGATCCGATTCGGACGTGTATCGTTCTCTAACGGCAGCAATGGATTCATGGATTTTATTCAGCGATACCATTATCGATTCCTTCTCGAGCGTACCTTCTTCTTGAATCTTAACCATGCATCTTTTCAAATCTCGAAGAGGCTCGTTGAACATTTGCAATCGTTCGCACTCGATGGATCCGTCGACATCGGCTCGTCCAATTTGTTCCCGTATCTTCCGTTCCACGCTCTCGACGGACTCGTTAACACCCACGATGGCATCTATCAGCTTGATCGATAGTTTCGTCATTTCTATCGACGGTAACGTATCCCGAGTAACCGTAGGAACCGCCGTTGGGTTTTGTCGACCCTTAGATATAGCTTCCAAAGTCGCACGAAGGTCCTTCAATGGCTTTTCCAAGTTTCGAAGGTACTCGATCGGGGAATCCTCCACCTTTAAAATGGACCGTTTCAACTCGAGCAGCGGCAGGTTCAAGGCGCTCGTAACGGTTTTGTCGACTTCCGAGCCATATAGTTGATCGGCAAGCGGCTTACCGATCGCCTGTTCCTCGAGGATGGATATACATCTTTCCAAATTCGAGAGAGACTCGACTATCGCCTCGACGTTTGCTTCCTCCTGGTCGGTACTCGAGTAGTCGGCCTCGTCTCGTAGAAGAGAAAAGCTAACGGAAACGGCTTTGAGCGGTTCGAGGAGCGTCTTCAAAGCTTGATACTCGATCCCGCGTTCGACGGGCATCTCTCGCGTTATCGTTTCCTCGGCGAGGTTCGATATCGCAGACGCGATACCTTCGACCGGTTCTATCAAGCTCCCAAAGATAATTCGATCCCCCGTGGTCACTTTACTCGGCTCGTTCGCTTCGACCGCGTCCGCTCGAACGGTGCTAACGGTTTCGCAAATTTCGGCTATCGATCTTTCGATCTCCTGCAACGTCGCGACCGCCACGCACTCCCTCGTCGTCCAGTCGTCTTTGGACGATTCTTGGGGCAAGGGCTCAACGTCCGGCGATATAACTCGTTCTTCCAGAACCAAAATGCACCTTTGAAGATCGAGCAATGGTTCGGCCAGTACGCTCAACAACGCCAATTCGTTTTCAACCGGACGATCCTCCTCCCGCAACGACTCGACGGGCATTTGATCCTGAATGATCGCGATCGAATGGCAAACCTCTTCGAGCGGCTGAACGAGAGGATCGATCGACATCGCCGGACCTGCCTCTTCGCCGAACGCTTTCTCTCTCACCGATTCGATGGCCAGTTTTTCCTCGATCACCATAGCGGCGACGTTTCTCAGTTCCAACAGTGGCTTCGCGATCGACCTCGTCGAGGTAGCATCCGTTTTCGGGGTGAAGGGCGACGTCGTCTCGGTCGCCCTACGTTCTTCGACGATCAACGCCAAGAATTCTCGCAACTCCTCGAGCGGCTTCGCGAGCGTCCTCAGCATCGCGTCCTCCTCCTCGGAAATAGGCGAAACGGCCTCGGTGGGGCTCTCGACGGTCCCTTGCTCGATCGTCGTCGCTCGCGTTACCTTCACGCGAGACTCGTCCTCCGCTACGTCCGCCCATGTCTTCAACGAGGACGCACCGTCGGACATCGCTTCGGGCGCGGCCTCGAAGATCGTCGCTCCTTGCTCGCCGACCACCGCTATTCTCTCCGCCAATTCGTACAATGATCTCGCGAATGTCTCCAACGCGTCAACGTTTTCCATGTCCGACGATTCCTGCCAATTGCGCTCGGTCGCGATCTCGTCGACTCTCTGGATCGCCGCTATGGAGGCTCTTAATTCGACCAATGGCTCGGCCATCGTTCGCACCGACGCCGACACATTTTCATCGCTCTTAAACGGGCTCACCGCTACTCCCTCCAACGTTACATGCTCTTGTATAGTCGCCAAAGTTTTATCCACTTGTTCGAGTATCGGCGAAAGGGACGACGACGCTTCGGCACCACCCTCGCTTTCCGCTAGATCGGCCGTTTCCTCCGTCAGGATCGCACGTTCTCCCCGCGTAGCGGCAACGAATATCTTTTCCAATCGTTGCAACGGATCCACGAGAGTACTCAAGAGACGTGCGGGCTTCCTCTCTTCCGCGGCTATTAATTCCTCGGTTTCGTCCATTTTCCATCGTTCGATCGTTGCTATAGATTCTTGCAAGAGGCGAACCGGCGATACGACGTCGACGTTCTCCCTCGTCGGCGTCGTTTCGTCGGTCGCCTCGTCGAGCGCTTCTACGATTTTCGGTTCGAGAAGTAGAACGGTACAGTCTCTCTTTACCTCCTCCACGGCCCTCGCCAAATCTTGCAAAGCCGAGATCGGAACGTTTTCGACGTTCGAATACCGCTCACCGGAATCCTCCACGTTCGCCGTTCGACGAACGATCGCTATGGACGTTTTCAGATCTTCCAACGATTCCGTAGCCTTTCGCATCAACGAAGAAGAACTCTCGGTATCCTCGATCGAAGATAATTTCTGCCGACCGATCGCAAGACATTCTTGGGTAGAGTGTACGAACGTTCGCAAGTCTTCCAACGTCCTCGTCCGCACGCGAGACGTTTCTTCGAGCGGAGGAACGTCCAACAACCGTTCCTCGAGTATGGAGAAAAATGTATTTTCCAATCGTTCCAATGGCTCGACCCACGTAGTTAACGCGAACGCGAGTCCAGTCTCCTCCAAAGTACCCGTTTCTTCGATCTCCGACTTTACCAGATCCTCGATCGCTTCTCGCAACTCCCGAACGGGTGACGCCGTCACCGCGTGTCGCGCGCATTCGATCTCCTTCCCATCTTTCGCCCGAACGAGGCTCCCATCCTCGATCTCTATCCGCGATTCGACGACGACACTAGCACCGAAGAAGAGCTGCCGCAGCGTCGCCGTCGAACTTTGTAATTTTTTCAGAGACAACGCCACCTCCGCCGTCATTGCCCGCACTGACGTTGTCTCCGTAGGTATCGAAGCGACGGATTCGCGCGTTATCCGTTCCTCGATCGTGGCCGTTGATTTTTCCAATTCCTCTAAAACCGAGGCGACGTTTGCCCGTTCCAACGCAAACTGTTCTTCCCACGAATCCTGATGAGTCGCCAAGCGTCGCAGCGATTCTTCCGACTCTTCCAAAGGACGGACCAACGCGACTCGTCCCTCCTCCGTACGAGAGAGAGATCCACGTAATTCCTGGATCGATCCGATGACCGTCTCGATGCTTTCGACGTACACACTTTGCATCGAGATCGGGAGACGTTCCGCTTGACCAACCGTAACGGTTGCGCGTTCTCCCTGAAAATCTCGTTCAACTTGTAACGTTGACGGCATCGTTGTTTCGTCGCTCGCGCCTTCGGTTTCGACGACCACCGATCGTTGCGCCGCTGCCGCAACCGTCGACGTATCGAACGGCGTACGACCGTCCTCGTCTTCTTTAACTTTCTCCGGAGTTTCTAAGGTTTCGCGCGTTACCTCTTCCCCCGCTACAAACGTGGGAGTCGTTCGTAACGCCTCCTTTGGAACCCGTTGTTGTGAGTCGCCGACGAGCGCTTCCACGGATGGTTCCGTTCCGTTTGGTTTCGCGGCCTCGTCGATCCCGCCAACGGTCTCTTTAAGAACGGTAACGATCCCGACGAGATCCCCCATTGCCGTCGATAATCCGTTCCTTTCCTCCGTCGTTAATCTCGTTATACCTTCGACTCGCAGTACCGCCGAAAATGATCTCTCTATCGACTCCAACGGCTTCGCGAGATTCTTCAGAGCCAGGAGGGACTTTTCTTTGAGTTCGGGCACAAGATGTTCCTGCGTCAAAACAAGAATACCGGCTGTAGCTCGTTCCATAGTATCCACGGAATTGATTATATTTGAAAATAGATCTTCGGAGTTGGAGTATGCGGAAAATGCGGGCGAGCAACGTACGGAAACGCTCGTCGCTCGTAAATCGTTCAGTATCTGTATCAAAGCCGTTAGCTCTCGTATTTTTCTGTTTTCCTCTTCGGACTTGACAGTCAGCGGTTCCTTCCTGGCCGTATTTATAAATTCGGTCAAATTCTTCATAGGCGTTTTCAGCGTTCCCATGGTCGCGACTATTCGTTCGATTATCTCCGTACTTTTATCGACTCGTACGCTCTCTTTCGTTTCCGCGAATTCCGTTTCTTCGCTTTTAATGGCTTTCGCCGGTTCCGCGCCGGCGTTTATCACGCTGCTTTCGTTATTACTTGGTTCGACCGGCTTAAAGTCCCTTCCGGTTACCGCATTTTCCCCCAAATATTGTAACTCGCTCGAATTTCGAGACGTCGATTCCGCACCCGTCCCGCCACCCGCCTCCGACGTGTCTCGACGCGCATCCAAGTCGCTTCGTAAAATTTCTTCGACGACCTTCGTCGCGCTCTCTGCCTCCTCTTTGGTCGCTCTAACAGTCTCTACCACCGATCTCTCGAACATTTTCGAAGAAACTTCCTTGGAATTTGCCTCCTCTTCGCTCGGGATTCTCTCGATCGTCCGAATTTCATCGGACACGTCTGCCTCCGTCGTTCCTCGTTCGACCATCTTTTCGGTTCTCCGTTCGACGATCCCTCCTTCCTCCAATTTCATTTCACGAGTTTCTTCCTCTCTCGCTCCCTCCGCCGATCGCTCCTCATCCTTCGCTTCTTCCCCCGTCGCACCATCGCCTACCTTTTCCTGCGACGCGTCCACCATTTCAAGCTTTCCGTCGAGCCGCCCTTCGAGTTTCAACCTTGCTCCCGATTCGTCGTTCTCTTCGATGCTCTCTTCGATGCTCTCGTCGATCTTAGTCGTCTTCTCTTCTCGTTCTTCCGCTACGAGCCGCCGCTGCCGAGATATTTCCCGCTCGATTCCTTCGTCTGGTAGACTCCTAAGGGATACCCCTGTCCTCCCCTGCGATTCATCTCCTACATCTTCTTCCCGAGCTTTCTCTTCGGTCTCCGTCTTCGATTCGTCGAGACGTTTAAACTCGTCGCCACCTACTCGACTTCCTTCCTCGTCCTTCTCCCTTTCGGATATCGCAGGCCGATCTTCCATCCTCGCCGAAACGTTTCCCCCTTTCAACGCGCTCTCGCCGGCCTCGAGTTCGATCTTCGCTCCGCAAACGTCTTCCGCGCACTCTTCGTCCGTCGATCCCACTTTCCTACGTTCCATCGCTCTTTTATCGAGCGTCATGTCGCGAATGCTCGTTATGGAAGTTTTAACGTTCTCTAAAACCTCCAAGGCGGCGGTAAAGGTCTCTACGATGGAGGAACCTTCCGACGCGCCCTCGCCGATCAAGGCTTCCCGATGAGAGGACAAGGAGTGTGCCAGATCGGCTATGGAATCGGCCAAATTTTCTAGCAATCCTAAGGAGGCGCTCGTGAACGGTGGCGTCGAGTCGTTCTCCATGCTCTCCTTAAGAGCACCGAGCGCCGATCGAAGCTGATTCGTCGGATATAAAAATCCTTCGACGATGACTTCCTCGTCGACGAACCGATCGGACGTTTGAGAAAATTGTGATCGAGACAAGGATATTTGTTTCTTCAGAGGCTCCAAAGATTTCGCGACGATCGTCTGAGGAGATTTTTCCGTCCCTTTCTCAATAGCATCGATAGTAACTCCCAATCGATTCAACGAATCCATGAAATAATTCTGAAAACGTATGCTCGTGCTGCTAGGTCTCGGCGTGTAATCCGTCCTCTCCACCTGACTTCGAACGGACAAGATCGCATCGTTCAACGATATCAACGATTCCTCGAAAAAGCCACCGTCCTCGATGGTCGCTATTCTTTCGAGTATGTCGCAGATCTCGCATCTAAGTTCCTCGGTGGCCTTCAAAATGACGTTTTTCCTTTCGTCGAGCAGCGTGGCCTCCGGGACCAAACTTTTTCGGCTACTTTTCACCACCGAGAGACAACTGAGAAACTCTACCAACGGGCCGGTCATCCTCCTCATCTCCTTAATTACCTCCTTGCGTTTATCGAGAATACGAGTCTGCTGCGAGCTCGTCTTAACGACTCGTAGCAAATAATCTATCGGCTCGAGGAGAATTTTCGCGACGTCCTTTTCCAATGTCTCCTCGGGTATCGCTTCGAGACCTCTCATTTGTTCCTCGATACTTTCCAGCGGTTTCGATATGTCCCGGAGATATCCCAAAATCTCTTTCCTCGAACTTACCTCTCTCGTAGCTATGGGTATCCTCGCTTTCGTCTCCTCCAATACTCGAACCAGTCGTTCGAACATTTCCCTCGATCGATCGTTACCCCTCACTACATCCAAACTCGGTAACAGAATATACGTCTCCGTGTCGTCCAGCGGCCGTTTAAGGCGTTTCAAGATCGAAAGCTCCGCCACGTCCAATTCTTCGGACGAATCGAGAGCTTCCTCGATCGTGATCAAAGGTTCTAACAAACGATTGATCGTAGATAGTGATTCGCCCGCGACGATCTCGTCGTAATCGGACAACGCCGTTCGTACCGTCGAGATCGTTTTGCAAAATCCTTCGAGAGCTCTGCTCAATTTTGTTTGCGTAATCGTCATTACCCCCGTCGTAGGTTCTTCCGAATCCTCGATGATACCGGTAACTTCCAATTGAACGTTTTCGAGCGTTTTCGAGAGCGACGATACAAAGTCCCTCGTAATCGTCTCGTCTCTCGGTCTTCCCGCTACTTCCCGGGTCGTCGCCCTTCGACGATTCTCCTCGTCGAGTTGGCCGCGCTCGGTCCTAACCTCGCTCGTCTCTTTCGCGACATCCGTCATTATTTCCGGAGTCACGTCCGACTCTTCCCTCGCGATATTATCTTCCAACGACTGGACGACCCGTCGTAGCTCCCTCTTATAAAGCGCTTCCTTTATAGATATAGGTATACGATTCTCTATATCTTCGACGATATCTAAAATCAAACATAGTGATTCCTCCCCTGCGTGGTCCTTCAAAACGCGCGCTATAGTCTTTAAAAGGTACCTCATTGGTCGGCTCAACGTTTCCAGAGCAGAGATATCTTCGGGCTCGTGGTACGTCGCGATCGCGTTTTTCAAGCGCATCAAAGGTTCCCGAAGTTCGGCCAGAGCTTCGATCAGGCTCCGATCGGTCGGTGGCTCCGAATAAGACGTTTCTATAGCGATTCTCGTGACGTCTCGTTTGAGTTCGTCGATCGACGAGCTTATGGCGGACGCCTCCTCGTCCCTCGTACTCTCCTGCTCGGACGTCGACGATAGCCAACCTCGTATGGGATCTAACGAACGACTTATCGCGTCGGCCAGTAACCTCGGCGACGATGCCCTTTCCTCGCGTCTCATCGTCGATTTATCCTTCTTCTTGGAAGTTTCTTTGGCGATCAAGGTTACGTCTTTTTCCATTTCCTCCAACAGTTCTACCACGGGAATAATATCGACCGACGACGACTCGCCGGCAACCCTCGCGATATCCTCCATCAGGGTTTTCAATCTACCGATAGGATTTATCAGATCGTTCAACGTCACCTCTTCCTCGGCCTCGTGATCTTCGGTCAACAATGCACGCTGCAAAAACAATAATGGCTTTCCCAATTTAGCGACCTCCTTCGCTATCCTCGCGTCGTCCTTTGGCGTTTCCAAGGTAGCGATAGCTACGGCAGAACTCGCGACGTTCTCGCGCAAGGCCTCGACGGAATTGGCCAACAACGACGAAACCGTCCTTTCCTTTCGTTTCTCCAGGACCGACGTCAGAGAGTAATTAATGCTACCCAATTTTTCGTCCACGTTGAGATCTTCCAATTTGCGATCGCGAATATTAACCCTGACTAATTCCTCGGGCACATTCGACACTTGTACACGAATCTCCTTCAACGTATCCAAGATCTCTTTCGTTACCGTTTTCATCGATTTCGTTACGTCGGAGGAAGTAGGAGGTAGGATCAGGACCATCGTCAGCGTGTCTTGCAATCTTTCGATCGACGCCGAGATCGTTTCCCTCGACGCGGCCGATCGGGCCAAAGTGCTTTCGTCGCCTTTCGACGCTAGCACGGCTCGAAGATCCGACAGCGGTTCCTTGAGATCGGCCAGACGACGAAACGTTTCGGCTTCCTTCGAGGACATTGCCGCGTGCGCTGCATCGGATATACACTGTCTCAGGTCCGTCAAGACCGAGGAAATTTCGTTCGTCGCTAGTATCCGTTCTCGAGCGGTGTCACCGTTCACGGTCGACCTCGCATCTTCCAAGTCCCGAATGGCAGCGCTCAGAGTCGCCTGAACCTCTATCAACGGGTCGAGAAGCTTTTCCGCCAACGTCGCGTCTCTTACCGACGACGAAAGCGACGACGAGGATCGCGCCTTTTCGCATTCTCGATTAACGTCGCGCCCTTTAACGATATCGTCGATATTCGAGCAAATCGTTAGAATCGGTCGCACGGCCGGCGAGAGATTTAAAAGGGATTCCACGGCGACGGTCAATCGACTCACGGACGGAGCCAAAAGTTTCAAGACGTTGGCGGAATCTTTGATGGTCGACGCGTTCGTTATGGCGTCCCGTAGAACGTTCAATCGTTCTTCCATACCGAGCAACCTATCGACGGCGTTTACTTCCTTTCCCTTTGAACACAAATTCTCATACGTCTCGCTGATTCCATCGAACACGGCCGCGAATCGAGGATCCAAAGAACCGGATATAGTCTCGTAAATTTCTATAGCTTCCCGAAGAGCCAATCGCGCGTCCCCGAGAAAGCTATCGTCCCTTAACGCTTCGTATTCCTCCTCTTTCCCTTCTATCCCTACCTTCCCTTCGAAGAAATCGACCATTTCCCCGAGCGCGTCGTTAACGGACTCTCTCAACGAGACTATCAATTCGGCACGACGTTCCATAACAAAGTCGCCCTTATTTTCGTAAGTCTCCAAAGCGGCGGTCAACGTATCGAGCTTGGCCTTTAATTCACGAGTGGGTTGCAAAAGACGATCGGTAAGCCGAGAAGCCGCGTCGCTCGGACCTCGTTCGACGGTCGATTTCGTTCGATCGATCGCTCTTACGGTCTCCTCGATGGATTTCGACAAGGACTCTACGAGCACCGTATCCACGGTCTCTATCGTACCCGTCGTTGGATTTATCGAAACGTCCTGCAAGAATAAGTTCAACGTGTTTACGAGCTTATCCAAATACGATAGCAATTTGGTGGGTTCTCTTTCCTCCTCGAAAAGGCTCTTCAAACTTTCGTCAAGTCGTGAAACGGCACGGCACATTCGAAGGAACGACACCGGTTTCTCTCCCTTCGCTTTTCCAGTCAACTCGTATTCGATTCTAGTCAGACCCATCAGAATCTCGTCGACCGGATCGGTCAAGGACTCCAGAATCGTTATTACGTCCGATCTCTGATCTTTGAAGCTTCGCCGACTGTCTATCAATTCGATCCCACGAAGAAGTTCCTCGGTCGGTCCACCGATACCTTCCAGGAGGGATATCCTTATCGTTTGACCGAGAGACCTGTCCTCCGTATTTTTCAAAGCTTTAGCTTCTATCGACGATACTTCCTCGCAAAGAGTCTGAATCGGCTTTACGATCCCCTCCAAGATGACATCCCTCGATAGTTCCTCGCTTTCGAGTTCTAAAAATCTGTCGTAACGATCTATGTCGACCAAGGAGTCGCGTATCGCGACGACCGGTTCCGTCAATCTTTTCATTTTATTTAAAATACGTTCTTTGTTATTCCTCGACGGCGACTCGTCGGTTTCCATCGTTGAGACATTCCCGGTGACGTTCATCTCGGCGAACGTATCCTCGACGTCGACTCGCGTGTCGATCGATTCGATGCGCTGACAAAGTTCGTCCTTTTTATCCGATACCTCCTCCCTCTTTTTCTTCTTTTTCTTCTTCTTCTTCTTCTCCTCCTCCTCCTCCTCCTCCTCCTCCTCCTCCTCCTTGCCACCATCGAGATCGGCCGTGATCGATGACGCGGACTCTTCCGAGGTACTTTTTTCTTTCTTCACTTTTCTCTTCAGCGAGTGTCTCTTCTCTTTTGCCTCGAGAGAGGGATCGTCGCTGCTTCTACCTATGCCCGTGCCAGAGGCAGTTTTATCGACGCCAATGAGTTCCCTATTATCTTCGCTATACTCTCGAATCGCTGACTTATTTTGTTTATTTTGCTCGGAAATGGAAAGTCGCGCGGACGACAACGCGTCGGCGAAGGTGGTGGTACACTCGCTGTCGTCCAATCGTTCCGAGGAGAGCGGCGATATCGGTCGATCGTCGTCGTCTTTTCGCGCGCTGTGAAAACTCTCCGATTCGAATCTCTGACTCCTATCCTCGCTCTTCTCTTCGCTTTTCGACGAGGACCGGCTCGTAGATTTCTTTCTCGGCGGTCTCATCGGCGGTTTCTCATCGCCTTCCCAGCTGTATCTGGCCGATCTCTTCAACGACAACGATTCGTCCTCCGGGGAAGAGAAGACCCGAGTCTGATCGTCCATGATCGAGACATCCTCAAAGTCCGCTTCCGTTCTTAGATCGTCGCCATCCTCGGCGCTGACGAAATAATCCGGTGAAACGTCGATCACGACAGCCTCCATTAATAGATTACCGGAGGTCGAGCTCTCCTTAACGAATCTCATCGGTGGCAATTCGATAACGTTGTGCTCTAAAAATTATTCCAATCTTACCTTCTACCGTTTACAACTTTTGTCCTCCCCCACCCGCTCCTCCCCTATTCATTCGTACGCTAATTAATACAATATTAATTGAGATAACTCGTTGAAAATTTGTACGTCCATAACCGCGTGTGGAAGAATAGATACGATCGGGTAATTTAATAGTTTGCGTTATTGTTTTTAATTCTTCCATTGCAAAATCGTTGGCGCTAGAAAATAAGGGGGATAAACGCTGTGGGAGGTAAAAATTGCTTACCCGTGACGTGCTCGGATAATTGATCGGCGTACATCTCGACGATCTGCAGGGCTTCTTCTTCCGTAAGATCGGGAGTTTCGTAAAGGCTAACAGAGACCTCTTTGCCGTCGAAACTGAAGGATACTTCGCCCCTGTCGTCGAACGTGACGGAACGATCGGTTTGCGGGGTATCGTACAATTGGGACGTCCTCTCTTCGTGAATCGTCGAGAGTGACAAATTTCTTGCGAGTTCGTGGCCGTTCGGCGACGATTGCACGTCTTCTTTCGTATCCTTCCGAGCATTGATTTTGTCTATAGTACGAGGACAAAGATACACGCTTTTAATACCGATCGATTTTAACGCGCGTTCGCGCACGAGGATCTAACGGACGACGAGAAGATTTGGGCGTTACCTTCGAAACCCAAAAGGGAGGCAGAACTGCTGACTGTACCCATGCAATTGATAGCCTCGCACGTGTAAGTTCCCAGACAGCAGGTACCATCCTGACCCGTGATTATTCTGTGTATATCGCCTGGTTTCAATTCCATCCCGTCTTTGTACCATTTGAGAATCGGTTGGGGCACGCCGATCACTTTGCACTCCAAATTAACGGCACCCTCTTCCGACAGTATCGCTCGCAAGCTTTCCAAGAATTTAGGCTTTTTGTAATGCTTAGGAATGATTAATTTGAGAAAACAGGAAGTAACGCTGTGCCCATAATCGTTGGAAGCCACGCATTTCCATTCGGCCTAAAAGGATACGCGTCGATTAACCAAAGGTTATAGTTCAAATATCGGCCGTCTTAATGGTAATTCGATCGATTAAATTACTTGATCGGAAATTTCAAGTTGGCGAACTTCGAGATGGCACGTGCCAAGATTCTCCTTGACCTTACGGAATTTGTCACCCTCGACCACCTCCACGTCGTCTCTGTACCACGAGAGAGTTGGTTCCGGCGAAATGCTCACTGAAATGTCATACCAATTGGGAGGAAGAAATCGCACATACGATCGTTTAAACGTACGACCGACGGATATCGCGCGATAACGCGGCTAATCTACTACAACGAAGGTGTAAAATAAAAAATTGTCCAACCCTGCACCGTAAATCGAAATAATTCCTCGTTGATCTTTGCCTCGCAGCTCCTTAAACCTCTGATAAACTTTGGTGGCTTGTCGGAGCTCAAAAGTTGAAGTCGTTCTTCCTCGTTCAGCTGATTCTGTATATCTTCGATCGTCAACTCCGCGGTACTCTTTGCCTCGCCCATGCAATTCCTTGCGATGCAGCAATATGAACCTGTTACGAAAAATTCGTCGTTTCCCCTTACATCTCCGTTCGTTGATCGTTCTACGTGTTTCGAAATACGTGATATCGATCGAGACGCGCAAACCTAAAGAGTTGGTCCCCGTTAATTGGTAAACGTCTCCTGGTTTCAATTCCTGTCCGTCCTTGAACCACCTCAACAAGGGAGTAGGAAAACCCACGACCTTGCATTCGAAGGACACCAAGCCTTCCTCCGTAAGAACCGCCTTCAAGCTCTCCATGAAACGCGGTTTCCTGTAGTTCTTTGGAACTTGATCGAGGAAAAAAATGAAAAAAAAAGAAAAAAAACAGGAAAAAGAGGAGAGAAAATTATAAAACGATACGAATCGTTTGACGGATACGTGGTTCGAAGTAGTCAGAGTTACTCACTGATCACGGCGACGTGACACGTCGTAAATTGTTTAACGTTTTCCGCACTCGTTGCGACGCACTTCCATTCGCCCTCGTCCATGGCTTCGACCAATTTCACTTCTATCGAATAACCACCGAGCCCGTCCTCCATCACGTGATACTTTTCGTTCGGTTCTATGCGCCCTCCTTGATTGTACCACGTTATCGATTTTGGCCATGGCGGTACGTGAACTACGTATTCGTTGAGAGACACGTACGACGATAAAATCGCATAACTTGCGCGCGCGCGCGCGCGCGCGCGAGAGTAGATGTCTAGAGAGAGAGAGAGAGAGAGAGAGAGAGAGAGAGAGAGTAGGGGCTTACCTTGACACGCGAGTGTTACGGAATCGCCGATTCTACAACATTCGTCCCGTAGTATTCGTTTGAACACCGGCGGAGGTCCTGAACTCGTTAACGCGTCCGCTGGTTTCAAGGAACCCTCTCGGCTACCTTTACCAACGACGTGTACCTGATCAAAAACAGCATTGTCGTTTAAAATACCTATCGTTGATAATCGCGTTACACGATAAATCGCGTTATCGTACGGAAGTACTTATATTCGATGCATATTTCACCTTTGAAGAGGAATATGCCGTGCCCATGCAATTGTCAGCTTCGCAGGTATAAATTCCCAAGGAAGTAGGATCGTCGGGATTTGCCGTTAAGGCGAAAACATCGCCCGCCTTGATCTCTTTGTTGTCTTTGAACCATCTCAATACCGGGGTCGGTACGCCAACGACTTTGCATTCCAAAGATACGGTTCCCGTTTCCGTTAACAGAGCTCGAAGTTCTTCCACGAATTCTGGCCTCTTGTAGGCTTTCGGGACTGCACGGGAACAACGAAGGAACGAACGGTAACGAATTATTTTGCGAATTTTACGAAAGCTTATCGTTGACCATTACCAATGACGCTGAGATGCGACGTGCACGATGATCTGCCACTTTGATTTTCCGCCATACAAGTCCAATTACCTTCATCCTCGACTTTTACCGGTGCGACATCGACGCAGTAAAAGTTACCCTCGTGTACGAAGGAGAATCTCGATCCCGCTCGAATGGGTAGATCGTTTCTATGCCAAGTTACCTAAAGTCGTCGCGTTAAACGCCATCCGTTAAAAACCTATCCCTTCCTTTCTTTCATTTCTTTCCCTTTTTTTTTTTTTTTTTCATAAGAGAAAAGGAAAGAAAGACGGTAGGGAAAGAAGCGAGTTATAAAACAAAGAGACAGAAGGAATGCGCGTCGGTCCTCGGCGTGGCGTGCACGCGTAATAATATACGGTAGCGGGCGAGTGGTAGTAATACGAGGCGCGCAAGAATACGTAACAATTTTCGTCCCCTTTCGTCTTCCGTCGTCGCTAGCTCGGGTCATGGACCTCCGCTATCCCATTCGATTCGCGTTTCCCGTTTCGTCCGCTAAGTGAAAGACGAATAAGACGAGCCGAAATCTCAGAAACCGATGATAACTCGCGGCTCTCGGTGACGTCGTCCCTCCTTCCGGGTTGCGTCTCCGGATTTTTAAAACGATCAGGAATTTGCTCGTTTACACGGTTAGAAATTGACGCGAGAACAACCGAGAAGGTTGAGTCGTAGTCGACCTACCTTCGGATTAGTCGAGCTTCGTATTTCTACGAGGAATCTCGTTCTGGTGCCAACTTTGACCGCGAGGTCCGTCAATCTTCGTAGAAAAATCGGTGGTTCGCCTTCCTCGTAACCGGGCTCGTCGACGCGCATATGAATTCTCCTGGTTGATCCCTTCTCGAAGGGTTGTCCGATTCTCGTCGCTACCAGAGCATATTGGCCGGTGTCGTCCTTTTGCGACTGTTTCAACGTTAGTTGCACGATGTTGCCTCTCATTTGCAGCCGATACCGATTCGGTGGCATCGGTCGATCACCGCGGATGCTAAAGTGGAAAAGAGAAAGGCATAAATAAATAAAACCGAGTCGCACGTTCGTTCGTCGGCGTCGAGAGATCACTGCGCTGCGTTTGCGAGATAAAACCTCTCTCTTCGTTTTATCCAAAGTTTTTTATTCGCGTCGTTAAAAAAAAACAAAAAGTACTTCTCGAACGGACGAATGTCAATGGCCACCGCTATCCACTCATATTTTAGAGCGATTTCATGAAAATCCTCGACCAAGCCTCGCCCCGTTACCCTAACGAAGAAGAAAAAGAAAGAAATGGATCGGCATAGCATAGCATAGGTACGTGTCCGCGGTTTCTTATATCGGCGATCAAAATACTGCAGCGCGCTAACGTAATATCGTATCTGGTATTTAAACTTCCGCTCTGCTGCAAATGAATAAACAGTTTGGAAATGTTATGGTTCGACTCATCCACTGGCAATGGTTCTAATTCGAAAGCATCCCAATGCTCATACCTTAAATTCAGGCGAAGAAAGAGATCGATTAAAAATACTCGCGAGATAAATTTAAATTCGTCCAATTACGTTCGATAGGAAATATTTCTTAATCGGTCACCCGACCAAACTTTTTACGGAGAGTTCGATGATCTCCGAATCGACGAGGTGTCTGGTAACGCGCGACCTTGACATTGCGGATGCAAACGAAAGGACATCTTGTCGGGAAGGGACGACGAAAAAAGCAACGGTCCGGAAATTACGATCCTCGAGGAATAAAAAAAAAAAACTCGTACGATACGTTCTGTTCGGCGATAATCATTGAACGCCCTTGTTATCGAAATCTTATAATTAGCAGCTGTCAAAACGAAACGGTAAATAAAGTGCATCGGTATTCGATCGAAGCAAAGCGTGCCTTTGACACGTTTCGAACGACGCCGGCCTCGAAACCGGTCGTTATTTTAAGATTAACGAATCCGTCTCGTCGTCGATCGCGTGCTCTTCGAGAGGAAAGCTCGACGACACCTAGAAGAAACGAAAAACGAAAGAAGAGAGAAAATCGCCTACCGCTCGAAGAATCGTATATCCGCGTGCGATAAATACCCGATAGTCTTTTGCGTCAGTTCCGAACTATTGCACCACATATTTTCAACGGTGGTATTTCTAGATCGCCAATGGATTTCATTCGGGCAAAATATATCTCGCCTCGATAAAATAGAGAGAGTCGATTGATTCGGAGGCGGCGGCGTGGGGGGGGGGGGGGGGGAGGGGGGAGCGGTAGGTAGCAATAATCGATGGTAATAACGATCGAGTAATCGGTTAAAGCGTTTCAAATGAGCGCGTGGTTCGATCATTTTTCGTCGTTGCCTCGCTTAAAAAGGTGACAAAAATAGGGCAGTAGAGCAATGCCAAGACGAGGTGCGTCGGATCGTTCGTACGCTTGGAATACGTTACCTAGGCGTAGCCTAGAGCTATCAATTTTGATTTAAAAACGAACAGAAAAATGCTCCAACGATTCTTATCGGCTAGAAAGCGAATAAATTCCGATATTCGATCGTAATAATCAATATCGACGAATAAGCGCGCATAGGTAGAAAGAAATATATCCCCCGTGCCGTTTGACATTTCGCGCGGGCGCGTATTTATGTAAGTACTTGGCAGAACGTAAACTCTCCGATAAACGGTTTTACGCTCGTGATCGCGTTTCGACCGTACCCGCGATCCTTAAACAACGACCTAATCAAAAGTTTAACGTTTAGTCTCGTGTGATCGATTAGGTATTTATTTCGTGTCTCGTTTATGCAATAAATATGCGATTATCATACCGGTATCCCGAGCCATCGGAGGAGGTCCCTCTGACAGGTTTGCCATTACCATCGGCGCACTTACAGCAATCGCTTCCCATTATCGAGTATATAGATTCGATCGGTTTTCGACCGAAGGCGCACCAGATTCATCCGTCGAATTTAATATTATCACGATTTCAATTCGTAAGACGCGCGAGGCGCACTAATCGACGATATCATCGTCGAAAGGAGAGCTCTTCCTCGAGATCTCTATATACATCCTTTTATATTTAAAAGGTGATTTCGACGATGGTCTTTAGAAACCCTACGGGCATTCTTCGATATTTCGACCGACGCGACGACACTGTGCTCCGCGAGTGTCATCGACATTTATAGATATCTTAATGAAGGCGTACGTTTTCGAAAAGTATCGATCGATCGAACGCGCAGGAACGAACGCGCAACGAAATTGACAAATTCACGAATTGACGAGCGTCGAGTTACGCGTGGATCGAACGAAGAGGGGTGGATGGGGGAAGGCCGATCGAAGGGAGGTGGGAAGAGGGTAAAATCGAGCGGAGGAGGGTGGCGCCGATCGCCGAGCGATCGAGCTATCGAGAATTCGTCGACGCGAGTCGTATCGACGACAACGTCGATTTAAATTATCGAGAATGAGATCGATCGTAGAGTACGAAGAGGAAAGACGTTAACGATTCTCTTTTTTTTTTTTTTTCGCTCGACGCTCGTCGATCGTCGCGCGACGCTCCCTCGAAAGACTGATAGCGAGTTGGCAGCCGCGGATAGTCTCTACCCGATTTTCCACCTCCACGATTGCTTCCGTTTTGACTATATAGACTAGTTAGTAGGAGACTAGACGAATAAGTGGACACGTTTAGAGCGCCTCTTCCGTCATTTCGCGAAAATCTCGAGCTCGGTCGAATTTAGCTCGTGCCAAGTCGAAAGCGACATAACGGTGGGACGGTTACAATTAGAAAAGGGAGAAAGAAAAACGGACGGACGGACGGACGGACGGATGGAAAGGGAAAAGCGAACGAATGAAGTAACGAAAATAGAACGGTCACAATGAAAAATACCGACGGAGGGGGAGACGAAAAAAATTAAAATGACATCATCGAACGTTCGTAATCCACGCGCTCGCATTTTCCCTCCACGGAGACGCGATGATCCGATCACGATGAGAGAGAGAGAGAGAGAGAGACGCACAGCGAGATCGCGTGCGAATGGTCAGGGACCAAAATTCTTTCCATTCAACTTTCCCGATCGTCGCCACGTTTCGACGCCTAAATCGAAGGAACGCGATTCGGCGATCGTTCATCCGTCACCCTTCTCGTCTTATTTAAGCTACGAGGCTGGATGAGATCATAACCGTGTTCTAGAAATAGGCGAAACGAAAAGTGAACACGGGAGTGAAATTCTTTGCCGTCTCGCAATTAGACGAAACTAGGATTTAGCGCGATTAGATGAGAAAAAGACTCGATATCCCCGTCGAAGCGAGGAGACAACGGAGAAACCGGCGAGATCTACGACCCTGGCATTGGAACGCTACCGCGAATATACGAGTATGCATAGTACCAAGGTATACGCAAAAGTGTCGTTTCTAGGATCGTGCGACGAATGTAATTCCGTTCTTCGCGAAAATTAAACATGCGACGGACGAAAATAAACCTCGTTTGATCCTTGGCACGTTTCAAGGTTTTACATTAGAAATTAGGGCCAATAGTCCGGAACGAACGATGATAACGCGTTAAGGCATCAAACGAGGAAGCCTTCGTTCGATGGCTTTTCTTCTTCGAACGTACGAGGTACCTATGGCATTGGAATATAATAAAAATTGGCTCGTCCACTTACAGCTCCAGTTGCACGTCGTCCGTGTCGTCCGTCGATCTAAGTTTCAATTCAACGACGATATCCTCGCCGATGCGCCCTTGCACCGCCAGGATTCGATCTTCCTCTTCCCATCCTGGTGGTATCTTGATTCTCGATGTACCATCTGAAGGAAAATAAAGAAAAAACGAATGGCAATTATCGAAAAACGTTTTACGTAAGAACACGGATATTTCTTGCGTTTGTCGTACGATCGATGAATCGATCGGAGATAATGCTCTCGGCGTTGCTTCGAGGAAATTCATTATTCCAGAACTACCTGATATTTTAAGACTCACGTGTTCCGCAAAATAGTCTACGTGTGGCAGTACCTACGTGCAAAACCGTAGCATAAATATAGATACGTAGAGAGAAAGCGCGATAAAGAGAGGGAGAGAGAGGGAGAGAGAGAGAGAGAGAGAGAAGGGGAGGGAGGAGAGAGAATAAAACGAGACGTTCTCCAAATTTTACGAGATATCTTTTGCGAGAACTTGATTTTCTTCCCAAATTTCACGGTTGCGCGATACTCAGCCGCGAGCACCGACGACACGCAAACCGAACGACGACCGCGCAAACAAATAAATGGAACTTTCGATAAAGATCGGCGCACGATTATTCGGCGCCTTTATCCAAATTCTCATCGGCTTTTACGAAAATGACAATATTTAACGGAAAACGCAAATCGCCCGCTATTTATTTACAATCAGGTATTCGCACGTAGATCCACCGCCGGGTAAAATTAGATACTCGTATTTAGTACATTTTTCCAAGCATTCCGGCGAAGCGTGAATGCCGCCAACGCGAGTTTCTGCGACTATCTTGACGGTAGAGAGAAGCGTCATATTCGTATCGCGCGATGTTAATAATCGCGGAAGAAATTACGTTTCTTACCTGTTAGAGTCATTACGTTGAGGGTTACGAGGGCCGGTTCGTCCTCGCATTGACATCACTCGCGTTTATCGCGATGGAACTACCTGTCCTCGGTCTTTCGGTCGAGTCGCGAACCACCGGCGCACCACCACCGCCACTGGCAGCATCGGCAACGGCAGAGCAAAGGCAGAGGAAAGGCAGAGGAAAGGCAGAGGAAAGGCAGAGGAAAGGCAGAGGAAAGGCAGAGGAAAGACAGAGGAAAGGCAGAGCAACGGCAACACCAGAGTCGCGCGTCTCTCTTCGTCTCCTCTCGCAACGAACGTGTCTGCTGACCCGAGACACGCAGCACACCCTACGCCACGAAATTCAACGGCAGGAGGCCCTGCTCCGATCTAAAATCGGAGACAGTACTCTCGGCTTCGTCGTTTTAACGAAACGCGCACATGCGCCGTACGTGGAGCCCGCATTTCTCTGATGTAACTTGCCAGTGGCGGCGCGGTCGCGGCCTTTCCTCCTTTTCCTAATCTCGGCGCAACATTTTACTCTTTTTCTCTTTAACTTTGCCTATATTCGTATCGTTTCGCTCCTAAATCCGGGCTTAAGAACCTTCTTCCAATTCCCCCTTCGAAAATGCTCCATTTTTCATTTTTCACTTTTCACTTTTCACTTTTCACTTTTCATTTTCACGTCTCGTTCACGTGGACGTCCTTTCAAGTAATCCTTTCCATGTCGCCAATAGCGACATAATTATTGGACGCGATCGCTCGAAATATTATATATATATATTCTTTATTTCCAACGACCAGTCGTAAAAGTCCGGTACTCCGGTACTCTACCGAGAGATCGTTTTGGTAAAAAAGAAACGACTCTCCTCGACCATTCCCTGGCAATCGAATCGTAGGTATTATTTCGGGTTCCAAATGTCCATAACAATTTTAGAACGTTCAGACGCCGGAGTTGGAGTTCGCTCCAAAGCGAATGACCGAGCGATTTATTGGATACCCAAAAGGAAGGAGCTGTGCCTCGTGAGACGTGAGATTTATAGACTCTTGCTCGGCGCAATTTTCTATCCGCTCGCCATAAAAAAGGAATTTTATCATTTCAAAGGATAATGTGGAATGACGCTTTCTCCACGTACCAAAAATGTTCCTTCCAGGAAAATTCGTTCGATTAAAAAGATTGGGGCTGGTTGAAAAAAAAAAAAAAAAAAAAAAAACAAAAACGAAAGTAACTTATGTACACGTTTATTGAAATTAAGACCATAAGTATATTAAGAATAAATAACGACGATCGTGGGGCATCGACGAACGAAATGAACGTCGTAATGATAAAACGACTATTCGTTTCATAAATTACATATATTTTCTTACCTAGCGATAAGTTATATATATATATATATATATGCATATAAATATATACCCTTACCTAGGTATTCCCTCGTAAAGCATAGGTGTGCAACGAATAAAATACAATTTCGTGGCAAAACAACGCGGAGACTGTCGTCGTCGAGATGTAAACCGGCAGATAGTAAGATGGATAGATGGATGGGCAGATAGACGGACAGACAGCGAAAGAGAGAAAGGATGAGTAATTCGAGGGAGTTAGAGCTCTCCATTAGGTACGTAAAAAATAAAATACTCTTCTATCGCGCCACCTTTCGTTCGATTTATAGGATAAACAATCCATCCCCGGGTAAGAAGTAAACGAAACGATCCTACGATCCGCGATATCGCGAACGTTCTAATTGGTCAGTGTTTGCGTTTGGACGACCACCAACGTCCCGATATACGCTCGCGAATGCCTTCTTGGATACGCCTGTAGAGAAGAAGAGCGATGAAGGGTATCGCCATAGTTTCCTTCTTGAAGAGATAAACGTAAACGGCGGCCATGAGAAGCGTCAGATCGGTTATATAATTGACCGTCGACTTTACCGTGTTTCGAGCGCGAAGGGCAAGGCGTTCGTCGTTGGCACGATCGGTCGGAGACGAGTTCGGACAATGTCTATCGATATCCGATCTAGTTCTATTCCGAGGTCTGTACTTTTTGCTCTCCAATGCCCTTTGCAAACGTTCGATCTTAAGTTCGGTCGGTGTCGTTGCCCTTTGTCTGTCTCGCGAGCTCGATCTCGAGGTGCCTTTTCTATTTCGCGAGGTACGATCGACGGATCTCTCTCTACCGAGGCCTCTTTCTTCCGACGTTGTCCTCGATCCTGCCCGATCGCTTCTCTCTCGCGACGGAGCGCGTACTCTGCTTTTCGAAGAGGATCTCGCAGGGGTGCCGCCTCTTTCGACGGAAACGTTCCTCGATCTAGAACTCGGCGATCTCGTCCTCGAGGACGCTCTGCTCTCTCTCCTTTCTTTGACCGGCCTCGTCGCGTCTCCGGAGGGCGTCGCGGCGCGCGATCCAACGATATTACTTCTCGTGCCGATCGCTTCGCCACCGGACGATCCTTCGCTGTCACGAACCTGCTTGCCCTTGACAACGCCGGATACTTTCCTCTTACTCGCTCCTTCGTTTCTTCTTCGATCCTCCGTGAAGGGGCCAGGTCTCGAGGGACCTGAATCGTCCTGAATCCTCCCAGCTGCGACAGTCGGATTATGACTCGACGAGTGTTCGCGCACGATCTCGGTGTAATGACTGACGACCGCCATTCTCGCTTCGACGTCGGCCTCGCTCGTATCCCCTTCGGGCGTTGCCGAGCGCATTTTCGCTTGTATTCTGCGATTCTTAGCCGCTTCTCCGGCCGATAATACGCTGTCGGTATCCGATTCCGACATGACGCCGGGTTTCATCGTATCGTAATACTCGCTCGTTGCGACGAAATCGCGCTCGTTCCTATCCGACGGTTCATCTTGTCTAACGGCCGGTACCTTTCTTATCGGTTTCTCGGGTGGTACGGCTTTGCCAAAGTCGTTCGTTCGTAAAGCTTGTCCGTCTTCCTTCGGTTTCTTCAGGATCGATTTCGGTTGAACGTTGGTAGGCGACAAGGGTGGTGGTTCTACCCAAATCGATGGAACCGTCGTCGAATCGTCCGCGATCAAAGGGTCGCCGTATTCGGAAAAACGCGGCTCGTCGAAGCTATCGTAGCGCGGGATCGGTCTACCTCTCGGATGATACGTATCTTCCTCTTCCATCACTCGTCTCGCCAAAATTCTCTGCTTCAAATTTTTCAAATCTTCGCTGTCGGCGCTGCTCATCTCTTCGGACGATTCTTCCGACGTCTCGATACTTTCCTCCTCCTCCTCCTCCTGCCCCTCCCCCTCCCCCACCTCCTGCTCCATCCGCTCTTCCCCTTTCTCCCTCCGAGCTCGCTCGTCCCTTTGCTCTTGCTTTTCCGACGCGATCTGTAGATACATACATACACACACGCATATATATATTTTTGTGTAAAATGAGCACACGGATGGTTACGTCAGATCGATAAAGATATCGAGATGGATCTCGTTATCTCGTACGGGATGACTTTGAAAAGGCGCGACGGACTTTGCGACAAAGACGGTGTACGTTCGAAAGTTCGCGTCGATTCGTTTCAAAGTCAGGCCGCACGGTTTTAGGCGGCATTAGGGCAACGGACCGAAACTGACACACCTCTTGAAACGAAGAAATCGTCCGATTGGTGGAATCGACTCCCGAGTCGACACCCAAGCCTATCGATTTCTCCGCCAAAGTTTCCTCGAGCAAAGGCACGTTGGTTTCGTGCCATCTGCGCAGACGTTCGGCTCCCTCCTCGTCGCTGCTCCTCCTCCAAGGCCTCGCGGTTATGGTAACCTCGTCGGTGGGTAGATACGGATCGGATCTAGCCTCGACGTCGGGCAAAAGCAACGGAGAAAGAGGCTTCGTAGGTTTGTAGACTCCCTCGGCCTGACCCTCGCTCAATCTTCTGCGAGCTCTCTTAGCTTGCCAAGAGGATATCAGGTTTTGCGTGGCTCCACCGGAATTGGACAACTTTCTTCGAAGAACCGAGGCCGTTTTCACGGTTGTCCGAGCTCCTCCCATTTCCAACTCCTCTCTCGGCAAGGAAGCCAGTTCTCCGGTTTTTCTCTCCAACGCTTCCTTTCTCTTCGCGCTTTCCGACTCTTTCTCAGCTTCCATCGCTTTATAGAAACGTTCCATGGCACGTTCGTGCAACATCTCCGTAGAGCTTACCGCCTCGCGCATTATCTCTATCGCTTCGTGCTCTCTGCTGAATAATTCGGGAAGAGACAGAGACATTGGGGGCGGTAATAAATCCTCCTCGTCCTCCGTCACCTCCGTCGTACCATCCCCTAAAAGAATATATTCATAATTAAAACTATAAATCAGATATCATTCGAATTATACCGTAATTATGGTTTATTCCGTCAAATCATTACCGGTCAAGCTTAAGCCTTTATCATCCTCCTTGTTCTCGACTTGGTCCTTCGGATACAGGACCAACATGAATTCCGAACTATCGTGCAATATGTCGTTGTCCTCTCTAGGCGATGCCGGCGATCGCATCGCATCGGGCTCGTCGCTCGAACCGTTTTGCTTCTTCAAAATCGACGTTGGTCGGAGGAGCGGAGAACGCGACCCATTAGACCCCTCGTCTGGATTCTCTCGAGTTCGAAACGGCGAAAGAGGAGACAAACTTCTTTCTCTCGACGGCGAGGAGGAAGGACCGATCGAATCGGTCCTAGGCGGTGCTGAGAAAGTCCCTATGGCGACGGTGATCGGGGATGTCGGGGATGTCGGCGACGTCGGCGACGTAGGTCTTTTCTTCGTTTCAACGGGAGCCAAAATCGTCGGTGAGGTTGCTCTTCCTTTAATCCCCGAGCCTTCCTAAACGATTAACGATACGATCGCTTACTACGAATAACGACGCGCCATCGAATATACTAATCATCTTTGTAAGAATCGTTCGATCGACTGTACCTGCGATTCGTTAGTTTTCACGGAGGAAACATCCTGTCGTATCGTATGATTCTCCGATCGATTTTCGTATTTGGAATGATCTCTCGATCTAGCGGGTGGTACAGGCGGTACGGTTCTTTCGACGTGTATCGTAGTGTCCGGACCGAAGGTGACCCTGCTGTCCGCTCTCGAGGGTCTCTCCATCGACAATCTTTGCGCCGACGAAGATCGTCCTCCGAAACGAGATCGTCCATCCGTCCCCGCTTCTTCTCTCGTAAGGCTCCTGCTCCTCGGAGCTGGCTCGACGAAACTAACCTCGCGTTTATCCCCACGCGATCGACTTATCTCTCTTTGGCTCTGTGACTTTCCAGTTAATTGCGACGACGTTGCCCTAACGTACGCGAGACATCGACAATTTCATTATTTCGATTGTTTTCGTTAAACGATCCCGAAACGATGGTCGCTTTAAGCTAGTCGCCCATCCTTTTCGATATTCGCTTCTTCCTTCCTACCCTTTATTTAAATCTGGAACGAAGATGATGTCGCTCTCTTCGCTCGGATCGCTCACTCCATACGGATTCTCCGCTTTTACCCGAAATCTGTATTCCGAGCCTTCGAGCAATTCGGTTAGCGTTGCTGCTGTTTGACGGCTCGCCGTTGCCTTCAGCCATACCTCCCAACCGATCTAAGACCGCGCGTATGCGTGGGTGCGTACCATTGTTGATTTATTAAAAAACACACAAAATATATATACATAGAGAGAGAGAGAGAGAGAGAGAGAGAGAGGATGAGTAAATACTGGACGAGTCACAGCCCGCTTCCTTACTCTATAATACTCGACGATGTAAGTACCGATCTTACAACCACCGTCGTCCTCCGGTTCCTTCCAAGATAACGTTACGGATCTGCCCAGTGTCATCGTGACGTTTACCTTTCCAGGCGCAGCCGGTCGATCTGCGAGAAAATAATAAGCTTTGAGAAAAGTCTCGAGAAGAAGGTCCAACGGCAACGCGTTTCGTAGCGTGGACCAACCTGTAACGGTAACGAGAAAGGAGGATGCGTCTTCGCCGAGTTTGTTTCTAGCTTTTACCGTGTACTCTCCTCTGTCGAATCGCTTTGCGTCCGGTATTTTTAAAACCGACTCTCCGTCCATAGATTCGAAAATATGCCGCGTGTCTTGAGAGAGAGGTTCTCCGTCGTGAAACCAAGCGACCGTAGGCGGTGGTCTTCCGGCTAAAGATACCTTCAATCTGATCGTTTCGTCCTGTTCGAAAAGGAGACCGTCCTCGTACTGCCTCGGTAATCGTATCTTTGGGAACGCTGAGAGCGGAGAGCGTGCGAGCATGAATTACGGTGCGTCTCGTTTATAACCATAAAGCTAGCTAGTCACCCTCGACAAATCACTGACCTTCGAGAATCAGTCTGGCTTTGGTACTAACGTGGCCAGCCCTATTCGTCGCGGTACACTTTATTTCACCCTCGTCGTTGAGAGCCGTCTGATGAATAAGTAGTACGCTCTTTCCATTTTCCGTCAAGATTCTCGTTCGTCTGCTGCTAAAAATTTCGAAGCCGTCCTTGAACCAAGAAATCTTTGGCAAGGGAGTCCCCGTAAATCTGACCACGAATTCGGCCTAAAAACAATTGTTTAGTTTCCATAGGTAGGTTCGTAGAAATGTGTACTTTTAACCAATTACGAGACCTGTTCGTTCTCCAAAGCGATCAAATCGGCGAGTTCGAGGTCGAACTGCGGGGCGGAAGCAGCGGCTCGTTGCAACGTTACCGTCAACGGATCCGACAGCTCGCTAGGAGCCGAGAGACCCACCGCATTCTGTGCTCTGACCCTGAACTGGTAACGCCATCCTGGCTCAAGACCGCTCAACGTTAGTTCCGGAAAAGTGCAGAGGCCAGGCTTACTACGCACCCAATGAGCCGAACCCATTCGCCTATGTTCGACCAAGTAACCCACGATGGCCGACCCGCCGTTACTGGGCGATCGTTCCCAACGTATCCCTACGACGTCCGGTTGCGCGTCGTCCGTTCCTGGTATGAGAATCGGCTTGCCCGGAGGTGCTGGCAATCCTGACAATAAAATCGTACGCGCGTGTCCGTGCATTCAAACATCTTCAAATGTTTCGAGATCGACGACGATCGGACGATCGAGGAACGATATAAAGCCGATCCGAACCAACGGAAATTTCTCATGAAACGAAATACGATGCTCCGTTGACGATTTAGGAAGATAAATAGGAAAGGTTTATTAGAGAATTAACGTTAAGTTGCGGGGAGTGAAAGAAGGAGAATCGTCCGCGCATGCCAGAACGATGCTTACGTGCTTGTCGTAAGAGTATCGCGTAGAATAGGCGATCTCTAACACAGGTTTGCACGTGGCGTTCTTAAAATAAAATCTGAAACGTTTGGCAAGCCGAGGGCCGCTAGACCACCGCCTAGCTACGCGCAGAGGAGCTCAACCGACATCGGACACCAACTCTCGATCTGTCTCTCGATCGTCTCCAACAAGATAGTTTTCGCGTCGAGATTTCCATACTCTCGTTACGATCATACGACCTCGATCGTTTGCGTATGTTCGTAGCGACGTCGTGTAAAGATCGATTCTTTTATCTCTCTTCTCTTTTACCGTTTCCCGAGAATATTACGAATTGGCATTTAATCTCGGAATTTCTAGCATGCCCGATACCTCTTCGAAAACTACGATTGCTCAATAATCGAATACGAAGCGATACGTCAAGTCGACCTTATATTTTCGTACTCGCCCCATGCGTTAGACGGATAGCTACCCATCGTTAAAATAAACATCCTCGAATCGCGCTAGTTAATTTTAGATCCCCGAAAGATTTCGCGATAAATAAATAGACGATAGCCGATCGAATTTTTAGACCCAAACTTGGGAAATTTACTTGCACGGACAAGAAAAAGAGTGAGTCCTTCTACTTTGGTCCCGTAATATCGATCGGCTTAGTTTGAAAAGTCGATGGATCGCTCGTTGAAATGTACGGGGGGGTCTACCTGGTCCATCCCAACGTGGTCTTTTGGACGAGCTCGCTAGAGAGATGCTCTTGGAATAGTGTCTCTTTGTAGTTGCGTTCCCCATGATCGTACTTGCTCTTCTTCATCCGCGTCGAGCGTGGCTCGACGAGCGCGCTTTTTCTGGCCAGGGTTTCGAGCTTTTCGCGGCGTTATCGCTGCTGAATGCTCGATCCTCGAAAGATCACGATCGGAAGAGACGGCGGAATTAGCGCTCGCTTCCGCGTCCACCGAACGGCGAAGGGAGGAATATAAGAGTGCGCCTATCGGAGGAGGATTCGAAAGATGGACAAAAAAAATAACGGGCTCGTTCCGTCCTTCGATCTTGATCGAATCGAAGATGGATGGATGGATAGATAGGGAGGGAGAGAGGGAGAGAGGGAGAGAGAGAGAGAGAGAGAGAGAGAGAGTGTGGGTGAGAGATCGAGATTCGGCTCGATATAGCTTGAGGCTCGGTGCGGCACTGCCGGACCTCCTCGTAATCGACGACCGTGGCGACGCCAGACTCTTCCGACTTCTTCCACGTCTATCTTTATTCCGCTCCTACACCTCCCCTTCTTTTCTCTATCTCTCTTTTTCCCCTCTTTTCCTCAAATCCAAATACTCTCGTTGATATAATATTTTCATCGATCACTACTTTTATCGTATACATATCAGGCCGTTTTTATTTATTATAATACATGTCTTCTTTTACAATTCATTAACATAATAACATATATATTATGTAAATATTATATATATAAAACAGAGAATATAACTCCACGTATCATCATGTAAATATAAAATATATGCATATCTATGTGTATAAGTATATATAAAACGATAATTTTTGTAACATATTTCTTTCTTCTTCGCACGAGTAGTTTTATATAAGTAGTTGTATATTACGAATAATCAATATTACAGATTCAATTGGACAAATATGCAAGATCTATATCTTATTTTTGCAAAGATTCATTTTGGGAAAATTGGCACGGCTCGTAACTTGTAGCGTATAAAGATCATTTTTTTCGTATTCTTGTAGAGATTAAGGTGCATAGGAACATTGTAACTTAAAGGTACATTTTCACGTCGATCTCAATTTTGTACAAATATATAAGTATTTGGAGAAAGCCGAGATATACTTGCGAAACTATGCAACTGGTAAATGCGAAATGTTGGACTAATCTATTTCCATGCAATTGGAAGAATTAGGACACGAGAGCCAGCAGACATTTCTTGTAATGTCCAGAACAATCACCCTGCAACAGTAATAAAAATGACATTTTTATTGCGCCATGGAACACGTAGAATTGTAAAAAATAAATGAGAGAGGTTACTAACGGTTATGAAATCCTCGAGCGATTCGTTATACTCCTCCTTAAACGCTTCTTTTATCTCTCCCATGTCAACTTCGGAACGCGTAACGACCAATCTGATGAGACGGCTGTCGTCCGTTCCCAATCCTTTCATACTTTTGTACAATTGTTCGGCAAAGAAAGCAGCTCTGTTGTTGACGCATTTTACTATTTCGAAATAATAATACGTACGTTGTCGTTAAAATATATGAAATATAAGAAAAGAAAAGAACGTTTGAAGGCATCATTTACGTACCAATAGCAAGGAGACCTTTCTTAACGTCCCCTGAAAATTCATTTTCTATAGCAGTTTCTATCGTATGACCGGTTATACTTTCGTACTCTCGGAAAATTTGTTTCAGTTGAGGTACGTTTCTTTGAACGAGGATCGCGTTGAACATCGATTCGTCGGTTCCAAATCGGAGTTCGCCTATACGTAAGACAAAGACTCGCTTAAAATTCACTTTGACTATGTGAAGAAGACCACGATAAGAAGAAAATACAATGTTCGCCGATCCATCGACATTGGCAAAAGTTTACGTACCGGCCTGTAAAAGAACTTTCGCATCTTCCATGGCAGAAGCTGGGTCTACGTCGAACGATTCGTCTCTATTGGCACAGCACAATGAGACCATTAAACGTTTGAAATTCCCAGATGTATCCGATCTCAAGTCATCTTCTAAATTTCTACGGTACACTAAAAATAAATATACGTTCGATGAATACTCGAAGAATACGGTATGAAGGGTTTCGAAAATGTCTATGCGAAAGACTCACTAGCTTCGTAAGCCTCTTTGATGACACGGATTTCATGGTTCGACATTGTGCACAATATCTCGATAAGTACGCATTCGTCCGTACCGATGCCAGACATGGCATCGTGTAGTTCTTTGGCATAGAACTGCGGCAGTGGCATCATCATGGCAAGAATTAGTTTTTCAAAGTTCCCAGACAATTCCGATTTCAAATCCTTTATCATATCCTATAAAATAAGACACGTTAAATCGTCATAAACGACATTCGGATCGAACGAGGTACTTACCTTTCCATAAAGCGTTTTAAATTGAGAAGCAATTTCTTGTCGCTGCAAGTTACTTCGATTGGCAAGAACGTTGATAATGGCCTTTTCATCCGTACCAAATCCTTTCATAGCTTTCCTTATCACTTCCGCGTCGGCTCTGGCATCAAAGCCGTTACAAGGTACCACCGTGGGTGACAACTGAAATACAAAGGTACGCACGGATAAGAACTTTGTTCCGCGTAACGACGAACTATTGTCGAATGAAATAAGAGAAAGAAAAACCAAAGGCAGTTCCATTAGATGTAATTTGATCTATACCGAACGCGTCGCGTATATCCTGTTAAACGTACAATCTCACCTTATATGCGTCGCAGCTCCGGGGGGCTGGGGCAACGCGGCCAGAAGACGTTGGCGAGTTAGCGCCGTAGGGGGAATATAAATTTCCTAACCCCTGCCCCCCGAGGTAGCTGCCACCAGGGTACGGTACCGAATTAGATGACAATGGCATATTAGGATTAGACCAAGAAGAAGAAGAAGAATTTCTATCTCCGAAACGATGCGCATTTTGTTCATGCGGAAGATTAGGATAAATAGAATTTTGTTGCTGCTGATAGGAAGGAGATTCCGGCATGGAAGAAGACGGATAAGACGTTGGCTGCGGAGGATATATATTTTGTTGCGGTTGAGGAGGATAGTGCATTTGTTGAGCCTGAGGAGGATAGGGCATTTGTTGCGCCTGAGGAAGATAAGGCATTTGTTGCGCCTGAGGAGGATAAGGCATTTGTTGCGCCTGAGGAAGATAAGGCATTTGTTGCGGAAACCGAGAGGTGCTAGCCGGATTGGAATGGCTCGGTTGCATCGGATTAGGCGAAGAAGCGTACGGAGAGTAAGGTTGAGGCATGCCGAATGAGACCGGAGCTGCGTTTGAAAAGCCTGTGTTAGAGGTATGCGTATATGGCGGAGCACCGGGGGCAGAGGGTGTACCAGGAGGAACCCCAAACGACGTCGGTGGTGGTCCGCGTCCTGGAAACTGGATCGTCGGAGGTCCCTTGGATAACGTTACAGATACAGATATAACTGCTATTTTATAAAAAGATCATGCGTAATGAATCAAGTATTATATAGGCAGAGTAAGATTCTATGTTAAATATTCGTCTACTTAAGAAAAAAACTCTATTATACCGTATTCAACCGTGTTATATGAATCTCGTCCGTTGGAGTTGATTCGTGTTGATTTGAAAGAAAAAAAAAAAAAAAATGATACGGTGCAAAAGCACACGACGAAATTATGAAAATCCAAAAATGATGCTCACCTGATATCCGTAACTCATCTCGTTGTTTCTTCCGACTTTGCTGATTTCAAGCGGTCTGCGATGATCTGTCGGGTAAAGGAAAAAAAAAAAGTAACGATAAATAGACGGTCAAAGGATGATCCTGCGAGCGATTCGTCGCAAAGAACGGATATGTACGCTCGTAAAAGTAATGCTAACGAGAGGCAGGAAGGGGACACGAATCTTTCCACTGGAATCGTTCCTTCGGAGGAAAACGTAACGACGTTTGGTAACGCCCAACGGTTAACCGTCACGTTTCTCCCAAAGACGTTATGAAACACTGTTTAGCGAAGCAAATTCGTTTAAAATATTTATACTATGCGTTTTCGATGGCGTAATCACTTTTGGAAAGCGTACCGCGCTACTTCCATCGAATCGCTTTGGCACGTTAATCGCGAATAAGAAAGAAAATCGATTCACAGGGGAAGAAATTACCTCGAAAGAATGACTAATTCTTCCGCGTCTGGGCGAGACAACCGTTATGCGATGCGTCTATCCCACGTCAGAGGAATTCTCCGAAGAAAACGTAGTGGCTAGCGTGTAGTGGGACGGCCGGGGGACGGAATTGCTCGTAGTTGTGCAATTACTGTTTCAAATACTCCTCCAATTGCGAGTAAACGAGGTACGATAAAGATTCTCTCGTTTATTTACATACGATCGACCGAAAGACTCCCGAAAGTAGTTTCTAGTATCCGTTGGTATCGATCGTTGATACATCGATTTATCGACGCAACGTCGAGGAATTTAGTAGTTTCACATATCGATTCTTCGTTCGGGTAGTTAACCTTGAACGAACCGTCTTAGCTGAAAACATTGGTCTCTGACGCATTCGATGTATCGCTGGATTAACATTGTAATAAAAATGAAAAGGTCACGTAAGAAACGCTCGGAGGGTGCTTCAATTGGCTCGACTTTGATATTTTACGAAAGAGGGAGGTTAATTTTTTTTTTTTTCAAAGAGGTAATATACGTCGAATTTATTCGATGAGCACGACACGAGGAAAACGACTTTAATCGCAAGAGGTATAAGATGATGCTTTTTTTTATGGAAAAATTGAAGATAAGTGGTAAGGATAAAAGGGTTTGGCGAGTGAGAGACGATAGACGCAATCTTCAAAATAATTTATTAAAAATGTCGCATATTCGATATACGAATCGGTAATTAGTAACGGTATAATTAATAACTGGTATGCACATTGTACGTATGCATATACGAGCACGTCTTTGGTGTATCTGCTAGTTTCAATATATATAACTGCTCGGTGATTGCTCGTTAGAATTCTTTGTTATCGGTAGAAGGAATGATCGTGGTACGCAATATGTCGTACGTAGTACGTCGAGATCAGGTGGTACGAGGTCGCTTCTTGGAACGAGAGAGAGAGAGAGAGAGAGTCCAAGAAGAATTCGTATCTTTTGGGATCATAGGAAAAATCGGATCTGTGAATCATTCGTAGGATCGAGAGACGGCGACGTCGTCGCTCGACGAATCGTATCACCTGATCCTCGAACCCGTTTCTAGGTTATACATACATAATTGCTAAGAAACATTCGTGTCGTGTGCGCATACGAGGAGTGTCTCTGCTGTTCTCTGTGTGTACGCGTGTATGCATATGTGTGTGTGTGTGTGTGTGCGCATTTGTGTATGTATGCGTGTGTATGCGTTTGCCATTCGTGTCAGTTTATTGTCAGATTTCTTGCTGACCTTGATTTTCGCCGTACTAATCGAGCGTCCATCGAAAGAGATCTTCATGCATGAGTGTTTTTATTTCGTTTTATTTTTTTTTTTGTTTTTTTTTTTTCGTTTTTTCCTTTTTCGTTTTACTCGTTTACTTTTCTAATTTTCCCTTACTGTCAGTGCACAAGCATGCACTAAAAACAATACGTTTCGCTGCTAAGAGATAATAATATAAATTACTGCTGCGAAAGTGTCGAGAGTATAATTTGGTCTTTCTTAGAATAATATTTAATAATCGTCTTCGCGCCATACCGAAGAAGTTTAAGAATACGATCGAATACGCCCGTCGATATTTTTATTACTTACATTCACATATTTTCCTTTCTTTTCTTTTTCTTTATTATATAGCGATAAATGGGCGTTCATATAATCGATCAAACGATTTCATTATTTCGCGATACATGCGAGAGTATTTATCGAACGAGACGACGAATCGTTGGGAATTCGAACAGCGAGATTATTCGCCTTTAAATCGTTTCCAAAGTATCTCGTACTAGCACTCGTTTTTAGGATTAAACGCATTATCTTGGTAACATATACGAACGTAGAAAACGAGTCCGGTCAACGTGAAAATTCTTCTTGGTCGTATCGTATGGAAAAAAAAGAAAAAAAAAAAAAAAATAGAAAAATTAAAAAGAAAAAGCGATTGGACGAATCGATTTTGTGCGAAATCGTGTACGCCGTACACGGGCACGTCATCGTCGCTAACGTCGATAAATAAATTCATAATTACGATAAACGGACACGAAGATTCGCGCAAGATCGATGGTTCGAAATAATAAGCGTTTCTTTCGGCAGTCTTTGAAGACGAGCTTTGAACTCATAAAAGTTCTGTGCGACTATAAACCTTTGATCTTTAAACTCAATTTACGAAATTAAATTAAGGGAGAGGGACGATAATATAAATCAATCTATAATTGTGAAACGCGCGTATTACAATTCGTCTCGGTAGCACGATGCCATCTCATCCTATACATATGTACACGCTCGTACGTATATATATACATATATAATTTCCTAGTTTTGTCTTCAAACTCGAAACGATAGTATTGAACTTGCGCTAATCGTACAGTCTCGCTCGTTCGGTTTATCTTCCGTTTGATTTTCTCAGGAGAGATTATCGAGTAAGACGTTATTTCAGACATGAAACATCAACGACGAAGCGCGATCGATTATTTCCCAAAAAAATGACGTTTCATTTATTTCGTTGCAAAAATCTTCTGAAACAATATCTCATTCGATTCCACTCGATCCGTTCACCGATTTTATCATAACATTTGTCGATACGCGAGACAAAAGAATCATTTTCCTTCGCTGCCACGTTTAAACGATCCAACAATAAACGCGTTTCTGGATATGGTTCACATCGTGATAGTAACGACTATTCCTCTACGTGATTATTATTTATATTATTGTTGTTGTTATTATTATTATTATTATTATTATTATTATTATTATTATTATTATTATTATTAAATATTATTATTTTTATTTGCATTTTGTTGTCGTAATTATTATTATTTAATAATATTTGTATTATGCGGCTTATACTCGGCTTTTCTAGAGCATTTAAAATTCTTACGGACTAGAAGAAAAGTATTTACAAGAGAGGAGCTTCGTGAAATCCCGAATCCTTCCGAATCTTCCCGGGATCGGGGCGAATAGTTAGTTCGTCGAGGAGCAATGAAAAAGCGAGAGGACGGGATTAAAGAAACGACAATGGAATTGAAATTCGAAGAAATGATCATCGAGTATCGTACGTGGCATCGTTCGCGCTCGATAAGGTATAATTGCGATGCGTTGCAGTGTGCGTTGCAGTGCGTCGAAAAAGGAGGGGACCAAAAGCGAAAGGGCAAAAAGGACGTCCTAACGAAGTTTCCCTTGTTACCGAGTGACGAGAGCGCTCGTCGCACCAAGTTTTACGCTCGAATGACCGTTGTTCCTCGTTGTTTCGGGTTGCTGTGCGCTCGTACGATCGATACACGCGAGGTTCTTCAGCGAGTTCGCGCGAACGACCCTCCACTTACAAGTTGACGCGTTTTCGCCTCTCTCTCTCTCTCTCTCTCTCTCTCTCTCTCTCTCTCTCTCCCTCTATTTTTTTACTTCTTTCGTTCCACTCCAAAGAACGTTACGTTCTCGAATGAACTCGATATTATCGTTTTCGAAAAATTATCCTCCTCGACCAAATGCCTATCCTCGATCAAATCATAATCTGAACATCGTTATTCGAGTCTGTCTCGGACGATGATTCGACAAAAAAGCGAAATATCTTTCCGACGATGCGATGCGATGCGATGCGATGCTTATTCTAAACTTATTTTGTGCCTTTTGCAAGTATTAACGAGTATGTAAATCATATCTCCCGTTGCAGTTGTCGCGAATGATAACACAAGAAGGCCGATGTTACGGTATTGGAATACCTCGTCGTACTCGTATATCGAACGGTTTGTGCTGCTTCCTTCGGCCGATGCGGAGCTTCAACGAAAAAGCTCCCAAGTACGGTAGAAAGAACAAAAGCATAATAACGCGCGTGCACGCAAATTATCGTGCTCGAGCGACCCTGTTTCTTCGTTAGTTAATTATGCTCGCTCGTCGCGACGTCTCGAAAAGAACATGTAAACGTTGGTATGTATGTCACATCGTCGACGCACGACACGTTTCCCCGTTTCAAATAAAATTTCTTTTTCCTTTCCTTCCTATTTTTTTTTTTTGATTTTTGAACGATTTAAAAAATTTTTTTTTTATCTTTTTCCTACCGAGACAATTCTTCGCTCTCTTCGGAGCTTCGTTTCGTCGGTTCGTCGTTCGGACCGAATAGAATGGACTCCTTGATTTTTCTCGGCTTGAATATCGATGAATTTTTATTAAAAAAAATTCTCCGTATGTACGTACATACGTATCGAGTACGAATACGTGGCAGTTTGGAGGATCACATTTTCGTTGATATTTCACGATGAAAAATAAAATGTACATTGACGTTGAAGTAAGTGTCTCGGAATACCATCAGTCTTATGTTCTCTGGATCGTTATCGATAAAATAAATAGATTTGCGTAAGTTTCGTTAGTTACTCTTTAGCGGAAACGAAGGAGAAGAAGAAGAAGGAGAAGAAGCGACAAGTAACGATTTGTAAAATAATAGGCGCGCGTACCGATTTCTTTTGGCCGAAAACGATACTTACTACCCGACCAATAGTAATGGTCGGTATCGTAGGATTGTCCTCTTTCAACGTGTCGTGGAGGGTCGTTTTTTTTCTTTTTTTCTTTTAGCGTCGTGACACGACCCTTCGCCGAATTAACTTTTACTTACAGTTAATCGTGAAAAGAATGGCGGTGATTTTGGCTAGCTGAAAATACGTATAATATATGTTGTATATTTGACGGATAATACCGAATCGATCGCAGCCGCTATTTCATTCGCTCGAATTCGCTGTTTCTTCTCTTTATCGTATTTCTGTTGGCGCGTCTTTCCTTTTTCTCTCCCGAAGAATTCGCGTTTCTCTCTTCACCTCGAAATTCGTAGTACTTATCGATTAGTAGTGAAGCGGCACGGTGCCGTTCTCCGTTGCGTTGCGTTGCGTTGCGTTGCGTTACGTTACGTTGCGTTACTAGAAAGATCTGCCAGTGAAATAAATAAAATAATTCGCGACGCCGATGTTCGCGAACGGAGGCAAACGCGTGCACGTGTGTAGCATTTTCAACCGTTATATAAATAGGTCAATAATCAATTATTTACAATTATGAACATGGTGTACAAGCCGTGACAACGACGCCGATGCCATTTTTGTCGAATCTCCGAAAAATTCTCCATTTAGCTTTTTCATTTTCATCGACGTCGCATCATCGGACGTAACAATAATTTCGAAGCACAGCTTCGAGGAAAACAGCATCGTATATATTTATCACATCATTTCGAACTACGACGCGATTTCTACCAACCGCATCGTCCGGCCCCTCTGATCGAAAGTCACGTCGCTTAAAATCGATTGATTGCTGATCGAATAAGATTAATTCGTTCTCTCTCTCTCTCTCTCTCTCTCTCTCTCTCTCTCTCTCTCTCTCTCTCACACACAGACACACTTTGTTATAGATACTTTTTTTAGTTTGTAGTTTGGTCGATATCTCTAGACGAAGTACAATGACATTTTCATCCCCTTAAGTACTCTTTTTTCCCCCTTTCTCATTTTATTCCAGAATCGACGAAGGGCCAGGCTAGATTTCTTTTTCTCTTTTCTTTTTAATTTTACGTTAAAGGAGTCAAGTGCTCGATGTCTCGGATCATTCTCGAATCACTTCTTCCTCGAATATATGTATCTAGGATCGAAACGGGAGTATCGATGAACCTTTGGGCTATTAAATAAAGAGCGTATGCGATCGGTAATTGAATTCAGAAAGGATAGTTTTCTCATTTCGTTATCGTAGGGAATACCGAGGAAGGAAAAGATTGGCGATATCGAAAAGTTATCGATACTCGTAAGGTCCTGATACGCGAAAATCTATACTACCATAACGGTGCGATATTACTAGGATTTTATTACTTATTGTCCTCGTTAAAACAGTTCGGTCATTCATCGCGGCTTGTTCTCCGTGGTGTGTAACGTAAACGGGATTTTAGTTTCGAGTTCTTCCTCTCTCTCTCTCTCTCTCTCTCTCTCTCTCTCTCGTGTTTACTCTAGCCGAAACGACGTTGCAAAAGTTTGAGAAACGCAACGACTCTTTGTTGACAGAGAGGGAGGCGTGCGTTTGGTATTCTTTCCTTCTTCCTTCGAGTACGTCAATTTTGTCGTCTCTTTGAAGACATCTCTAAACGTTTACGGGACACGAGCTTTCGCGCACGGAGGAAAAAGAAATACGCGAGATCCGTTCTGTCAAAGAGTTTCGATCTCTATCCGAGCCAACGAGCAGTCGACCGTCGTCGTCGTCGTCGTCGTCGTCGTCGTCGTCGTTTACTTTTGAAAGTCAGTTCGCTCAGTTCGTACAGTTCGTTAATCGTAAAGCAGAGGAGACAGAGTTCTGCGCGTTACGCCGCACCGAAAAAGTTCAAAGAGTCGTACGCTCAAAAGGAGAAGAAACGGCGTATAAGCCGTTCCGAAGGAAGACTCCTTGAAAGAGTTGACCGACGATGACAAAGGCATCGACGTCAAACGGATGGCGGAGGAGGTGGAGGCGGAGGTTGAGGCGAAGGATGATGGCGATCGTCACACGGTGGTAACGCGGTCGACCTCGACGTATCGCACAGAACTGTCGCTGTGTCAGCAGATCACTTCCTTTCCCTCGATTATCGCCGTCTCCGAGGATATGCTCTTCAATCGGTGCTGAGATATCGAGCGACTGGTCCGTTGCCGACAAATCCGCCAGACGACGAAAAAGATGACCGCGAGGATCGTTAGGATAGCCAAAACTCCGAGGGCGAGATGCAAAGGTGGCAACCGAAGGAGCACCGAGCAATGCGTCAAAGCCTCGTCGTAGCCCGAGGGACAGTGGGATACTCCGTCGCACCAAAGGGAAGCGTTTATGCAAGCGTCCAATTCCGGACAACGTTGCTCGCAGTCCCGGGCCATTTGTAGTCCGGCCGTAGACGTAGTCGCCGGCCTATAAACGAACGAAAAGATTTTTCTCTCGTCCCATCTCGCGTGGGATGGGACGACGCGACAGGATCGGGAAGATAATGGAAGATAATGCAGGGTATATTGGTCGAGGATTTACCTTCTGGTAAGTTCGAGCCACGTCACGCCGTACGGTTCGGGGTCGCTTATCAAAAACTCGACGGCGATCGTTCTAACGGGATCTCGGTCAGGTACCGGGATGAAATTAGCGCTACCGACGGACCAGCCATCGCTGAAAATTTCTACGACCTCATCCCTAGAATCTTCCATCGGTTTGGGACATACCGAGGCACGGACCTTTCCTCCGCTGTGCAAAACGATACGATTTTTCGTCGCGCATTTCACGCGATTCGTCATGATCGAACCGTGCGTTTGCACGTAGAGATATTGTCCTGGAGCCGGGTCGATCAGCCAAGGATGCTTCTCGCAGTTTCTCTGAAAATCATTTGCATAATGATATACGCTCGAGTGTCGATCGAACTGGCTCGAGTGGAACGTGCGGCAAAAAAAAAAAAATCGTATAGGTACCTCGTCCTCGTCGATGAGCGGCCATCTGTATTTGATCACCCCCGAAGGCCCTCTCACTCTGCGCTTTTGTAAACACGGCGACGTTTTGACGAACTCCCAAGTACCCTCGAAGAAGATGTTGTTGTAGTCGTCCAGAGCGTTCATCGACGTTACCGTCAGGTGTACCTCGACGATGTTCGAGCTGGACTTGACGTTCATAGGGAGAGAACGATTCGAGCAAAAGCAGTCGCGTTGTACGGCCGGTGCGTTAGGCCATGGGAGATCGAGCACCTGCGAGAACACGACGGGTCGGATACGTATTACGAAACGATCAGGGTTCACGGAAAATTCCTCATCTCTTTCTCTTTCTCTTTCTCTTTCTCTTTCTCTTTCTCTTTAGCGGTGGGACGCGTTACGGAAAATCGAGGACGAGCTTTTAAACGAGATCTCCTTTCCCTCGATACTACTTGTCCACGAGTACGATCGAATATCAAATTTCCTTCTAACCTATCGACGAGACGTAGATATAAATCTGTCGAAAAGAGATCGATTTTGATATCTAACCTCGTCCCGATTCTCACCAAAACTTATTCAAAGTTCGCTTCGCTTCGGAAACATTTGGAAACACTCGTCGGTAGTCACGATAGTCTATACATTTTACGGGCGAGAGAAGATCGAGAAACTTTGTTCGTTCGTTCGTTCGTTCGTTCGACGACCGAGTTCGATGAACGAACGTTGTTACCACGAATCTTTTGCCGCTGCGCCGCGCTCCGGATCTCGAGCACGGTCCGTTCAAAGGATATTATTCGTGGATATAACTGGGAGAATAGGATTTGCAGACTTATACGATGGATCTGCCTTTTGAATATCTTCCATTCTTCGTCTTTTCTTTTACCCCGTCGAATCGATCGCAGGACGGGGACAGTTTTGTTTATTTTTCTTTTCTCCATTTCTATTAGAATTAGTTTGCGATAGTTGAAGCGTGTACGAGTATATACTTACTTTGAGGGAGAAGTTATCGGATCCGATGCAAAGGAGACGATTGAAATCGGAAGAGGAGACGCTGCGACAGGTTCGGTTGCCGTTGAGGAGTCTGTTGAACCGCAGCTTGACGACCTCGTCGTGTTCACCCTCGAACCGGTACACGCAGCTGCAAAATCCGTTCCAGGCTGCACTTTCAGCGACTTAATCGAATTTACATGCTTGGTCGGTTACCCAAAGGTACGGACTTTGGATCGATAAATGCAGGAAGATTACGAGAGGAGGAGTATCGCCGGCGATGAATCTACGTTAATAGTTAAACGAGCCGAGCGATTCCGATCGAGTCACGTTTATCGATCCCTTCTTATCCTTTCGAATTTCGTTATATTTTCCCAACTACGACGATAATAACGGCAACGTTTCTTTAATTCCTTACTTCTTTCCCCTAAGGGACGAAAGAGCCGGTGCGCGTTCTCGTTCGCGTTCATCGAATTTGCTGCGCCGTACGAAATAGTCAGAATCGCTATCGAGGCATTTTTCGCGAACGATAAGCACGTGCGCCCCACGTCGGCGAACCTTAAGGTACGCAATCGGAAAAGAGACGGTATACGAATAGAAGCGGCTTCTTGCTCGTTCGCGGTCCTACGCGATTCGTTTCTACGGCCCTCGTAAATCTTCGAGATCGCGATCGTAAGAGATATTTTACGAGCCTCTGGGTTAGAACCCCCACGCGGATGTGTTTTGCAAGCGTCGATAAACCGGCTACTGGTTCTACCGTACGGCCTCGTTCTCCTCGTTGCCGTTTAAATCCTGGCCAAAAGGCAATTCGCACGCGCGCCCGAGAAATCGATGGATTCGATCGGTTTGACCGTCGGCAATGAGTAAACTTACCTAAGATTTTTCGATCCGCCACGACCGTAGAGGAAGATATCGCGAGGTCCTTGAAATCTACGATCGGGATAGGTGTCCCGATTTCGGCTGTAAAAGGCACGCGAGCACGGTCCGCTGCCGTAAGCTTCGCCGTCCTGATGGAGATCGACGAACTCGTAGAGAGCTCGAAAGTTGACGGGCCTTGAAGAGAAACGTTGAACGCCACGTTATTATGATAAAAGGCTTGGCCGATGGAATATAGCCGGGGATGCTTTCCGGTGGAAAAGATTAACTAGACCGTGTGATGCATCCTCGTGTCTTGTTACTTTTATTCTCTCTCTCTCCCTCTCTCTCTCTCTCTCTCTCTCTCCCTAGCAGGCTCTACCGAACGGTTGAGCGCACCATTTCGCGATATTACGAAGTATGAAAGATAAAATGCGACGATTAACGTCGGCGGTGATGCCGTTCGGCATAAAGATAATGATTATAGACTCGCCTGAGAGCCGTAGACTCGATCATGCGCATCTCTATGGTCAAGCTGTTGCCGGACGACACGAAGCTTTCTCCGAGGGAGCAAGGACGACTGACGTTTTGAAGAATCGCGTGGTCGCAAGTTCTTGGAACCTTGTCCTTGCAATATCTGGCAAGGAGGGTCGTGTTGTTTGCGGGACGCGCGACAACTTGCGAAGTCGCTTCTCCGAGTCTCTCTATGTACCTTTGACGTTCCTTCTCGCTAAATAGATTACGATAACGTGGAGAGGTAAATTGGGGTCTCTTAAAATCGAACATAGATTTAGATGTAGCGGAAGACCTACCAAGCGTCGTTGCATTCCCCAAGGGCCATCATTTCTCCGTCCCAAACCATCAGAGTCGTCGAACAGTCCTCGTCGGTGCCGGCAGAAGCGGTGACACCGACGTGAAACTTTAAAATCGACAACCAAACGCGAAACTGCGGTTGCGGTTGGACCGGCGCCGGTCTCCGCCATACGGTACCGGGACGTTGTTCCGGGAATTTAGGTAAAGGACGCGGTGGCGTAGGACTGGGTAAAGTCGGTCCGGCGCCGCGCAAATGATAGAGGCAGCTACTGTTTCTCGGTAGGGAATGACGAGGAGACTCCAAGATACCTCCGCCGTTACCTTTCAGCCAAAACTCGCAGCGCTTGTTCTTCGCGTACGTCGGTGAATCGGCGTCGACGAATTTCACCTGAGAAATACGTACTCACTGTCATAGGAAACGAGTACATTTTCAAAAGTTATTTTTTCCTTTTTTTTTCTCCTTTTTTCTTTTCTTTTTTCTTTTCCTTTTTTTTTCCTCTCTTTTTGCTTTCTTTTCCTACTCGACAAATCTACCTGGACTTCCAATTGAAATCCGTGAAGGGAGCGTTGCGGCGTCGAATGTAGAAAGGTACCGTAAGGAGAAGTCGTGAACTCTACGAGAATTTCTGGTCCGCTACTCGTTGCCTCGGGCACTGGTTCACCGCCACCGCAGAATTTTAGTATCACCGGATCCCTCGTGGTATAACCATCGTAGACGGTCACGTAATCCTGCCAAATATGAAATTCTCTTCTCTATATGACGTATCTTATCTGTCGATATAAGTTCGCCGTCGTGATCTACGAGGAAAAAGCGTTGGTTCGAAAAACGAAAGGGGGGACGTTGCAGTATCGCGCAACACCTACGCAATCCCTAGGGTAGTACAATTTTTCTTCCCATTCTGTCGTATCGTCTTACCACTTTTTATTATTTTCCTCCTTTTTCTCTTTTCTCCTTTCCTTTTTCTTTTTTTATAAAACATCGTTTCCTTAGGAAGAAACGATCGAGCCTCTGTACGCTAGGCGGAACGCGAGGTAAGAAAGAGAAATTAGGGATTTGAAAAAGTAACGCGAGAATTCTTATGTAAAGTAACGTTTCCTCCTTCTCCGTAGGACGGTCACGTAGTATCGTTCTCCATCTCCGCTTCCACTTTCAGCATCGTCGAGTATCTCCTCTCGTGGAAGTCCTCCTCCCACGAATTTATAACGTTTAATCCAATTTTCGCGGCTCCGTTTTACCTACCTGAATGACGTCGCAATCTTGCCAAAGGTGGAGCTCGCGTGGCGGTGACTCGGCTTGCGTCGCTGGTCTAGACCTTACAGCGACCAATTGACCTCTCGGTTGTCCGACCGAAATTAAGGCGTATTTCCCCGGCGGTACCTCGTGCTGCCTTACCTGCCCGACAACGAAACGTTCGAATGAAGCGAATGCAAATGTTCCACTAGAGGGGATTAGCTTTCTAACGCGTATTCGAGAACTTGCTCTTCGTTCAACTTGCATGAGCTTTTATCGTGGCCCATGGCGAATCAAGATTACCGCCTGGATGTATGTACGTACGTATTATGCGATTAGGTATCGTGCGAAAAGCTTTCGTTTACTTTCTAAATTACTCGAAATTGCCCGCTTATGATACTCGACGAAGCGTGAAAAGCTCAGCCAAGTCGATGCCAAGTTTTACGTTCTCCTGTATCAAAGGGGAGAGGTAGATAGGTAGGTAGGTAGGTAGGTACATGCAACTTTCCGGTGGACACGTTTTATCCCGATGGGAATATTCTATGTCGAGCTTTTCTCGCTCTCTGGGTTGAGCTTTGGATGGACTTACCGCGTAGTAACAGGTGAGATTACGCGGATAAAGGCCAGGAAAGTTCGGGGACTGCAGTCTGCACTTCTTCTGGTCGCAGTCGCTGAATATTCTCGAGCAGTAAGTTCCAGAGATGAGATCACCGAGATACTGCTCCGAGCTTGATTTCGTTGGAGTTACCGCGTGTTGCTCGACCATAAGCATCGCCATCGAAGTATTAGCGTATTCGGCGGTCGGCCTGTCCTCGGTACTCACCGCAGTCGTTATCGCCGTAGTCGTCGTCCTCGTCGTCGTCGTCGTCGTCTTCGTCGTCGTCGTCGTCGTTACCTGCGTCATTCCTGACCACGCGATATTAAGCCATTTTAATGTTATTCCTTTATTCCCCGTTTTAAAAGGTTAATGCACGAATATTCTTAACAGACGTTTTAAGCGTTAAATTCGCGATGAAAATAATTTCAATATTCTTCGCTTCGAAGAGGATCGCGTACCTACGAAGGGATTCCCGTAACGCACAACGGCGTCGGATTTTCTGATCATCTTGTAAGCCATTCGAAAATCGAAATTGAATGCCTTCTGATCCTTGCTGAGTCGTAGAAGCTTGAGAGTTATGGAGACGCTGGACGTTTCGCTGTAGTAAATGGCTGGATCCCTCGTCGTGCCGCACCAAAGTCCTCCTACGTCGGGACGTTCCGCTTCTGAGATTTGCAAAGATCCGTCCGGACATCCTTCCGCGGTGAACGAAACGAATTTGCCAAGGGTGAAGCTGTCAAAGTTGAGCTGCGAGAACGTAAAAGATAGGAAAATTTCGATGACAACGCGAATACCGTTTCAACGCGATTTCGCGTTACTCGTTGCGTCGTTAAAAAATTCTTTAAATTTTAACGAATAGCTAATACCTAAAACCGCCTTTGTCGCAACGTTACTTGATAGGCTAACGCTCAATTTCTAACGACGAAGCGAATTCACCGACACGAACGTGAGCTATGCGCCGTAACGTACTCGGTGCCCGAATAGTTGCGAGGTACTTTGGTACGCTTGCTTAAACAAACCCGAAACTTTGTCCTTTCGTCTAGGTATGTACCTATGTAAGGAACAAATCTTAAATCGCTCGCTTTAGTCGACGCTTCGCGGTCTAACGCTTCCCTCATCCTCTTCGGGATACCATCCTTGAAGGAGCCGAATTCGATCGATCTTATATACGGATATCGGTCAATTTATTACCTGTATGATATCACCGAGATCGCCGCCGGGTGCGGTAAAAGTAAGCTTGCAAATGTAAGGCACCTTGTCTTCCTTCGGCCGATGCAATTCCAAACCGTAAGTCTTTCCTACGTCGCCATAGTACGTTTTGTTACAGGCTGAAACAAAAGGATTACTTCAACGAGAGAAATTATTATCATTTTCTTAACGCTTTAATATCGAAGTAAAAATTCTTCAACGGCGAGTGGCCGTTTCTTTATTTACGTTTAAACGATAAGAAATGGAAAAAGATCGAAACTTTTGCTCTCCCTCGATGGCACGGCTCTTCCGTATCGGCCTCCTGAATTTTTTGTATCGACGTTGCGGCTAAGGCTTTCGTATCCGATCTCCCGTTGAATTTGTAACGAAGTAAACGCGCTGGTAAGTTTATTCTGGCACTCTGTAAGATTGGATACGGCCGTACTCGAGGATACTTTTGGTCCGTTATACGTATATTACAGTTTTTATCTCGTTCGATCGAAAGGAACGAACCGAGCGGTTGGTTAGTTAATCCGTCGGTTTATTTAGTTACGTCGAGCTTGAGGATTTCACTTTGCTCGGACGTTCGAAGATCGATGCGATCGATTCGGACGACTAGGTGTTATCGAAAGGGATCGAGCACGATTAAGCTAATAGCTCGTTGGAGAGCGTGCGCGCGGATGCATCGTCAAGAGAATTCGCGTTTTGTTCGCGATCGATGTAATCTGCGGTTCGGCTTTTCACAGGATGCCAGACTAACGGAGAAACGCACCACGCTCTCGATGATCGCGAGTTGCTTTGGCTTCGGCCATCGTACTCCTACGCACTCGTCGCGTCGCGTCGCCGAGGGGCTTCGTTATGGAGACATAGAGGCTTCCTTACCGACGACGAGGATACAAGAACCGATCGGTCGATTCGTCGACCGAACGAAAGATCTCGTTCCAAAGAAGCGATCGATTTGTCGGCGTATCGGCGCGTACCTCTGGCACTCAGGTAGCGAAAACTATGCTGACCACGAATCGAGAACACGGTTTCAACGGACAGCGCACAATGGTATTCCTAATCAACGGGCTAATTCTGACTCCTAATTAGAAGTAGGCTTTGTTGATCGGCCACTAGCCGTTCTATCGAATCGATCGTTCCTATCTACGACCGTCTTTCCAATTTCAATCATCGATAGATCGATCGATCCGACCGACCGACCGATACCGCACGTTAGCTCTCTAACCAATCGTAACGTTCGTTCGAGCGTCCTTCCGAGCACGCTAGGAATAACGATCGAACGGGAGAGTACGAAGTATTATACGATTAGACGATTACAACGAATTTACTTACTCGCGATCGCGCGGTCGAGTGGATTCTTTAGGATGAATCTTGAAAATTCCGAGCTCGTCGTACCATTGTTACGAATCCTTGGGAATATTTCTCAAAGGACAGACGAGAAATACGTAATAAATCGTAGGTGTCCGTCTCATTGAATCACGAGAGGTATGGATCGCCGTAGACGGAGCGTTCGAGTATCAAGAGAGAGACGGTTCGACGTGTTTGACTAATGGCCGATGTCCACCACTCGCAGGTTCGTTCAAACGGTAAGGAGCCGAGGACCATCGGGGTATCGCGTTTTATTTATCCGTCCGATATTTGCATGTTCTCTCTTTTTAGAATTTAACAGGAGTCGACGTAAATAAAGGCTCGATAACGCGCTCTTGTCGCAGGAAGTCTACGCACTGAAGATTTAGGAGTGACTAGGTTCCTTCGCGGTTAAAAGTCGTAGCGGTTTATGCGACTACGACGCGTCGCCGAGGGCGTGTAAATGTGGAAGACGAAAGTCACAAAAGGGAGAGAGAGAAAGTTGCATTTTCGGGAAAGATAAATTCCGGCGAGTGTAGTTGGTAGCATTCGAGAATCGTCGTTACCGCCGCAAGTCATGTCTTTCCTTCGCGTTGTCTCTGGGTTATTTGCTTCTTCCCTCTTCTCCAGTCGCCCTCTCTCCCTCTCCTCTCTCTCTCTCTCTCTCTCTCTCTCTCTCTCCCTCTCTGAGGAACAACAGGATACGAGAAACGTCCGAACGAAGGATTTTTATTGCTCGCCGCGGGCTCACTCGTCGTCGCTCGCGACTAAACGTATCGATCCTGCTTTGTGTCCGTATTTGGAAAAAAGGTACGCGCTATGTAAGTACATACATTCCTATCTACGTGTACATGCAGGCGTATGTACCGCGAGTGGATCAACTCGAATCGACTATTTGTAAAGGCTCGAAATGCGAGGGCTATAAAAGTATAAAAATGAAATATGGCACGTATAGACGAGCCGATGGAGAAATGGAAGCTGCACGTTATCGTTGCTGACCCGATCGATTAATCGTAGCCAATTCGAAATGGACGACTTCGAAATGGAATATTTCTGTTCGAGTTGTAGTACATTTTAGTCCATTGCCGTTTCATCTTGAAACCCTACAAACAATTTTCTACGAGCTTTCCTCGGAAAATATTCGACGTATAGGCGACGCACATACGTTGGATACTGAAAGGAGCGTGGCATCGACGAACGCGAAAAGGAAGTGCGTATGTGCGGTACGGTTAAGGGGTAGGTATTCGTCGAGGGGGATGGAATTTGCGCGGGTTTTCATCGTTACCCTCCAAGGTTTATATAGAATTTACGGTGCGCAGTCGTTGCCTTTTGAAATTTATCGCAAAAAGGAAGGGAGAGAAGGAAGAGAATGACTCAGACGCGTTACCAACACCATCCGTTTCCTTCTACAAAAGTAAACTGACTTTTCTTTCTTATCTTTAGAACGAAGCGACGCTCGTTATTTGCGCTCGTTCGAACGGTACCGTACGCGCGTTTCTTTCTCTTCGGTGAAAACGTTTCGTCCGAGCCGATTAAAACTTCTTTACGTAACGTCGCCTGAGAAACATTGGGAAAACTGTTCAAATCGAATTCCTTCTTCCGCTTCGCGTTATTACGTCGGGGACTTATCGCGCGACGATCACGGAACGAAGGAATTTTCGAATCGGCATCGTACGGTTCGAATCGTTACGTTTCCGATGCTAATCGCGGTGATCTATATTGTCTTTAAATAGGAGCTTGGTCTCGTAAAAGCCATAGGTGGACGGAAGGAAAGGCTTTTTCGTAAAGCTTTTTAGTCGTCCTTGTTATTGTTTTCGTTCTCTAGTAGCGAACGACTGGAAATGGTAACGTTTGCTTTGGCGCAATCGCGACGCGTGCAATTTGCAGGAAGGGGAGGAGGATGACAAGGACGTCGACGAACGCCCCTGCTCCTCGCCATTGCTTTTCAACGCGCGTAGAGACAGCCTGACGAAGAACGCTCGGTGAAAGCGAACGAATATCCTTTTCAATGGGGCCGACGAGTGCCCACAGGCCTATCTCTCTTTCTCTCTTTCTCCTCTTCGTTCGCCATCCCTTACTACCTTTTCTTTTTTTTTTTTTTTTACCTTTTACTTTACCCTCCATATACGCTCGCTCTTCTTTCCTCTCGTTGCTTCTCACCCACGTGACTCTCCACGATGCTCGCGAGATATTCGTTCGCCACACTTTTTTTTTTCTCTATACTCTTGCCCTTTTTTTCACCCCCTCTTCTCGTCTTTATCGTCGACGAGAACCATCTGCAACGTATCGCTCCTTGCTCGGTATGTGGGTCATGAGAAATACGCCTATGTAACGAAAAAACGGCGATCGTTGGTGGAAAGTCGAAAGGGAGAGGGAGAGGGAGAGGGAGAGGGAGAGGGAGAGAGAGAGAGAGAGAGAGCGAATATATTTCTACGCGTAAGAAATTGAAACGAAATTTCTCCGACGCGGTCGAAGCATACGCTGTTATATAATACGGGTACGATAATTCCCGATGTAAGCGCGCTCGCAACGGATAGAGTTTAAAGACGTTGTAGATTTTTAATGCTTCGAATAATGCGGCGTTACGCTCATCCGCGAGAGATTATCTCTCGGAACTCGGATCTTCGAAGGAAGATTACGTTTGTAGACGTTTGCTACCGTACTCGTCTATCTACTCTCCTATTCTCCCGGTGCGTACGATAAAATTGATAAAATAACTGAGAAAAGGCGAGCGAAATCTGAAGGCTTACCGCGTAATCGCCTTTACCTTTTAAATATTCCAAGTTCGATGCTTTTACGTACTCTTTCGATCTCCTTGTAATCTCGCGTGTGCGCTTTTTTGAATATTATCGGACGACGATAATACTTGGGCGGTGCGACGTTAACTTTTAGGATATAATCGGTGGAATAAAAAAAAACCCGGCGAGTTTAGGGATACATCGCGATGATCGTCGCGCGTAAACAACGACGTCGGTAAGAAACGGTAGAAAACGCGTCAAAGAGAATTTCGAGATACCGACGGAGCGGATAGTGAGAGAGAGGGAGAGAGAGAGAGAGGGAGAGAGAGAGAGAGAGAGAGAGAGAGAGAGAGACTGGATACTACGTGTTTCAAGTTGTACTTTAAAACTTGAGATTGAAGCATCGTTTCTCATTTATTTGCACCGCGCGAGAACAAAGGCGCAAAGCCAGAGAGAGTAAATTCGATCCAACGTTTTATGCCACCGCGTTCCGCGTTCCAAAGAGATCGCAATTTTTGTCCCCTAAATTCTATTTTCGTCCTGGTAGTTTTTTTTCTTGGCAAATGGCTTAACGAGATAACCGACCCGTCGTCGTTGGAGCTTCCGGGTTTTCGAGCGACGAGGAAACAATGGCAACAGGAAATAATCGCGATAAGGTAACTAACGAAAGATTCGTAGGATCCTCCTTCTTGTTGTCGCTTCGATCGAATCGTGTTCGTTCGGCTAGATTACGAGTACCGTGGACGAGGAGGGAATACCTTACGACGATCCGCGCTTCGTCGAAATTCTGGAAGCTTGCCTTCACGTGGAAATTGCCGCCTATAAAGAATCATACGGGAGTAAGAAATAATTTTACTTCTTTCGAGAGAGCATTATATTCGACGTCGTCTTCGATCGTCGGGTCGGCACGGCACGGCACGGCACGGCACGGCACGAGCCACCGGCGGCGCGCATAAAACCGACGTGAAATATAACGACGATTCTTTTCCCAGAAACTCAGGCTGAAATAAAGAAGATAAAAAGAAACGTTCTAACGAAGCTCGAGAAGAGAAAGGAGCTTAAGAAAAAGATAGAGGATGCCGAAGATTTAATATCGATGTCGAACGTTACTTTAAAAAGGTACGTCATTGATACTGTTCCCTCCTAACGCCGATAAACGCGAGGTAGAAGTAAAAAGGAGACGGATTCTTACGTCGATTTCTTACGACCGGTCGTCAGGTTGCGGGAAGACGTCAGAGAAACGAAGCAAAGGATCGAATCGATCGAGACGAATGCCGACGATCGTTCGAAATTAATGTCTTACGAGATGCAACGTTATCGAGAGATTCTAGGTGAATACGAGAAAACTTGGCAATCCTATCACGTGAGTAATCCTATGTCGTATTCCGATCGTTTTGCGCGTATCGGTTTCTCCTCTTTTCTTTTCTTTTTTTTTTTTTCTTTTCCATCAACGACAGGCCGAATACGAGACTTTCCCGTTGGCCAAGAAACGAAAGGAAACGGAGATCGAGCTGAAGAAGGTTCGCGTCGAGAAAATGGTGCTGGAATTTAAGCTCGTCGAGTTGGAGAAAAAATGCGAGCGGAAGAAGCGGATCGATGACATAAGGATGAGATTGAAGATAATAGAATTAGCCAAAGCGATGGCGAATAGCGAGACATTGGAGAGAAAATTGATCGGACTGAGGAACGAAATCGATCATTGCAAGCTGCAACTACATTCGAGGGAATTAGAGGTATTTGCACTGACCAAACGATACGTCGATGGAGCGATGTAGCTCGATTGTTCTCGTTTCGTGTCTCGTGCCATGTTTTTTTTTTTTTTTTTTTCATTCTCCTTTTCCGTCGTAGTTAAAGTCGTTGCAAAGACAGGAGGAGATGGATAGGAAGGAGCGAGCGATGAAACTTTTGGAGATGCCACCGCCGAAAATAAATTTGTCGCGGGTACGATTGAATTATTCGCGCGAGTGGCAACAAGAGCTGGAGCTGAGAAAACGATTCCCACCTATCGATTCCGGTATACTTCGCGCACCCTCCATAGGACGACTTTTCGATGCGAGAAAATAATTCGAACGATTCGTCTTTTAGATTCGATGTCGGTCAACACGATCGCCTTGGAGGAGATGTGTATAAGCGACGATGCAACCGACAAGGAACCTGCCGTCTCCGTTTCGACGAAGGATCCGCAACGATCGACCACCACTCTTCTCTCCGACTATGAGACGAAGGAAAAGGAAAGGCGCGACGCGAAGAGCACGGAGAGTCTCGCGATAGGTACGTCTTTGCCAAGGACCCGAAGTAAGAAGTCGTTGTCCTTTTCGAGGAACGCGGAATCTATCGCGAAACGAAGGAGCTTCGAGGGAAAGGACGAACGGAAAGGATCTACGATGGCGACAAGCCTGGAAGAGGAACGTCCGATCGATCGCGAGGATAATCGATTCGTTAGCGATTCGCGCGAGTCGAAGAGGACGAAATTTGTTCGAAAGGAGGACTCGAAGGACGATGAAAACGTAGATGTCGAATTGTCGCAGGCTTCGAAAAGGTCCGTTCGATATCCACGAATCGCGAAGATCGAGAAGGTCCGATACGGGGTGTCGCCTTTGACGAAACGCGCGATGAGAAACGTGCTCGACGCCTCGAAGTCGTTCGTTTCGAATAGCTTCGATTACGAGACGAACGCGAGTCGCGCGACGTCTTTCGCGTTGAACGATGCGATCAAAGGTATGATTTATATTTTCCTTTGATCCCTCTCAAAGTCATATATTCCAACAATCGTGCTCGAAAATGATATTATTTTCTTCTTTAGATTTGAACGATTCGATATCGGGCCACCCCTCCATTTACGACGACGACGACGACGACGACGATTCGAGGCACTTTCGATTGTCCGAATGCGCGAATGTTTCGAACATAGTCGATACGGATATAAATATGGAATCCGTCGATGAGAATCGCAAGAAAGTCGAAGGCAAGGAAGACGGGATAGAGACGTCATCGCGAGTCACTCCTCGTAAGTATCAACGCGTATCGCGTTGTCACCCTCGATCGAGCAAAGAATATGTCGGAGCGTGCGCGTCGTCATTGTCGATAATTATTTTTTTCTCCTAGGTTTCAACTTCTCCGATCTGCTCAAACTGAAGACCGATAATAATTTTCGTATCTTTTAAAGTACGACGTAAGTACATTAACCTTTCGGTTCGACGAAGCGTTATCTCTAACAACGACGTTTAATCGATATTAAACCGACGAAAGATGTCAACGATATTTTCCTATAGGACGACTCGTCGTTACGTAAAAAAATACGAAGGAACGTTCGTAGAGGGCGAGAACATTTCTAGTTTACTCGAGGAAACCATTTTCGTTTTACAACCATCGCGTAACATCGATATCGTTCGCAATTTTACTCGTATCGTTATAAAGTTAGTTAACGGTATCGAATAACATTGGAGCAAAGCATTATGATCGCGTAGCGAGCCAACCAAAGAGTCCCTGTGCGAGAACCGACCGTATCGAATTTCGCGCATCGCGCACCACCGCCGAGTAACGCGATATATCTTATGTAAACTTTGATATAACTCGACGTAAAAAACGACACGTATTTTAGGGCACGTTCGCCACTCGTCCTAATATCAAAATTGTCGGTATAGCTGGATCGGAATCGATGTCAACTCGCGATGGATGTTAATTAATGCGATCGATGCGCGACCAAAGCTTTTGTTTTTTTGTCTTTTCTTTTCGTCCTTCTTTTTTTTCTTTTTTTTTTTTTTTTTTTCATAAGAGCGAGCTCTCGAAATAACGCTTCGTTAAACGCGGAAAGGATCGATTCGTTGTAAGGACACGTAAGCCAACGAACATAGGCGAACGAGCCATTTTCCTCTTGTTTTTCTCTCTTTTTTCTTTTTCCTTTTCTTCCTCGCAGAAGCTAATACGACACCGACAGAGGCGAACGAGCAAGTTCTTTTGAGCGATGTTCCCCGAGTCGGAAGCGATCGATTTAATCGAGTCGATGAAACCGTTGGATGCCAGCAGCGCTATCCTCGTCGGAAGGGAAAACGCGAAGCTTGGCGCGAGCCGTCGTTCCTTTTTTTCTTATCTTTCCTCTATCGGCCGCAAAATCTCTTAGCACTCCATTACCCTCCTTCGATCATAATAGATAGACCGTATTACGGACGGAGGGAATTTCATCGAGTTACGCGGAGAGTACGTTCCACGAGCTATCCGTTCGAGGGCAACTCGGGCGAGTCGTCGTCGTCGTCGTCGTCGTCGTCGTCGTCGTCGTCGCCGCCGCCGCCGCCGCATAGTATTTAGCTTTCGCATTTTCGAGCAGAGTTTTAAGTCCCGTACACCGTTCGGACATTAGCTCTCGAAACGAAAGCCGACCGTGTTACATCGTCCGCTCGGGATTCCTGGTTAAAGGACCGGACTAACCCGTCCGTTGGAAAGTTAGCGACTGCCGCGGCGATTAAAATATAGCAGACGTACGAGAGCGGTAGAGGATAAACTTTGCGGCAATATCCGAAGGTTAGCTGCCGGCGATGTCTCTGGAAAACGTGACGTTATCTCTGCGCGTCGCGGCGCCCAAACAATTTCGGACCTTTCGAAAATATTCAAACAACGTAGTCGAGTATGACGAATTCGCCTCGTCGCGACGCAACCCATCGAGAAAGATAAATTTTATATTCCCATTAGATTTTTCCTAGAGAGATCGTAAACTCGATCCACGGATCGGCGGAGTATAACGCGAGATCTCGGCTATAATTTAAGTTAATTGCAGGGTGCACAGACGCGCCTATTCCCACTCGGGGGACAATCCGCTTTCGCGCAAGGGTAAAGTAACGAACGTGCTAGGGAAAGCCTGCGGATTAAACTCTGTTACCGAGGGCGACGTTGCCGACGGCCGCTGCAGCCGCATTCGCTGCGTTCGCCGCTCGAAACCTCGCCTCGAATGCTACTCGAATGTATCTCAGCGGTACGTTTTATGGCCCGTACGACGCGGAAGGTCCTTAGGACTCTTGGTCCCTCGACTCGTGAATTTTCGCCAAATCCTTCCTACGAGCCGTGTCCTCTGCCGCGCGAAAACGCAGTTGTCAGAACGACGATCGTTACCAGCGCCACCGGGAGGGGAGGCACCTTCCTCCGGAGAGGAGATTAAGTTTTCCAAAAGTTTCGAAAACTCTTCGAACGAAGGATATCGGTGCGTCGCACTGTTAACGATGGACGCGGTTCCTTAACGGTCGCGCCGCGCTGGTATAAAAAGTTGCCCCGGCGCGAAGGAGATCCGACGAGAAAGGGATTCCGGATGGACGAAAAGACTACGACGAAACCCTCGCTCGAACCGGCCCATTTTATCACGATCTGTCGATAACAGGGGCACTCGAGCAAAGAAAACGTCCATCGTCTTTTACAAATAGGTCGATTCCGTGCTTTGGACGGAGAACGGTCCGGTCCAGAAAGGTGGAACGAGATTAAGAGCGTCGCGAGCGAGAGAACAAAAAATTTGTCATATTCATCTTCGCCGGTGGTGCTGCCGCTGCCGCTGCCGCTGCCGCGTCTTCCTTCCCTTCGAAAAATGCTCGAAAACGTCCAAGTACGATCGGCTTCATTTTTCTTTCTTAATTAAAGTCGTAGAAGCGGAAAAATATTCGTTCGACGAATCAATGTTCTTTCGGACAAGCGCGTTTCTACTTCGTAGGCGAGAGCACGACAATCCCATTAGCGCCGTCGGTGCGTTACTACAGGGACGCGCGTCGCTCGTCCAGAAACCGCGAGCGGAGGTTAAATCGCGTGGAACCTCGTTTCGCAACGGGCCGCAGATTCGAATTATTTACGGTAAATGGTAGAACGATGTTACCGAACGAATTCCCTTTGTTCGATCGCATCTGTACGGAACGAGCGGGACGAGAAACGGCAAAGTTAAATGCAAAAGCTCGTTGGTTAGTTTTCTTCGAATAAGAAAATCTTGAGGCGCGAGGGCCGCTAACCGTCGTTACGTCCAAATATGCCCACACAACTAGGCCGCATTTGATAAATCCGAAATGCTTCCGATCGGGGAAAGTTTTAACGGGGGGGGGGGGGGGGGAAAGAGAACGAGGAATATCGAAATGCTATACGTGCGAGATCGTCGATATTAAAATGCATCGGCGGTGGCGGCTTTGTAACGAACAACGAATAAAAGTAAATTTCTACGTAGTCGACTTCGTCCCGTTGGAATTTATCGTTCGGTTCAAAGCCGCGAATCGCAAATGGAATTCTCATTAACGGGTGAAAACGGCGAACGCAGTTCCATAACAAAATTCCCATTGCCATTCGTTAATTATCATTATCATCGGCCGTTATCGCTATCGTCGAAATTGAAACTTTCGTGTCGTATTGCTCCGGCCCGAATTCTCGGCGTATATTAAGACCGACGGGAATGACAAATCAAAAGGAACGATCTTGTTCCAACAACGCCTTTTACGGGCGTATAATCGTTATCTCGGCAGTAAACGTCGTTAAACGAAGACGATAAATACGTTAAGCGATTATTCGGTTCGATCGTTCGCGTAAATAATGGAGAAAGTTGAAAAGTTCCCCGATAGGCTTGGATCATCGACGCGTTGCACCGTTCTTTCCATGTTCCTCTTGAAAATGAGGGAACGCAAAGGCTTTGGTACTCGTGCGCCCTTGGAAAATCGATGAACGCATGAATATTAAAGCGTTCGCATTGCCGTGGCGCGTTAGCATAAATCGATACCTTCGCACAACGTTACTACCCTTTCTCTTATTTTGCGAAAAGAAAGAGAGGAAGAAAAGACGGTGGTCATATTTTCGATATCTGGCCAAATATCGAGAAAGTTTTTTCAAAGTATTACTCACGCGAACATTGACGGACTTCGTCGCTTCCGTCTCCGCAGTCGTCGACGACGTTGCAAACCTTGTTCAACGCGACGCAATGGCCGTTGTTGCATTGAAATTCGCTTCGCCGGCAGGAAAGGACCGCCGTCGCCATTAGAACGCAGGAACAAATCAGCCACTGCACGTCTGAAAGGAAAATATTATACGTAACGATCGTGACATTTCAGTTTTCTCCGACGTAGACCAAATTTGCGTTTACCCCCGTCAGACTTTAACGGCCAAAAGTAAGGCGTTCGAGATCTACCAGGGCGTCGTCCCTTACCGGACGTTACGTCCGTAGGAAAAAAAAAAACAAATTACGCGACATCGTGCGTTTCGAGATGACGACGATTCGATCGATAAAGTTTCCAACCAATCGCGAAATCATATTCGCGAATGGAACGGACTCGGGGCGTCGTGGCGTTACGGATACCGCCGTTCGACCGAGACGGGGGACTCATCCGTGCCTTCTCCGACTTCTCATCGATTTCATGAAAACCGTACAAAGAGGAGCTTAACCCTCGCTCTCGGCCGTTGCTTTTAATTAATCATCTTCGCAGGGAGACGTATCCCCTCGTTGGGTGGCTTCCGAGAACGAGCGCGCTCGGCTCGATACGATCGTGATCCGTGCGACGGATCTTTTCGATCGAACGAACGGATATAGGAAACGAATATAACGCGCGTTGACAGGAAGCGAACCTTGCCAGGCTTCCACGGTGGGGGGTGGGGGGCTTCGCCATGGAACGTATCGATCTCGATTCGTATCGCGTTAACGCACGGCGCCGATAAATTCGACGGTAGCCGTTATTACCGTGACCGGTAATAAGTCACGAGACGAACGGTAATAAGCGGTGTCGCGTATGCCGTTCGACTTCGAAACGTCGACGCTCGTTCGCGTTCCGTTCTATCGGATTCTCTCGGTCGGTTCGCCATTTACCACCAAGCCCCCGGGGTTACATATCGAAATAAGCCTGAAATCAACACCCCTCTTTCTACTGCCTCGTTACGTCTCCTTTTATTCCACGATATTCCAATGTCGCCTTCGATATCCTTAGCGAGAATATAACATTCGAAACGTTTAAAGGTGCCACCGGAGTGCAACGAGAAGAATCAACTTTCTCTTTTCGCCCTCCTTCCCGGCCTACCGTTCGTCGATCGCACCGTCCGTTAATTGCCCCGTTCGTTTGCCGAACGCACCGACGTTCGAGCATCGAGTCGACCTTGTCGGAGAGGAATCGATCGGTTTTTCTCAAACGTGATTTACCCTCCTAACGCCCGATAAACGAATGCCCGAGGAGAGACGTCCGTTCTTTTCGGAAATTTCGTCTCGTCTTTCACCGGTATCTGTGTGTATACCGTAAAAAGAAAAAAGAAAAAAGAAAAAATAAGCAAATGGATCGGCACTACGACCGATTCCATTTAAAGTTGCGATCGAGTCGACTCGAATATCCATCGGGCTCCGTGTATTCGTCACGCGCGTACGTACGTACCGCTCCGGCTCCGACTCCGACGGCGCGCCCGTCTCTCCCTTATTTCCCAGAAGACTCTGTTTGCTCTCCAAGGCGCGAGGGTGAAGGAAGGAGAAAAAATAAATACAAATATTATATAAACCGAGTAGGGGCCAATATTTGTTGTGTTTTCTCGATGAAAGAGACGAACGTAGCGCTTGGAAAGTTGGCCTTTAGGAACAATTTTTTTTCCTCTCTTTTACCAACGACACAAAAGCGTAACCCTACGTATAGCTTAGATAAGAGAGAGTACGTAGCGTATCTACGCGTTCGGATATACGACCATCGAAAAGCTCGCTAGACTTTGCGTTCTCGACATTTTTTTTTTTTTTTATCCCCCTTTTGCTTCCCTCTTCTTTCTTCGCGACTCTCCTCCTCCCGCCCCCCCCTCCGTAGAAGAGGTACCACAAGAGGTACTACAAGCTTCCTACTCCAAAGTATCGGGAATCGTCCACCGGGCCGTCGCGAGGAGAAATTCGTTCGCTTCCTTTTTTCCCCTCTCGACGCGCCTCTTACCTTTGCGCACCCGCTACGAAGAAATATCTTTTGTTAAGGAAAGTATCGAGTTACGATATATTCCGCGCGGGGAGCGCGCGAGACTTTGCGTCTGCGAAGAAATCGAATCGAAAGCGGCTCGTGAATATATATCATTTGCCGTATCCAGGAACGTCCCCTTGTACACGGATAAACGTCGTTTAGAACTTTCTCGACAGGGTTTGACGGTACAAGAGTCTCGAATAAAAAAGAAAAGAAAAAAAAAATTGCGACTGGTTGCTCGATTTGACCCATTGAGAGAAATGAAATTTTTTCATTGTTCCCGAAATGTCAAAGGTCGACTCGACGCGAAACTCTAGCTAGTCAGCAGAGTTCATTGGAGAGCTACCGTAATTGCTTGGAAAGTCCGAGCATTCCGGTATCTAAGGATAAGGAGGCGAAGTAACGGAGAAAGAGGAAGATGGATGGATGGATGGATGGAAAGAGAGCAAGAGCAAATTCTCGATTGGAAAGCTCGTCGTTGGAATATCCGGAGGCGTCGGACCGAACTCGAGTACTCGCAAGTATTACGTGGATATCGATTGCTACTACGAACCGTCCTTCTCGGCTTACGATGAAATTGTTCTGTCAGCGATGTACCAGTCAAATCTCTACCTATCTCTATCTCGTCTTATCCCTCATCGCGTTCACTTTGCCGATTTCTCGGGCTTTCGAACGTCGTTTATCGCTGTACCGAATTACGATAAAAATATTTACCAATCTTTCGGAAAGCGTAAAAGACCTTTTGTCGTGTGACGTTGCATTTAACTCGTCGTCTCTTGCTTCTTTATTATTATTTTCCTTTCTCTTACCTTTGCTTTCGCTTTATGGGTAACAAAAGTAAAAAAGCAAAATGTGCGCGAACAATAAAAGTCTCCGGAGCGAAAGCTCCAAAAGGTAACGGTCTTTTAAAGTTGGGAATATTTCTTTCTCTCCCTCTCTCCCTCTCTCCCTCTCTCCCTCGTTTCCCTCGTTTCCCTCTGCCTCGTGGATTTCGCTCGAGAATAATCATTTTCACAGTCGTGGTGGAATCGTGGCAACCGCATCGGTTCGTCGAAAAGAAAGCTCGTGCCGAGCGATAATGACTTTCTGAAACAGCAGCTTTCCCCCCGCCTATTCGCATAGACTTTCCCATCGCAAACGAGAGAAATCCCCGTAGGAGCTCGATATAATGAGGCACGGTTCCACGTTTCTCTTCGTTTCTATTCTTCAAAGTTATCAAGTACTTTGCTAATTTATTACGAATAGAGTACAAAGCGATAGAAGCAATGATAAGAAGAGTATCGAGTAAACTGGAGAAACGATCAATGGTGCATCACGTTGTTTGTTTCGCGTTCGTGAAAAATAGTTCGTCTTAGGAGAACGCGCTCGTCGATGAATCTTTTTATTAACGAGTTTGGCAAAGCAGCATGGAGGATTCTACGGAAGCCGCGCGTAATATTTCCGAGTCTCCGAAATATTCGAAACGTAAAAGCTGTTCCCGTTCGAAGGGAACGTACGTACTTTCGAGTTCGTAAGTTCGCGCGTTCCCATCGAAGTGTCGCCTACCAATTTATCGATCGAATAAAAAGTCTAAATAAACGTTTACTTTTCAGAGGAAAAAGAAAACAAAAAAGAAAAAAAAAAAAAATAAGGAGAAGACAAATTTGAAATAAAACGTATATTCGAAAATGACGTCTCCTTTCATTCTATCTATTCGTGAGTTTCGACGGACGTTGTCAAGACTCCATCCCTTTCATACGATAGCTTTTATCCCGTACTACGAGCCAATCGGTAGAGCCTATTAATTCGAAATAATCTCATTATTTTCGATAGCACCGCGTTATTTCGCACGAACATCGATGAATTTTATTTCGATTTCGGTGACTCGAAGATCGGCGTTCGACGAAATCGAACGGAAGCGCGATAATGGTAAGAATTTCATTAACCAGGTATAACATTTGTAGATAAAAATAATCGTTCTCATCCATTCCGACACGGTTATATCTCGTGATTTCTGTTCTGGCACAACGCCACGTTGTCCCTGGCACGGACTGGAAATCGGTCGTGGATTAAGGTCTCGGTTAAAAAATCTACTGCACTCGGCTAATTAAAGAGAAATCTATAATTTACCGGTCTTCATTCGTTCGCTGCTCCGAATATTCCTTACCGGATCGAACGACGTATCCGACTTTTTCCAACTAATTTCTCTTGGAAAAAATACCAATGTTCGAGTAGAAAGTCGATCCCAAGCGATATGTGAAACCTTCGATGCGTACGAATGTGTACGAATGTGTAAAATCGAGAAAAAAGCGAGAGAAACTAATCATTCCTTATCCCTCTTTTTTCCCCCGTCTAGTTACCGTTCACAGGCTCGTTTTCGTTTCCTCGCGTTGGGTGCGCCTAACGAAGTGGATGATGCAAGGATAATAAAATTCCAAGATGTCGACGAGGTGTCATTAGAATCACGAGCGACGGTGCCTCGAGAGCGACAAGAGCGAAGGAAGCGGGGAAAGACGAGGGGGAACGGCTTAGACGAAAAGGAAGTAAAGCGAGCGATAAAGAGTATGGGGGGGGGAGGGAGGGAGGGACGACGACTCGCGAGAAGGGAGGACGGAGGGAGAATGGAAAGGAAAGAGGAAGAGTCGAGAAGAGTCTCATTAATAATGCAAGTAGGGGCTCGATGTCGTGCGACGCGAGACACATTTTCTAATTATTTTTCTCGATTCGAAAGACGAAAGAAGCTTAAGGCTCGTACGAGATCGATTTTTTCGTCGGTATAGAAAATGCGAAGGAGAGTCGAGGTTCGCTTTTACTTCGGCCATCGACAAGATTTCGATCGGAGAAGGGAGCGTGAGTTCGCGGGTGCTAACGAATATCGCGCGTCGCGGTTTCGGCTACTGGCGTGAGAATCGGCAGAATCGGGGGCGGGGGCCGTTTCGACGTCGAGGGAAAAGTGAAATGCGGCTTATGTCGAGGTCGCGTCGAGGTCGCGTCGATGCCCCCTCGTTACGGATCGCTGCCGGTAACAAGCAATTTATTCCACGTGTCTGCCTTCGAGCCATCGCGATTCGTTTCTAGTCTCTAGAGGGGAGTGCCCTTGGGTCTGCGCCACGCTGCCTGTTATACTCGCATAATACGCAGACGAGCCGTCGTTATTCGATGACTGTTCCTCCTAACGAACTTGCAATTAACGATCGTAATCTTCCTTTTGTCGTCGAAAATGAAATTGTTATCGTCGAACGAGTAACGATATTTATATAGAAAATACGGTGTATTCGAAAGAGATAGGCATTACGTTGAAAGTTGACGGATTATATTAATAAGAAGACGATCGTTTAGAAAATCATTACGAGTCGACGGCAAACGGGAACGGCCGGAAATTGCTGTCGGTCGCGTTCGAAGCCCTACGATCTCTGGATCGTGCCGAGAACTCGAGAACGGGCTCTCGCGTGTCCTCTCTCTCGCTCTCTCTCTCTCTCTCTCTCTCTCTCTTCCTCTTCAGCGCGTGCGCGCAGGCACGAGCACCGGGAAAACGTGTTTTCATGTGGTAAATCGAGCGAATGTAAACACCCGTATAATGAAGTACGCTCGCGAAAATTTGCCATGCGCGAACGAGAGTGGCTGTGTGAGCTTCTCATTGGCCGTACGCGGGCAAAAAATATCGTCTATCTATCTTAAATTCTCGATAGGGCAACGACAGCGGACGGTGAAGGAAAACGGGGCGGCCTATCTCGAGCGTAAATCCGTATTTTCTTTCGTCGGCTGTGAGCGATAAGTCGCGACAGGAGAGAAGAAAGTATTTCGTTCCGTCGTTCGCTTCTCTATCTCGAATTGGCGATCTCGTCAGTTCCGTTACGTTTGGGTGGACGCGACGTTCGACGTATTCGCGTCGTTGTTGCGCGAGTATCGGGTCCGCACGAGAAAAAGGGTGCGGGGAGGGGGTGGGACACGTACGATTCTAAACCTCGATTAATCCTATCGCCAGCGATATGTTCTTTCGGTAAACTCGCTATCGGCTTTACGGCTATCGGCTTTACGTTCGTTCGAGTTTACGCGAATGATTTCGAAACAAATTGCACCGAAGAATATGCATCCGGCAAGCGCGAATGCCCTTTTTCCTTCGTACCCGTATGGATGTATCGCGGGAGCGGAGAAAAAGTTAACTAGACCAATCTCGATTCGACGATCGCGGACTAGGATCGACTCGTACTATCGTGGCCGGTGAAAAGCTTTGGTTTGGGCTCAGCATCTCGCGCCTCGCCTCGAATCCCGGCCCTAAAATCACGAAATGGTTCGTGATTTCCTTTCCCAATATCAGCCGATAAATCGTTCCGAAATTGGAAGAGAACTCGAAGAAAGAGCGACGAAAGCGAAGGAAAAAGTTTCGATGCAATCTCGAAACGCTTTCGTCTCGTCCTTTCCCAAGAACTTGGATTTATCGACGCATCGCCAGATCTTCGACGTAGAGCTTTTATCACTTCCATTTTCTCTTTTATCGTTTTTCTTTTTCCATCGAAGGTTCTTTCGTTCGACGAAAAGGAACGACCCCTCGTAGATGATCGTTCTTTGCTCCCCGAGTTTAGCGGCCTGCCCACTTTGAACGTGACGATACGTTCGCGTTAATTCCTTTCCGAAATAATCGATACGATGGTCCAAAGTTTTTATTTTCACATTTTATGGCTTCGTCTATTTTCAGGGAAGATTCGAGGAGGCGCCCGACGATCGCGTTTCGCTCTCGCACGGAACAACCTCCATGGATGTAGCTTAGAAAAAAAAAAGTTCACGCGAAAAATCGCTCCGCGTATATTCAGCCGTGAAAGGGTACATTTTTCCGATCAAGCTCGCATATATGCTGGGACGCGAATTATATATACTGGAGCGGAGAGAGAGAGAAAATGGGTAATAAAAAAAAAGAATAGGGAGAAAAAGAGAACGACGGCCTGATAATACGAAAATTCCTACTAAACCTGATCCTACCTCTCTCTTCGCATCCTCCTCCCTTTAAAGCGGAATATCGGAATGGTTAATGGATCCTTCTGGCGCCAACTTTTCATCGTTGCAACCAGTGCGATCGGTAGCTAATTAAACCTAGTCCAATTACGTCCGGTGCCTTTAAGCAGATCGACCAAATATTCGATCGATAGCTTTCATCTTTTTCTGGCGTCTCTCGTCTGTTCGCAGCCGAGATCAGCGTTAGTCGCGCGAAAGGTGTCCGTTCGCCTACGTGACGATTCTTTGGAGTACCGGTGGAATCGTTAACCGTCGATTTTACTGGGAAAAAAAAAAAAAAGAAAAAAAAAAAAATTGATGAGGGACGGGATTGGCGGTGATGGCGAATGGAGTAAAAGGAGAGAAAAAGTGCGAGAAGTAGGTCGGAAGTCCGTGGTAAACGCCTGGCTCCGGCTTTCTTACTTTTCTTCGAAGTTTAAGGGGGAGAGAAAGAGGGAGGGAGGGAGGGAGGGAGGGAGAGAGAGAGAGAGTAAAGCCTAAGGGTCTCGGAGGTTCGAGCAGTGTCTAAAAATAAGTAAATCGATAAGACGATATTACGTAGCTTCCTCTCGGATATACCTTTTAAGAAGAATAATGGTGCAAAGAAGGTAGAGAAGACGAGAAGATTCGTAGGCGAAAGGGTGACAATACGGAAAAGTCTCTCGCTCTCGCTCTTTCGAGCTCTTTTTTTTTTTTTTTTTTTTTTCTTCGATTGATCAATCGAACGAGAGCGTGTCGCGGACGGTTCGTTGCACTCGATGCCCGTAGAAAATACGAAGGAACGGTTGCTTTACCTCGAGACGGCCGAATAAACTCAAGTTATTTGTTTGCGACGAGCAATATCCCAGAGTTTATCCCGAGCCGCGTTTATCTATGCGATGTCGCTCTATCGAACAGCATCGAGTTTCGATCGATCGGTAAGGCTGTATTCTAAATCGATCGATTATTTACCGCGAAATGCCGTCTAACGAACTCGCAGAGCTTCGAAGAGAGGAACATCGAGTGGGACGAAACGGGCGATTAAGCGATTAATGTAATCGGCCCGTCTGCCGTGGTTTTCGGATCGTTTTGCTCGCGCGAACCTGCGGCGAATAATCGAGCGCTTCGACTGTGTCGGACATGTCGAGCACGGTGCGCGTTCGAACGAAGGCACCACGATTTTCCAAGTAGCGCTCCGAAAAACGACGTCGTGGTACGAGATAATTAATCACGACGATCCTATCACCCCGTACCGACTCCTCCCAAAATTACCCGCCGAGCTCGTGCATCTCTTTGGCAAAAGAAAAAAAAGAAAAAAAAATCTTCATTTCGGGGCAGAATAAGGAAAAGAAGGTTCGTTTATAAAATCGAATGCGATTAGAGATTCTAAGGCGAGACGCGAGACATACGTCATTTTCGAGTTTGAACCGTCCAACGGAGTCCCCTCGTCGGCACTGAAAAATTCATCCCCTCGCTGTGAATACAAATCGAGCCATTAAGATTCAAAGTGAACGCGCGCGCACGCACGCACGCACGCATCTCCTCGGTAAGACCGCTCGGCGGACAATTTCCTGCAGTTTCTTTTTTCCCCATTTTCTTCTCGACGCGAAATTAACCTTAAGAAACGAGCCGCGTCGGTTCGCATAAATATCATCTTGCACGAATCCGACGAATCAACGCACAGGTATCGTTCGCCGTGGACGTCATTTCGATGCGCGCGAGCCTGCTGCGTGTAAAACCTTATGTAGAACGTAGAACGATTTAATAGGTACCGTTGGATCCGAGGAAAGCCGCGAGTTGGCCGGTATTCGCGCGAGATAATAGAGGGTAATGCAGGTGAGTATAATCGATTAATGCATTTGGCAACGCGACCGCGTTCATTGCGTCCTCCTATATTTCGTCGGCTCGCGCGCGCGCGCGCGCGAGAGAGAGAGAGGGGGGGGAAGGGGTAGGAAGTAAAACGTAATTACCGAAAGCGATACTTGGATGCTCCATTTAAATGGCACGTTATCGCGCATTTATCAAACGTTATCGATCGAAACTAAAGGATTCTCGATTCTCTCGGTTGGTTATCGAAGAAAGAGGATCGTTAGGTCTTATCGTTAGGGGAAGAGGAGGAGTACTTATAACAGTTATCAAAGCGAGTAAGAAGCGCTCGATCAACGTCAAAGTCGGTTTAATCGCTTTACGATTAATCGAGAGATTAATAGCTGCGTTCGAGCGCGTAACTTCGTTTCGGGTTTTGCAGGTACACGTGGATCGCGCGGGGTGGTCGGGATAACGCGCTGTGGGATGCACTCGCGTGTAATTGATTTATGTAGGTTGGAAGCTCGGCCGCGTGTACAAGACAGTACGAAATCGTATTCGAGAGCAGCAGGAGTCTAGGAGAGCGCTAGACGTCCGCGGCTAGTACGAGTGCTCCCATCTATCCTACTCGATTTATCTCCTCGATATTCCGATCTCTCTACTCGTCCTTATTCATTAGCATCGTCCACCCTTCCGACGTGGATCGCTTAACGAGCAAGAGAATGTATTCTATCCGCGATACGATATACGCGACTCGATACCTTCCTGTTGACCAACCAATTTCGAGAGCTCCATCGGAAGTTCGATATAAAACGCTCGGAAAGCTGCCAGAATCAAAGCCGGTACTACCACTCTCCGGATGCTTCGCCAAGTAGCATTTGTCATTGTAATTTAACTCCAATGACGTTTCCCATTCGTTCGATCGGTATTCCAATCAAATCCTCTCTATGGCGATCTACCTGGAGAGATGAAACAAAACAAACAAAATAAAAAAAAAAAATTGAAAAAGAAAACAAACAAAAACGGAAAGCAAACATTTCTTCGCGCCCCGGCTTTGGTTCTAGACGCGGACTCATTAATCACGAGAATGCCCTGTCTCTGTATTATTAATTATCACGGCGAACGCCGAGAGACACGACTTTTATCGGAATCGCATTAAACGTTGCGTTAACTTTATTTCTCCTCTCCCTCGACCAGCCGCTTTTCCATCTCCATTCTAATTTATAATAGTTTCGATGGAAAAGCGGCAAATGCGCTTAGATCGAAGCTTCGCCACGTGAAAGATGAGATTTGGCTGCAAATGAGAGACGCTTGTCTCTGGAGAATGAGTTTTACATAATTGATCGATACTCTCTCTCTCTCTCTCTCTCTCTCTCTCTCTCTCTCTATGTACGACCGCGAAGCACGCGCGAACGAATTCCGTTCGGTGCCACGTTTCAGCGAGACCAACTTTATACGATCGCACAGAGATTCCTCCTTCTATTACTTCTTCTTCTTTGAAATCGTGTCCTCGATATACTTATGTAAAATATAGAATCATAATCTTTGAGTACTTAAAATGTCCGATATATCTTTGAAAAGTTGCTATAACGCCGATCGTAACGCTTTTTACACTGGCTCATTTTGACGTCACTCCTATACTCTCTCTCTCTTTCTTTTACCGAATATTACGACAGAGGGATTAAACTTATAAATGACGAGCGTTGTAAATACGACGAGCTTCTCTCTCTCTCTCTACCCACGGAGCTACATTGTCATTATTATTTGGCTGAAAAAATGAAAGTAAATATATGCAGAGAGAGAAAGAGAGGGGGAGGGGGAGGGAAATGGAGGAGAACGAATTATTGGAGGGTATAACAAGACTTTTGTTAAGGTTTGTCACGGGCGACGTACTGACGTCTGACTGGTTGTACCTTTTGTCGCCTATCGCGGCCCGAAAGCTTCGAGAGGTTTAATTGGAATAATTATGGCGGAGTCACGGACTCGCTTTCACGTACCATGACTTCCTCTCTCTCTCTCTCTCTCTCTCTCTCTGTCCTTTTCTGTGTTTCTTTCTTCCTGCATTTTCCCCTTCCACAGCGATTTACACGGGAGGCCGAACGCGAAAGCATGCACGTTATTCGAAGCAGAAATAAGTAATTGCATCCGATTTAATGCGTTCGTTCATCCGCTAGTATACCCATCGCCCGACAGAAATTCGTCCGACTTGGGACGTACTCGAACGAGGCTCGCGATATTTCCACGTTTGCTACCGTATCAAGGTATGTTATCTTTTTCCTTCTTTCAATTTTTTTTTGTTTTGTTTTCTCGCGGAGCGTTACCTAGGAAAAATTAGAAAAAATCAACGGACGAGGGGCGTTCTATGAATTTTCTCGTTGGCAACCATCCGGTAATTTGAAAGCTCTTTAGATAATTAAAAGCTCGATCGTACGTCCTCGTGAAAGAAAAAGAACAGTCCTTTTAGAGAGAAAGCCACTTAATAGAATATACGCGTGTACCGGCATGGATGAGCTTGGGTGGAAAAAGGAAGAAAAGAAATGGAAGAAAAGAAAGAACTCGCGGTCCGCCGCGAGTTTCTTCTTTAATTTTTTCCGAGTAGAGCACCGTAAAAGCCGAGGAGAAAAGAGACGAAAGAGAAGAAAGCGCAAAGGGGGAGAGGGTGGGGATAAGGAGGGCCAAAGCCAGACGATTTATGGCCTCGAAACTCGTTTCAATATCTTCTCCCTTAGCCGAGGACCTTTTTCTTTTCGTACTTTCTTTTCGTGGCACCTACCCACCTCTCTCCCTCCCTCCCTCCCACCCAACCCCGGCCAAACTGAAACTTTTGCCAATAAATAGGAAGAAAGTACGTCGTAAGTAGCGCGGGACTCGTATCGCTCGTTGGTTCGAACTTTGAACGTCGATTAAAATAATTAACCGAGAAAATCTCGTTTCGTTCTCACGTATTACGAGCTGGCGCGAGCCTCTGTCTTTTCTCCTTTGTAAAGAAAAAAACAAACAAACAAAAAAAGATCAACGTCCCTCGACGACGATTCGCGTCGAGTAAACGCGCGTACCGTTTTTCTCGTCGCGTTTATAGGGGAGGGGGGTCGACTCTCAGGGAACGAACACGAGAGAGAGAGAGAGAGAGAGAGAGAGAGAGAGGATTCGCGTGCACAGCTTCAAACTCATTTCCGCCTCATTTTTCTCTCCTTCTTCGCATTCGATCTGTATCCCGACGTTGTTCCTTCTCTCCCCTCGTATCGCGACTACGATACTTTCTTTCGCTTTTCTTTTCGCTATAGCATCCGTCGTACGTTCGACTTTTATTCGCGATTTCTTCCTTTATTCTTTCCCCGTGAAAAAATTCACCGCGAAAGTTTCCTTCGTAGGTACGGCGTTATTTGGAATAATGTCAAGGTGCGATATCGATTTTCATCGTTGGCATCGTTAAAGCGGCGAAACGTTACCTTTCAGCCGTCATATTTTTCATCGGAACGTAATACAGGAATATCCCAGGCGTTGCGTTTTAAGGTAAACGTTCGCTCGCGTAATACTGCGAACGTGAAGAAAAAACTGTTTTTCTTCGCAACGTTTTTCGATGGTCCGACCGGGCTTTATGATTTATTACGACTGCGAACCACGGTTTTACCTCGGAATTGGATTATTTCGATCGAGAGCAGGGGCTGGAGTTGCCCCTTAGTCGGGACGGTACGCGTGGATTTGTTTGTTCCCGTAATAGCCCTTTGCGACGAAAACGTCCGCTCTTTCCATTTAAACGGAAACACGAAGCACGCTCGTCGAGCTTCGTTAAGTCGAGAAGGTAAGATAACTTACTTGTTATTTTAATGGCTACTTCGACCGAGAGCGTCGACCAAGCTCAACTACCACGGTCGGATTCTCTTCGATCGAACGTAGAACGAGTCATTCTCGTAAGAACTATTCCGCGTGGTCGGAAAAGATATTCTTCCGTTTGTTGATTCTTCGGGGTGGCCGAGAGGAAGAAAAGCAACGTTTTCTTTGGTTAAACCGCTTGTACTGCGAGAGAGCGAGAGAGAGAGAGAGAGAGAGAGAGAGAGAGAGAGAGAGAGGGCGAGGGAGAGGATGGGGTCACGAAAGAGGCAGGGACACGCGCCGAGGGTGGAATACAAAAGCTACCGCGCGCGTGGAAACCTCCAGGCGGATCAATATACCAGGCAGCAATGGTAGAAAGGAAAGAGCGAGCGAGCGAGAGGGCGAGGATTCGCGAGGATGTGTCTTTCGGTTGCGTGCTCTTCGAAAACGACGTCTCTGGCTTAACCGCCATGCCAACCAACGACAATCCCGAAGCAGAGTGAAGCGCGAGCCAGGCGCCGATGCCCGCTCGGCTCCGAATCGAACGAGAGCTCTTTAAGCCCCCACTTCAGCCCTCTTTCCTCTACAGATTTCCAATTTAGAATCGCTAATCTCGAAGATGTATTCGGAATATAAAGAGTCTCTCTCGGGTAGATCGCTAACGTAGTTGAGTCGAGTAACAACTTTGTCGTCGGGTAGTTTACCGATACGTTCGAAAGGTAGGCAGATGCGTAACCGAATTAGGAAAGTTGCCGCGAGAGTTATGATCGAATCGAGCTAGCGCGAGCAACGAGTACACCCGCGTCCTTTTGTTCAGCCGTTCTCTAAATCGTTGCGGTTGTTTCGATCGGATACGAGGAAACGCGTTACGCGCGCACGCAACTTTTAATCGTTTTAACGAGTTTATCAAATAAGATACTGCGAGTTCTAACGAACGAAATTAACCTTTTCCACGTAGATACAACGTATTAATTAATCGTATTCCCGAAGAAGGACTATCCTCGGCGGATATCCTTAAGACGCGATGAAAATGGTATTGGGTTGAATTAAAACGCCATCTCTCTCTCTCTCTCTCTCTCTCTCTCTCTCACACGAATTTACTCCACAGTTCTTTCTCGATTTCTTCGACGACGCGAAAATATTATTGGCTCGACATATATCGGAGATATTTGCGTAAGAGAGTAATCTCTCCGGGTAAAGGGAATCCAAGATAGACAGAGATTATTCGCGTTACCTTTATGCGAGTAAATTAGTTTGAAGAAACTCCGAATCCGTGGGCAACGGATATGTAAAGCTTTCGAGGCAAAGAGAGCCCGTATTTTCCTGCACGACTACATTCGAGCTCCGCCGAGCGCTTAAACGGACCGCATGGTTTGCGAAAGAAGGAACGAGGAAGGGAGGGAAGGAGGGAGGGAAGGTCCTTGGTGCATCGCTAAACGTTTTCCAGCGGGAATACATGCACGTAAAATACGTTCCCGAAATAGCCTCCTCTTGGTCTTTGCCAAAAAGCTCGCGAAAACTTTCCTACGGTTCCCAACAGACCGTTTCCCTCGCTCGATCGTTCCCTTCCCTCGTTCCGCGTTTCGGAGATAGGACGAAAATCGTTCGGATTTGCAAACCACGAGACTCCATCTCCATTATTTTTTCTCCGTGGATCTTCCTCTTGAAAGAATAAAAGAAAGAAAAAGAAAACAAAGAAACCAGTTTGAAGAACATTTTTGCTCGTTAACGCCGACAAGAAGAAAAAGTCCATTGATCAATTTTCAATGGGCTAAGGATATATTTTGCCGAAGGGTCTCGTCCAATCGGCTGCCTCGTTCCTATCCACTTTGTTTCTTCGTACCTTGGACGACAATAATGGACGCGAGAACGTACTATATTTCGCGAACGAGAGAAAGGCGTGGGAGGAGCCGGCGAGAATCGAAAAACTCGATTCTTCGGCTTCCATGGAGGGGGGAAAAAAATGAATTAACAATGTCGCCGTACCGGCGCGGCTCGGTGGCGGCTCGGCGGCTCGGCGGCGCGGCGGCGCGGCGGCGCGACACGGCGCTAATGACTTAATACGACTCCAAGAAACGTCTCTTTTTTCGCATTGCAAATGCATTCGCGTTGCGCGTTGCGCGTTTCGCGTTTCGCATTTCGCAACGACGAATGTACCAGCAGCACGATAGAGGAAAATCGTTAACCGCGCCATGCCCTCGACCCTCGCGTTTTACATACGTTCGCATCATCGTCGCTTCACCGCGTATTATTCCGTTTTATAAGGATCGTTCCTACCGTCTCGACGAGACTTTCCGATTCTATTCGAATCGCCGAGTTGATATCATATCGCTCGTCATTTTTGACAATGCCTATGTTTTCGTCGTCGAATCGCAACACCTGTCGGCTATTCTATCCGCCGAGAATGCGTCTACCGAGCGATTCACCGAGATGAGAGAGAGCCTTTGAGAGATTCGAACGAATAGCCAGGTTTCCTTCCGACTCGACAAAGTCCCCTGGACGATGTCTCCAGTCCTTTCTTTCTTTCATTCTCCGTGGTAAAGGTAGTCAAAACGTTAACGGGCCGTCGAATTCCCGATCCCGATAAAAGCGTTCTTTCCGATCTTCCTATTTTCGTCCTCGTAAACGTAAAAAAGCACGATCGACTAAACTCGTATCTCGTAAATTCTTTGCTCGTCTCATTCACTCGCCTGTATCGAATGACGAGCGAATACGAGGAGGAAACTTTCTTCTCGACGATAGACGCTCCCTTCTACGTAGCTCGATCGTTGCTGAGCTCCATCGACCGAAGGAAAAACGTTACTCTTACGTATTCTATAACGCGATTCGCTTAGTTTACCCACCTGCCGGTCAACTTTTTCGGTTAATATTTAATAGAACCGGTCGTCCATGAGTTCTGAAAATATACGAGATCGATGTCGCATCCCTGTCGCGTGAATGCCGCTTCCAGTTTTATCGCTTTTACACGCAAGACCGAGCGAAAGAGGGCTAGATCGCGCGATAGAAGGAAGAAAGTCCAATGACGGCCGCGAGTATAATGACCGTAACTACTACTCGAGGTAACTACGGCTCGTGAAAGAGTATGGTATTCGTCTGGCGTCGAACGCTCGCCGACTACGGCAGGGCATTAGCGGTTGCTTCTGTCCGACCATATTCACGCTCCTGCTACTTGCTCCTCCTCCATTCGATGGATCCGAACGCGCGAGATTATTATTATTATCGTCGTCGTCGTCGTCGTCGTCGTCGTCGTCGTCGTAGTCTCTCCCCACGTAGCAGCCCTTCGTAAGAAACGTGCGAAACGATATTATGGTCGTAGTATTCCGTCGGAGGTGCGTGGGACGCACGACACGCGTGAATCCGTACCGCGCGCTTTTCGGGCACGCCGGGAAGCTCGAAAGCACGTCGGGAACGTATCCCGTTCCGTCTCGCCTTCGCGGTTCCCGATCCAGCCCGTAGGGTCTTAACCCGTAGATAGCCAAGGGCACGAGCCGATCGAACGAGCGGACGAGTTCGATCAGCGCGATTGTACGCGCCTTCGTTCGTTCGTTGATGAGAGTAATTAATCGTGGAAGGTAAATCGGAAGAAGCGACTCGTCGCGGACCTGTCGGAAGGAAAGGAAGAAGCAAACAACGTTCGACGTAGTAAACAACGGTCGGTGAAAAGGTAGAAATTTCCAGCTTTTCCGCGTAAAGCTTCGCAGTGAATAAAGGGAACAAAGGAAATAAGAGGGCGAAACAAAGAGCAAATGGAAATATTACGAGGGGAAGCGTCGAAAGAGCGTTAACGCGGGCGATGCGATTTGCCGGTGGAAAGAGTTTCTCTCTTGACTAGTTTGCGGCAGTCCCCTTTTGAAATCTTTTCCCAAGAATTTGTACGTTCGATTCCGTCGCAGACCTTGGCGTTCGTTAGACGCTTCCTACCTCCTAGCATCTCTAAAAGGAACGCATACCACCGCAAAGGACCTTCTCGAACTACCGAGAAGCGTTCACGCGACTTTTCGCTTAGAAGCATTCCGTCGTCGCTCGGAGATATACACCCGTGTTTGCTCTCGGTTACGCTCTCAGACTTTCGACCTTTCTACTTTTCCATGTCCCGGTCGATTTATCGCTTTGCTTCTTCGACTTTAAGACGACGCCAGGACGTCGTCCAAGTCCGACGCGACGAGGATCCGTGCCGATTGCAATTCGGTTCGAGCGCATGCGCCTGAAACGCTGCGGATGGAGATTTTCCGAGCGTGCTCGTAAACGCGCGCGGCTTTGAGAGGAGTGCCGAGAGGAGTGCCGAGAGAGAGAAAGGAGAAAACGGTGCCACCGACGCAACGACCTAGATACGGGCCGTTGTACTAGCGCAGCCAGCGCACCCTCTGTCCTGGCTGTGTCCTCGTTCGCGACCCGAGACCGCAACGTCGAAGAAAAATATCATCCATTCGATTCCTTGCGAAAAAGAAACAAAGGGGGAGAGAGGGAGAGAGAGAGAGAGAGAGAGAGAGAGGGGAAAGGAAAAGAACGCCTACCAGACACGTCGCGTCCGTGAAAACCGAGAACTCGCGTGACGTCGATGACTCCTCCTTCTCCTTCCTCTTCTTCTTCTTCTTCCTCTTCTGCCTCTTTTTCATCTTCTTCTTCTTCTTCTTCTTCGTCTTCTTCTTCGTCTTCTTTATTATCGAGGATTTTCATGACGCGCCTTTCTCAACCTGAAATAGGAAAGAAAACGAATCGTCGGTGGAACGAAGGGTGGAAGGGCAAGGTGGAAGGGCAAGGGAACGAAATCTTCTTCCTTTTCCTTCGACGAAGAGGCTATTTTTCTATGAGACTCGGACCGAGAGAAATAGAATAGAATGAGAAAGAGGAAAAGAGAGGCACAACGTCGACGTTTCTACGGGATATATTAGGATCTTTCGATTCCATGGAGAATCGAGGGTCGAGCGGCTCTTTCGCGTCTCTCGCGCCTCTCGCGCATCCTCTATTTTCCGCTAGATTCGTATAAGCGACTGGGGATTTATCGATGCCAGTCGAGTCGCGCCAGGAACCTCCTGGCAACGATTATTAAAAGCCATCGAGGACGGTAATTGAAAGTGTCGATGATTAAACGATTCCACGAATTCACTGGATATCGCTGCTCGACGATACCGTATCGAAGATCGGTTACGTGGTTCGAATATCGATCCTATTAACGATACGTGCTTTCAATCGATACCGCGGCCTAATTGAGAAGCTGCGAATGCCGATTATGCCCCGTTGGGTTACGTCCAACTCTTTTAAGAATTAAGAGGAGAGAGAAAGAGAGAGGAGATTCGCTGCATAAAGGCTAGGATAAATAGGGCGAATTCAAAGGGCCGCGCGCCCGGGACAAAAGTTGGCCGTGCAACTCGCTTAGGATAGCTCCGAGGCGCAAGAAGGATATCTCGAATTATTATTCAGTTCCTGCGTGGAGTCCGGTCTCGGAAGGATAGGATAGGATAGGATAGGAAAGGAACTTTATCGAACTTATAATGACTTTAAGCCGCTCGGCTCGCCGACTCTCCTTGTTATTGATCAAAGTAAATACGTCATTTGCATTAATTCGCCGCGATAAAAGTCCGACGGGCGTGAATTCGCATCGATCTTTCTTCCCTTCTCGCACGTTTCCCACTTTTCTCGTTTGTTCGCTCGACGTAAGGAGGAAAGAGAGGAGGGAGAGGAGGGAGAGGAAAAGAACGAACGAACGAACGAACGAGCGAACGAGCGAGCGAACGAACAAAAACGACAAAGGCGTATCGTCGTCGGACGATATTACGCTTACGTTATGAATATTACATGATGCGACGGAAATGACGCGCCTTTAAAATTTATCCTAGAAAGTCGATCGATCGACTCGACTCGTCTATCCTTTTGTTTATCCTTCAAGTATGAATAACGATAAATATCTCCCGCGGATAATACGTTGTTCGAGATCGTTTCATCGAATTAGAATTACGCTCGATTCGAAACTGGCTCTATTTAATCAACGTACAGGGCCAATTATGACGAGCCACGTCGTACGATAGTTTCCTACACTAGGCTATGATAAATGCACGACGCAATAATTAATGAGACAGAAACTTTGATTATTACAGCGTACGCGAGACATTAGCGTTCCATTTGTCTGCTCTCAAACGCGACGCTCGACACTCGACATATTTATTATCCGATGCAAGCGTTATATTCCTTTTCTAACGTTTTAATGCGTGCTCTCTCGCGCTTCGATTCGAGAGATAGAGCGAGATCGCTCGGAAGAAAGTTTCGATAAGTACCGATAAGTAGCCCCGAACGATACGCTCTCTCCCCATTTTCTCTCGGGATGCGAAAAGTAAGTAGGACGACGACTTCCATCGGAGATCTTCTTGGAACGATTCCTCGCGAAACTACGATTTCCTTTCAGAGTAAGAACAAGTCGACAAGATTTTCCACGCTTCCAACGGGGCTCGCAAAGTTTCTCGATGACGGCCGATGCGCTCTTCCACTTTTCTTTCCTAACTCCTAACTCTACGGAAAAAAAAAAAGAAAAGATAACTATAAAGTAAACGATCGTGTTTCGGCGGTCCTAGGTTCGATTATTACAAGGACGTCTTCGAACGCGCAACGTTTGAAAACTATCGAGGGAACGGAAAAACGAGAGAGGGAGGGGGAGGGAGGGGGAAGAAAAACAGAAATAAAATTCGAGCCGACACTCTTCGGCGATAAAGGCAGGTGGGCAAAAGTGCCTTTACGAAAAGCCCGTCGAAGCGAAACATTATCCCGGATGAGCTCGAAAGAAAGCGTCTTCTCAATCTGTACAAACTGTTTCTTCCGTTCAAGGAAACTTTTCTTCCTCTTGATCTCGCCTTCGTCCTTCCGATTTTCAAAGAAATTTCCGGACAGAAACGAATGGAAGAAACAAGTCCGTAAGTAGAAATCCGAGATAAACGATGATCGGGAAAAGGCCCGTAAAGATTTTCCCGCTAAGATACGCCCGTTTATTTTGCTTTTTTCTTTCTTCTTTTCTCCCCTTTCCCCGCGTGAATTTTTTTCTCGGCTCTTCGAGCACTTTCGAAAACTTTCCTAACTCGATCGGTCCTCCTTCCTCGCCATCTTTTCCGTCCATTAACCACGATAACGACTAACAAATAATATTATGTCGTTCGCAAAGATCGACGAATCGAATGATAAAGGAGAAGAGAGAGAGGTAAAGAAACAAAAAAGGAAAAAGAAAAGAAACAAGAAAAAACATTCGTAGAATCGAAAAAGAAAAGATAGGCGGCGTTCGACGGACCGAGGTTTCCTTGGCTGAAAAATAAAACTCCGTTGCGAGTGAGATGTGCTTCGAAGCTCGCTAGAGTTCACCAACCTTCGGGCAATATCTTTCGTTCTCGACTAGCTCTCTCTCTCTCTCTCTCTCTCTCTCTCTCTCTCTCTCTCTCTATCCGTCTCCTTCCATCCAGCTGCTCTGCCGTTGGTGATTGCGATCCCTCGATGATCGGCTTTCTTTTCCCTGCCCTCCTCCTCCTCCTCCTCCCTTATTCGTCAAACTAGTCCGTCGCGAACGCAACTCGTTTTTATCGGTATTCAAAATCGAGGACACCCCGTGAAACTTTGCTATCGCGAATATCTACGTACCAAGGTATATGCCACCATGAATCTAACCTATCGAATCAAATCAAATTCGCGATTAAGGTTACGAACTTTGGAACAATGATCAAGAGTTTAGAATCGCATATTCAAAGTTTACCGACTGGCTCTCGATAAGATCCTTTATCCGAAAGAGAGAAAATCTAATATATGTATATCGTAATATTAAAACCTCGTAGATTCTTGGTTAAAGAAATAAATGGAATAAAGAAGAAATTTCCTTTCCTGTGCGAAATTCAAGGGGAAAAATGTAAGAAAATATGAAAAGAGGGAAAATTGGGAGGGGAAACTGTAAGTAGATGCCTTCGCATCTCGACCTTTTCTCCTAATTCCATTTTACGTGCCGTTGCCCGACGATTCTGCCGGCAACGTCGGTCCAAGATTCGAGACACGCTGCCCCTGAAAACGAATGAGTAGCGAGGAAAAGGAAAGAGTACTCGAAATAAAGAGAAAAAGGAAAGGAACGTCTCGTGGCTTAACCGAACTTTAATTAAAATTCGAGGCGATCTTGTAGGAGATCGTAAAACGGCAACGAGGAAAGACAAAGGGGGAAAAAGGTATCCGGAACAAACGGACAAAGAATCGAGCCCTTTTAACGATCTACATCTGAATTAGCCCTCTCTTAACTTTTTTTTCTTTTGTAACATTTTCTCTCTCTCTCTCTCTCTCTCTCTCTCTCTATCTCTCTCCCTCTCTTGGCCCTTTCTTTGTCGGCCGCCGCTTCTCCGCCCTCTCTCTCTCTCTCTCTCTCTCTCTCTCTCTCTCGCGTTCATCGGATCATGCATCTTAATAATAATACTTTGGGTGGAGGGGAAGGAGAAAGGAAATTCTCTCCCTGCTCTCATCGGCTGAAAATATTAAGAGTTAACGACGTTACCGTCTATAATATTATCTTTATTTTGTAAAAATGATTTCCAACGCTTCTTGGCACCACGTCGTCCACGGTTTTGCTCGCATCTTTTTTTATGTCGTTGCCTGACTCGCTTTGAATATCGCTACGACGACGTCAGCGACGACGACCACGACGAGTGTAATTAAAACGCTGCCGTGAGAGACCTTATTAAGGCGCGTATTAAAAGACACGGCAAACGTTTCGTTTCTCCCTCTTTTTCGCATTTAATCGAGCGGTCATACTCGTGAGTTGACTCGCGAGTAGCTAACTCGCTATCCTCTGCCTCTACCGAATTCGTTCGAACGGTTTAATAAAATCAACGAATTTTTACGGTCCTCGGTAGTAGGAAAAGTTTGATTTTATCGCAAAAAATGTATGAAACTAAATCGATCGGCAAGAGCGCCATTTTCCCGTACCCATCCTCCTGGTCCACCTTCCATCCGTCTCTCTCTCTCTCTCTCCCTCTCTCTCTCCGTCGGGTAGACCTTTTCTACCCTCGGCCAGAACTTCCGTACGTTGGAAAATCATGGCTCGAATAAAGTTGTTCTTAACAAAGGGACGCTGACGTAGCCGTTATCGAAGGTGCACGGCCGAACAGTCAGCTAACTCTCGATCCTCCTCTCCTCGTTGAACCGTTCGAAGCGTTAGCTAGCTAGTCGCGAACGGTCTCCCTCGGTTACTATCCATCGCTCGGAAATTCCGTTTGCTTTCGTCTCGCGTCTATGGTTCGCGACTAATGAATTAGTCGAAGAGATTCGTCGAGTAAGACATAGAGATGAGAGCTCGATCGACGGTATCCTCGAGATACAGTAATACTTGCGAAAACAATATCGATCTTTCGGCATACGCGCGCGAACGTTGCCAACGTTTTAGTCATCGAAGATAAACGAGTAATCGTTCTTGGAGTCGGAATCTCCAAAGACACGCGCGAACGTCTCTTAGTCGTATAAGAAGGAAAATTCGATTATCTTCGGCGTATCGATAGCCGACGGCGTATTCGAACTTTTCTCTTTCTCTTGTTTTCTTTACTCTCGACGGTAGGTTTGAAAAAACAAAGAACAATTAATAATAAGAATCTGCGACACGATCCGAGATACGGGTTCGCGATCCGATCGAGGAGGAAGAGGAGGAGGAGGAGGAGGAGTAGAGAGAGAAACGAAAAGATAACGAAAGAAAAATAGAAGAAAATAAAAAGGAAACGTGCGATCGATCTTTATCCATCCCTGCCTAGGTATCGAGGTCGTCGGATGGATTCGCTGTAATAAATTTAGTCCAGCCTCTCCTCTATCCGGTTCGGTTCTCCTGGAGACTCGTTCACGCTCGAACTAGTCGGAACAGTCGATACGTTGGGCAGCGTTGTGCCCGTCGTTCTCAGGCATCCCTGCCGTGCCAGCGCACGTTCGAAGCTAACCTAGAAAAGGGATCGTTCGGTCGACTACCGTCCTCGGTCAACGAGCGGCTCTCTCGATTAGATCGCAGAGAGATCGCAGAGACTCGAGCCACCCTAATACCACCCTGCCGGCACCCTACCTCCGCTTCAACGTTTACCCTCCGATAACGCTATCTTCGACGATCCTGCGTGCGTTGGATTTACGAGCGCGTTCCCCCGATATTACGTTACCTGCACGAATCGTAGGGGTTGCTAGATCGTTTATTAGACTCCTGGGTGCAATTCTCCTCGAATAAGCGCTGCGCCACCGACCCGTCACACACGATCCCCAAACTTTTTTTCGATCCCGGAGAAAGAAAGGCTCCTAATTGTCGTCTTCCCTCCTTTCTTTTCTTTTTAATCCTCACCGAGCGTACAGAGTCGACATACGAATCGAGACTCGAGCGTAAACGACTTTTCATTCCATTATTTCGATCGATCGTTTATTCGAGAACAAAAGTGACTGCTCGCGATCGACGAACGTGATAGACGATGATATTTAACGAGCGTGACGATCGGTAAACTTCGCCGAGCTTACGCACAGACGACCACGTATAAAGAGCTACGATGATGCGGGACTGTGTTACACGCAGAGAGAGAGAGAGAGAGAGAGAGGTCCGCTCTCGATGGGCGAATCGCACGTAGACGATATTTATTGCACGAGTAAACAAAGAGAGGCAACGCAGACGGGAATCGAGTATCCATCGATACTCGTCGAATACCGAAATACTCGAGCAATTTCTTTTAGAAAAATATCCACGTGTCTCGTGTTTACTCGGAAAATTACAAAAAATGAAGTAACGAGTGGAAGGTAAAGATCGATTCTTAGAAAAAAATGTCGAGCTGATGGATGCGACTTTTTCGAACGTGCCTCGTCGATCGAGGACGCTCACAAAGGGGCCCGTTCCGACGGAAAGGGCTGTTTCGAGAAATTCAGAAGGAGAGGGTATGCGACGGAGAGCAAAGAGCGATACTCGTTTCAAAGCGAGAGCGTTCGTGAAAGTTACAAAAGCGCGTTTTTCGCGCAAACGACCGATCGATCCTTTCTTTGTAGTGGCTCGTTTCTCGTAAACGGATCTAGGTACGCGTGAGTGGCGCGATAGCATTACGCGTACGAGCGTAATTTTCCGTCCCCTTTCAAAGGGATACGACGAGGACGCGGACGCGGACGCGGACGAGGACGAGGACGAGGACGAGGACGGGGAATAAAATGACATCGATCGATAGAGATGCGGGCGTATCGATGATTTCGGATCGATGATCTTGGGGAGATGACGGGCCGCGCGGCGTTCCCGTTTCTCGATCGTCGAAAGGTCCTAAGCGAGGCGTCCGAACCGCCGACCAAAGGTCTCTACCACCGAAACATCCCGATCGTGTTCCATCGGTTGATTCTCGAGCAGACCGCAGAACCCACCGCATCCCCCAACGAAACATCCTTTATCGATCGTAGGAGCGCGCCTACGACATCCGAACAAACGTATCCGGCTCCTCCTTTCCTCGATCGATCGAGGAGAGTGTCTTCTTTCGGTTGGATTAGGAAGATGACTTTAAAAAGAATGTAAAAAGGGTAGGGAAGAGAGGCTTAGATAGGAATAAAAAGGAAGGAAGAGGAGATAGATAGGAAGCTAAACCGGTAACCGATAACGGCGCTCGGCTGAGTCTCGAGCAAACACCTCTCTGAAACGCCACTAGACCTAGGGGGCTTCTCTCCTCCTCTACTCCTATCCAGGCGAGGTTGTTCCTCGCGTCGGAAAGGCGGTTGAACGCGTTCAACCTCATGACTTATGGATCCGAGCTTATACACTCGAGCGATCGACTCGGTGGTACGTGCTCGCAAAGACCTCTCCCACCGTTTCTCCTACTATTCCTTCGACTCGTCTGCGTTGCCTTGCCTTGCCTTGCCTTGCCTTGCCTTGCCTTGTCGTCCGACTTCTGGTACCGTCTTTTCTACGAACCCCTTTTACCTCCTCGAACGAACGAACGATAGCTAAGCGCGACACCTATTTTGTTTGTCGACCTACATAAGTAAACAGCCCCTATTTGTCGACGCCACTACGCTCCCTCCGACCGCAGCCAATTTGTTCCGCGGAAGAATGCTTTCTCCCTCCCTCTCTCTCTCTCTCTCTCTCTCGACGTTTCCCCGCGACAAACCGCTTCGTCGAGAAGCGAAAATTTCTACCTCGCGAACTTAAAATATCGTCTTAATGCCATTTCGATCTCTTCGAGTCGAATAAAAGCCCCTAAAACGTTCGGAGACCGTATTTCTCTCGATTCAACGAAACGAGTCGAAAAAAATTAATATCCTTTTATAATTTACCTCAAAGTCCCCTTTAATAAGTTATCTTTCCGCGCGAAGCTCTTTTTAAAGCAAACGAAACGCCCGTAAAAATGCTTGTAAAGAAGGAAGCTATTTACGATTCGATACGATTCGTATTCGTTTTCAACATTCGACGAATGTCATGCGGCGTGCATTTTTTCCCTCTCAATGGGGCAATTCCCGACGGAACGAAATTGCGATAGCTAGTTTGTTTTTTTCCTCTCTTTACGAATAAACGACCGCGACATCGATACGCCTATCGGTTCGTTCGTTCGTTCGTTTCGCTGCGCGATTAAAAAGGTACCTATCACGGTGGCTACCGACGCGTCTGGATCGCGTCCAGATTCACCGATCTATTTTGCCCGACGGATAATCGAGACATCGGTTACACAGCAGCTTGAAGAAAACGAAAAAAGATGGAACCAAAGAGTTCCTACTTTCCAAATCGTTGAATTTTCTTTCGCTCGTGAAAAGGCGCCGATAGCCTTTGAAATCTCGAGAGGCAATCCGCCGCCTATCGCGAAACGAGAAGATTCGTCTCTCGCGTCCGTCTTTTATCTATTTGCTTTTCCCGTCTTTGTCCTTTGTCAATTTTTTTCTCTTTTTACTTTTTTTTTCCATGGTACTTCTCTCTCTCTCTCTCTCTCTCTCTCTCTCTCTCTCTCTCTCTCTCTCTTCATCTATCCATCCATCTTCAGTCTCTTTTACTTTCCTCATCCAAGCTCGTCTTACTTTACCACTTACATACTTTCCACCTTGGTCCACGCGAACCCTTCTTTCTCTCCATTTCTTTCCTTTCATCGGAGAGCGCTCTTCTCTCTTCTTAGTAGAGCCAACGTTCGCCAAACCGCAAAAAGAAAACTTTTCTTCGAGCAACTATTTTCTTTATACTCTTCCAGCAACTTATCCATCTACCCGTACGGATACGCATCGTTGCTCTCATCCGCGAATAACTATCTATAAGGCAAAACTCTTCCAGTGCAGTTTGAGAATAGACTTTAATAAACGTCTTCGGAGTGTTTCACCTACCTCTATCGAGAAGAAAGAAAACTATATAGTCGAGCGCCGTTCGATTTTCCAATCGTCGAAAGAGCTTCGTTAAAAAATAACTCGAACGTCGTACGCCTGTCTTTTTTCTCTCGCGCGAGTACGCGCGATTAATTATCCAACCGTTAACGGTGAGACGAGAGAGCGTCGAATCCAGTCCCAACATAAAGCGTCTTTATCATCGATCCTCGATTTTTCCACGAAACGACGACTTTTTGCGTTAAAACTTGGATCGCTAACGAAAGAGCAGACTTTTTTTAAAGCTGCCACTAACGAGCAAAACTAGTTTAGCGGGGTGGGGGGGAGTAAAAGTATAAGAGGTACCAGGAGGAACGAAGTGGAGGAAACGCGGGCGCGATCGAAAAATCTAGTTAATGGAAATATCCTATCGTTGGCGTTCCAACTTTGATCGAAGTAGAAAGCTCATCGTATTCGAAGCGTCGATTATCGTACGTTTCTAAACAAAATCTCTTCCTTGGCTTGGGATCGAAAATAATTAACGAAAGAAAGTTGGTGCGTACGCCAGCCACGGTAAGCTTTAACGCTGCGATAATCCTTGAAAACTGGGCCGAAGGAGTTGCGCTTAATCGCGTTACGATCCCTTAGGCACCGTCGGCCAGTTTCGTCTCGTCTCTCTCTCTCTCAAAGAGGAAGGAGAAAAAGAAGAACGGGGCTTCGAGGAGACGTTGAATCGCTTTCTTTCTCTCTCTCTCTCTCTCTCTCTCTCTCTCTCTGGAAAATAAATACTCGAAAGAATTCGAAGAGACTCGAAAATGTAAAAAAATCTCGTTAACTCGCGTTAAAGGTACCGACCCTTTCGACCATCGACGACGTTGTAAATGCGTCGAGAGGGAGAAGTAGACGGTCTCGAGTACTCGAGGTACACAAAAATGCGCCGCTAATTGCCCTCTCCGATTTCTCTACCTATTTCAATTCTATTCGTCCTTAACCGATCGTAACGATGCTCGGAGCGTTACATTTTTCGTTAACGTTTCCGAATAGCTCGCGAATAATCGAGAGAAACGATAGGGAGCTTGAATTCGTCGTAACGATTGTTCGCGCATGGAAAAGACCGATGGTAAAGAGTGCAATGGATCGGAAAAGAAATGATAAATAATAGAGAACTGGTTCGAGTGACGTAACGTCGAGGGAACTCGATGGGAAAAACGTCGAGTACGAAGAACGAACCCAAGGTAGTTTTAAACGAGGATTCATCGGCTTCGAAATTATGATCGATGAACGAAAGGGGATTATTACGTACTAATCGCAACCCGGTTAATTATGATTTATCGCGAAAGACCGATTTAACGGGGTAGCGTTGGATTAGAGAAAGAATGGACGGGACGGGACGGGACGACAAGAGAATTCGTTGGACGTTTAGAAAGGAAAGAGCGAAGAGGGAGCAGAGGAAAGGAGCGTGGCCGAGAGAAGAAAGGACCTTCGGATTCGTCCGCGAATTCGTTCCTCGAACACGGCCGTTCTTTTTTCCCCACTTAAAAATCGTCGTCCATTAAAGTCGACGAGACAAATATTTGCGTAGAGCACGACCGCCGACACTGGCGCCGTGGCCCCGAGTCGTGCCGAAACGCGCGACCCGCTACCAAGGAAACGTAATTAAAGCGACTGCTCGTCCTACACTTTTATATCGCGCTCGCAAACCCAAACGGAGAAAGAATTTTTCCACCTTTTTTCCGGGCGCCTGAACCACCCTACCCTCTCGTTTTACCACTTCCATTTCGCCGTAGGATGTACGGTTCGCGAATGAAAAAAGAAAAAAGAAAAAAGAAAAAAGAAAAAAGAAAGGAAAATACGTGCTCTCGGTCGCATCGGTAGTAAGGAGGAGGCGTTATCGCGACGCGTTGTCTCTTCGTACAATTTCTTAATGGAACCGTCGACTCTATCACCGAAGACGCAAGAAGAAAAGGAGATCGAAAGGTACGCCTGGCAAGGGGCAGCGGCCGAACTCGCCGATATACCAAACTCTAAAGATTCCTTTAACGTCGCATCTTTTATTTCTCTTTCGGGGTCCATAAATAATATCAACGAGTTCGTATCGATCGGTGCCTCGAGGAAAATAAAAGAAAAAACAAAGGGAAAAAAAAAAGAAAAACAAATAAAAGACACTTTCGATCGATGCGCGAGTAAGAAAACGTTTTTCACGAGGTTCGCGCGAACGCGAAGGAGAAGATCCATTTTTCAGCGATAGATCCTTTGTACGGGAAAGGGTCGTGGCAGCTCGTCCCACATTGTTCTCCCTTCGCGGAGAAGAGCGGCTCCACGAGTTGGCTCTCGTTTTCAATTAATAACGCGCGACATAACTGCGAATCGACAGGCTAATAGAGCGAGAGCTCCGCTCGATGTTGCAGCTTACGCCTTGATTAATGACGTATGATATTAATCGAAGACCGGTTTATACCCACGTAATTAGCGTAGGCGGGTTGGCGCCGTAGGTCCGAAGGTAGGAAACGAAGAAAAATCGTTTCGATCGTTTTAAATAAAATCGTGGTGATCTTCCGAGGAGGGGCAATCGCCGTTGGGATTGTCCTATGCGGCAGCGATACGTCGTAATAATTTCGTAGCCGTGTACGTCGGTGACGGTGACGGTGACGGTGACGGTGAACGGTGAACGGTGAACGGTGCTCGACTATTTTTATTTAAGCTTCACGGAGCCGTGCGATATGGGAATAAACAAATGAACGCACTCACCCTTCATGCCGAGTACTTGCACCCTCTTCCGATCGAGGACACTCTCTGGCTCTTCCGCGTTATTTGCGCGCCACTCGATGCGCAAGCCTCGAAAGGGAGTTTCGCGAGGTTATCGACGCTTCTAATTTTATTGCCAGCATGAAAAAGCGAGGGCCGACGTGTAAGAGCCGCGGGCTTCGCTAGCCGGGAGCTTCAGGAGCGTCGTCCGAACACTGAAAAACGCCAGGAACCAGTGAGAAAGGAGGATTAACGTTCACGTCCACGGGATGAGAGATCATTTTCTTCACTACGGGATTTCTACGCGAGCCAGACGCGTTTCGCGATACGTCCTCGAATCCTCCTCCAAATTATTCCCTTGTATAGTTTTCGCGTACAATGAAATGTGAAAAAGTTTAGTCGCCTCGTAAGTTCGATCGACGGATAGGTTCGTTCGATTCTCTTAGAGCGTCTTTACCGAACTCTCGTCCTTCGCTTCGAGAATAGAAACGAACGGAATATAAAGAGCGAGGACGTGACGTTCGAGAAAGAGACTCGAATCTCGGTGTTCTCGAATGTAAAGCGACGCCAAAAGAGGCGATCTTTAAACGTTCTTTAAACGTACGAGGCAAACTTTACGAGAGCCGAGGAGGAGGAGCCGGAGAACATCTCGAATATCGATTCCATCGATCGCCGAACGAAAATATTGTCTTTACGTTTACGACGCGTTTTCTCGTTAAAGTGCGAAAGGCGCGATTTACCGAGATACGCTCGGAGCGACGCTTCTTTCTTTCTTTCTTTCCTTCCTTCTTTCTTTCTTTCTTTTCCGCGTATCGCGCATTTATATTATTCCGTAACGAGAACAACGTTGAAATAATTTTACGACGGTGAAACGATCAAAAGCTCCGCGACTAAAGTATTCGAAAAGCAATTGTCGAAGGAATTAGCGTCAAAGTTAACTCCAAAGGAGGGATAAAGAAATAAAACGAAAGGGGCTTTCAGTACCTGGAATACCGACGAATTTGCCGCAACCTTCCGCAATATCGCAACACCGAAGAAGATACGGAGCCGTCCTCCGACGAATCTCGGCACGAACTGACATTTCGTTGTCGAAACCTCTTAACGAACGCGTCGAACTCTTTCCTCTTCCTCCTTTTCTTCCCTTTGATAATTTTCCCCTTTCCTTCGCACTTTCTTTCCTCTTTTTCCACGATCACTCAATTATCTTTGAAATTCGTCAAAGTCCGCGAATAAGATTTTCGAAGCATTCTCCTTTGGACCGCTCGTTATCCTTTTCCGATGTCGCCTACCTAAAGACATCGTTCCCACTTGGAGAAAAGGGTCTCGTAGAGGAATGAACGAAAAGAGAGAAAGGTCGCGACAAGAAATGCGCGCCAACTACGAAGAAGGGGATCGTTTCCGATAGGGTCCGAGAGAAAATGCTATTTTTCCCTGGGGGAAATAAAGAAGAAAAAAAAGGAAACATCGTCGTTCGTCGAAAGGGACATCGCTTCCCTAAGGGTGAAAAGTCCGCTATTTTTTCCTCGCTCGTTCGAACGTCTTTCGAGTCGATCGATGAAGAGAAGGTTCTCCATCTTGAGAAAATGTTTCCGAACGCGCGTCACGCGTACCTCAAACTTTCTTATTTTCTTTCAAGTCGGGGGTTTGGTTTAAACGAACTCGCGGTTAACTCGTCGTCTCGACTTTGATCAAAGATCGACTCTTAGGGGTGTGGAGGGAGACCGTTGGAACGACATAGATATTCTTGTCGGGGGGTTTCGTATCGATAGGTGGAACGCGATTGAATGAAAGGTTAACGCGAATGCGTTAGAACCGGTGGGGAAAAATGATCTGGCGCGAATAAAAGGAATCGTTGATTTCGCATAACGAAGGTCACCGCGGAAAAGAGCACGCTTGACCTGGTTACGGAATCGCGAACGAGCGACCCGGCGGTCCATCGAACGACAAATGCCAGGGATGCGGCCATCGATACGCGCGTATACCTACGTTCCGATTAAATGCGAATCGCTTGTTTCTCGAGTACGAGTCGATTTCTAAAGCAAACGAGAGAAACGAAAGGAATAATGGCAAAATAAAGAAACGTTCATATTTTCTCGATCATTTTCGCAAGGGCTAAAGAAAACGTCGTATCGTCGTTGTATCGTAAGAAACGTTACGTTGGAGAGCGACTATTTCCTACCCAATTAGAAGAAGTAAAGGTCCGAGTGCGCACAAAGAGGACGAAAAGGAATAAATGTATAGCGATCGTAGAGGAGAGTAAAGAAGAAGCGTGGTCGAAAGAAGAAGCGTGAATAAAAATCGTTCGTTCGATCGGTCGGTCGGTCGGTCGGTCGGTCGGTCGGTCGGTCGGTCGGTCGGTCGATCGGTCGACCGGTCGGCCGGTCGGTTCGCGCACGAGGGATTGACCCAGTTTTAAAGCGAGGACGAGGGATAGCCCGGAAAATGACGCGGCGCCGTTAACGACGTTTCCACGTCGACGTCGCGGTTCGCACTGATAAACCCTCGGCACGCTATTCGGCAGCTCTCGCGTTTCCCCTGTCGCGCTCGTCTCTCGTCTTCTCCTCCGTTCGCAGAAATCCCCACCAGAGGTATCGGTCGAAGCATCGCGACTAGCACGCATCACCGACACACACCGACGACCTTCCGTTCCTCCAGCAGCAGCTCCGCCGTGTCCACAGGCTCGCAGTACCCTGCAGTCACTACCACCAAGAGCACCTCTACACAACCACCAGCGGCAGCCCCCGAGCGCGTCCTTGGATTGCGTCCGCCCCTCCATATCGATCAGTGCGCGCAGGCAGACTACACCATCCGAGGACCCACCACCGCGCTGCCGCTACCGCTGCCTTCTCTCTCCGCCGTGGCGCGCTCCACCAGAACGTACAATCGAATCCGTCGAGCGCGCGAGCCCAAAGACGCTACCTACTTTTTTCCTTCTTCTTTTTTCTTTCTTCTTCTTTTTGTCTCTCTTCCCGTTTGACGGCAAATCTTCGCTAGCGATCGATTTAGACGAAATTATCGAAAGCCCTCCTCCTCCTTTCGTAAGACCAAACGTAAATCAGGCGCGTTCTACCTAATTATACTCGGCGACGATTCGATAACGATACGCGCATGCGCCGAGAACGATAAACACTTGGCTCTCTCTCGAAAGCCTTTATCACCGCTTTAATTACCGAAGGCGCAGCTGTCGACGGTAGGCACGTTCGTTATACGATTAAAAGGAGCAACGTGGCTCGTCGTAGGGGCAAACCCGCGGAATTCGAAAATACCATACAAAGTTATTGTTCCTCGACCCTTTTATTATAACGACCGACGTAGATACGTATAGACTATCGACCATCGAAAGAATAACGGCGAAGGGAAAGTTCCTCGGGAAGAATCTCTCCCCGTCTCTCTCTCTCTCTCTCTCTCTCTCTCTCTCTCTCCCTCGGGATTATTATTCCCGGAGGAGCGCGAGCGTGAGGCGCCGAGAAGAGAAAGAAACGAGGCAACCGTCGGGCCATTGTCCGTAGTCTCTCGGCCGGGATCGTTTCGACGCTCCAGAAATTCGACGGCCTGATTAGAGCCCGTGACAAAAATCCTCGTGATTGCGAGTCGATTTGCGAGTCGATTTGCGAGTCGATCCGCTGACTCGATTTGCTACCAGATTTGCGAGCGATGATGAAACGTGCACTCCTTTAAAATTCCATTTGAGAAAATTTCGCGAAGGCGCGAGGAGAAATACACTCGTGCGTCGAAGGTTCGTAATGAACGGGACGTACGTTCCCGTGCACGTACGGTATAATTCCGCGAGATGCGGAGACGAAGAAAGACTACGCGAGCTCTCTTTCTACGGTCTATCTAATGAAAACGTTTGCCGTGGCGTTGAATATTCAGGACGTCTCTTTGGACTAGAACGTTCTCGCCTATTCCGCCGCGAATTTAACTCGTTCCTCTTCCTTCGCACGCCCCGATCGCGGAATGAGATTCTCCAAGGTTTGCTTCCTCTTGCCTAACTACCACGTACGTGTTTCAACTAGTTAGACCGTTAGACCTGCGTCGCTTACCTGAAATCGTCTGTAAATTCAAACGTCGACTCGTCATAGAAAGAGAAAACGATATCACGAGTTATTAAAATATAGAGACCAGACCAAACAACCTTCGAACGCTCCGTCGAACGAAAGCACGATTTTGTTTCTAACGTATTTTCCGTCTTTTCCTCGTTAGGCGTAACGAGTAACGCGGAAAGTACACGTTATATTATCTCGGCCTCGAAAGGCTGCTCTCGACTTATACAATATGCTAATATGATACCGAAAATAGAGAATAGAGAGAGAGAGAGAGAGAGAGAGAGAGAGAGAGAGAGAGAGAGAGAGGGAGAGAGGGAGAGGGAGTGGTACGACGAAACTCGTTAGAGTGCGAATATCCAGCATTATGACGTGGACAAGGAGAAGATATCGCATTGGGAGAAAGAGGGAGGCTCGGTTTTGGGGGCGAACCAGCCTCGGAGAAAGGGTCGAGATGGGAACGAAACCGGGTCTTGCGAGCGTCGTTCCGACCTACATACGATTCTCTGCCTCCCTCTTACCCTCCCCCCCCTCTCTATCTCTCTCTCTCTCTCTCTCTCTCTCTCTCTCTCTCTTCATTTCCGTCGGCCGAACAGTGCCGGACCAACGTCCACGATTCGAACGTTCCAATAAGATCTTACGATCGAGCGATGAGAAATTCTTGTATTCTTCTTTCTACCTAGAGTGACGATTGGATCTGCGAAAGAGAAAGCTGAATTGAATGAATTGTCTGGCGAGATGTTACGTCGAGGGGCACGAATATGTAATTAACGAGCACAATGGGTACTGTCGTCGTCGTCGTCGTCGTCGTCGTCGTCGCGCCGCTCGCTTTGAGTTACGAGCACAGCATTCGAATTCGGTCCAGGGTGCTCGCCATTTGCGACACGATGTTGCTCTTACGTCACGCCATTCGCCATCCTCCTCTGGCTTTCTTACGTCATTCAACGAAGCAGACCGTATCTCGCGACTTTTCTCCTCAATGGAATCTTCGGGAAGAAAATCGTCTCTCTATAATTTCTCGACGACTCGAGACATTTCGACGATCGAAATTCCATAGTTTCGCTAATAATTCGATGATCCTAAAATAGAAACGACCGAATTCCTATAACACGGACAGCGAGCGTTCTTTTCCTTTTTTCTTCTCGTTGCCTTCCTTTTTTGGAATAATCGCGGTATTCGCGGTATTCGCGGTCCGGCTCGTAATTTCGATCGGCACGAGGCTTGCCCGTCGATATTGAGAAAACGTCAAATGGAACGAACGAACGAACGAACGAACGAACGAACGAACGTCGGTTATTAAATTTCAATGTTACAGCTCGGTGGCAGGACTTTCTAGGCGTTGACTCCAACGGTGAATTTCTTTTTTCCCCTCTTTCCAATGGTACGTTTCTACGGTACGTCATCGATATTTCATTTTGCGTGGGCGACTGTCCTCCTTCGAATGCATCGAGAAAAAGAAGAAAAAGAAGAAAAGGAAGAAAAAGAAGAAAAGGAAGAAAAAGAAGAAAAGGAAGAAAAAGAAGAAAAGGAAGAAAAAGAAGAAAAAGAAACGAGTTAATCATTTTCATTAAATAAATATTTATGATTCCATTTCCCTCAAGGGCGGGGAGTTACGATCTATAAATATTAGTCGTAAAGAAGAAGTTTCCAGGAGGGTAAAGGAGATGTCTCGGACGAAGATCTCCGCGCGTCAAATACTCGGAGAAAAAGTTTCCTATCGCAGTCGATCTCTGGAATAACGAATGAACATTGCTCGTCGAGAGCAAAGGGTGAAAGTCGTTTGGCAAAAAGTACCGTAAACATCTTACCTCGCAAAACTTTTCTCGTACTTTTTCGAAAGAAGGGACGAAAGATGCGAGATAAGGCCGAGGTAGAATTTAGAGTACGGTTCCGCTCGATTGCCAATTGGGAATCTTTATATGCGTCACGGGATATGAAATATATTTTCTACATCCGACGTGAGAATATCCAATTCCTCTCGCTTCGACCGAATAACGGGGACTCTCTCCCCTTTTCCTTTCATTTTCGTCCGTCGGTGGTGTCGCCGTAGAACGATTTCGAAAGGACGTTAATAGGAAGCGACGTTTCGCCCATAGGGAAGATCTTTTCAAAACGCCATCGATCGATCCTTAAATAAGATAACAAATTTTACGTTTATTCTTAATGCTCGACCATACGGTTAATTATCCACCGTTGATAAGTGAATCCATCTTTAATCATTTCTATGATACATAGTGTCGAGGGCGGGCGCATTTTAATAGACGTTGGCTCTCGGATATATAATATTTCTATCGAGTAATCGATTTCTAACAAAGACGCGATGAAATACATTAAATTTCTACAAAGTACTTTATCGTCCATAGGTAATCGCTGCCTATCACCAAAAGCGATAAAAAAAAAATCATTTCGAGCGATAACGGATCGATCATCGATTAACGCTCGCGTATCGCCTTAAATATAGCGAATAACGATATCGATACTTTTATCTTGCTAACAGGTTTCCGACTTTATCGACCGTCGATACGGTTGCTCTTGAGGACAACAGATGGAGAGAGCGTACATTTCCGGAGGTAACTCTCCAACTAATCAATTCTGTGGTAAATTTTGATATCTCTTCTCTTTTTACTTTTTTCTTTTTTTTTCGTTTTTTCTTTTATCTCTCTGCGTATCGCACTTGGAAAATGTGAATGACGGATCACGAGCCGGAAAAGGAAAATCTACGAAGGTCATCGATGAAAACGAAAAAGCATATTTTGGTTTATGTACAACTTATATAAAACATCATTGCGCAACGTCATTATATCTTACATCTCGTGTTTCCAGCACCACCATAAATTTTTTACTACGTATACAGGCCGACCCGATTTCCTCGTTATCCACTTTATATTTCGATCGGCTTACGTCAGGTGCAAATAAATTAGAAAATATCCGAAACAAGAAACGACAATGGTGTAAAAAAAAAAAAAAAAAAGAAAGAAAAGAAGAATAAGAAACGAGGATGCTTTCAACTTTTGGTCCCGATTACAAGTGACTATTAGAGATAATAAAAATTGCCGTAATTCACGCAAATATTGAAGAAATTGCGCGTATATTGCACACCATACGCTCGTCGCTTCGATTTTCCGTCAAAAAGTAACATATATGTCGCAAGAGGAGCCTACGTCAAAGACGTCGCTCTATCGATTCTTACTCGTTATTTACAGATATGTAGTATCACTTTTGTATCATACTCGCGCGTGCAGGCGCCAACGATTAACAAACTTCTCCTCGCGATGGACTAGCGTAAAATAATTTCGTTTCTCGGCCGCGAGAAACGCGCACGTCATTCGCCACCTATTTTATGATTATGTACAAAGTATTATTTCTTTAATCTCGATTCATACGTTTTAAATACATCTTTTTCGCATTCTTAACGTAAGATATGTGAGTTCCTTATACACACGCGCGCGCGCGCACATTATATATATATATATATATATATATGTATATATATATATATTGGATAATTGTAACTCTCGCGAAAGAGATCGATTATCGGGTTATACAATTTTGCGATACGCTGTTCCAAACTTATCTTACGAAACGTCGATATCCTTAATATTTTTCTTAAAAAGAACGAACCAAAAATTCACTAAAATTTACCATTAAATGCTTAAAGCGAGTAGACGTCGAGTCTAGAAAAAAATTAAACGACTAATGACATTCTTACTTTAATTACTTCCCGTGCAAACGAGTTAACGAAACCGTTGTACAAATTGTTCGAATAATACCAAAATTAAAGGCATCACCGTTTAACACTATCCGAGAACGTGCATCTTCCTTATCTATATGAAATATTACGAACGGCAAGAAATACAAAGAAGTAAGGGGAATATCTTATCGCCTTCATTTCGTTATCGGCTCGTGTACCGATCGATGAGAAAAAAAAAAAAAAGAAAAGAAAAAAGAAATCTGAGCGGTTCGAGATCGGATTTGATTCAGAAAATACGCATTCTCGTTGACGAATCTCCTTCCACGTTTCTTCCTTCGTTCATTAAGGATCCTCGTCGTCCCTGATATCATCACCTGTGCGGACAATTCGGTAGATGTGGGAAAAGATGACAGTGAATGGACTTGAATCTGAAATGAAAAGAAAAAGAATATCTTTTATTTGACCATAATAAAGGACTCAGAAATTTGTGGGATAACGTCTCTGGTGCAAGGAAATAACGGCATAAAAGTTTTAAATAGCGTAATTATTATAAAGTCAATTAAAAGTTGTAAGAGCAGCAGCAGCGGCCGATGCGCAATCTCATCTTTATGCCGTTACCTTTCTTTCTACCTATCTCTCTCCCTCTCTGTATCTCTATCTCCGCATATTTCTACATTCACCGACGCACTCGGTCCTCCTCGCAAACGCGGACGCGCCAATTATACAAGTAATTGAAGCTTTTACGAGAGAACCTTACGGAACGAACCGAGAAACGTCGCTCTTCTCTCGCCTATTACGCTCGGTCTTTACTCTCCTAGCCCCGGAGTTTAAATAATTCCGATAGAAGAAGACGACGATCCGAAAGACTTACCTTCTTGGATCCTCCTTCGTATCGAATCCATCGATTTTAAGAATATTCCACTCGTCTCGCGCGCCTTTCGAATAGCTGAAAGATACCTACGAAAAGAAAAAGAGACAATTTTTTAATTCACGTTAGAAGTCGTAAATAAAAGAGCACGCTCGCGCGAACGTCGAACGAAAAATACGCGAGCGAGGCATTCGGTAGGAATCAAATATTTGTGCCATCGAAGCGAATCGAGCGTGGAGCCGAGTGGCTTCCGTTTTCACGGTAAACCGAGCATGAAAAGTAGAAACGTAAATGGCAGGTAGTAGGTAAATTTGTCGTCGCGAGGTGCCTTGGGAGATTGACATTTTTACCTCCAATTATTACATGCATATATATATATATATATATATATATATATATATATATATATATATATACACACGCATATCCTACTCTTGCAGTCGTGAATTTGTCAATCACAAACGAGGGAATTCCATTCGAGAGCGTTTTCCTCGCTCCTTCGGTAACGAGAAAATTACCTGCTCGTGAAAGGTGTCCTTGTTGAGGAACTTCATCGGTTCCAAATGCGAATGAAATTGCTCGATCACCGTCAGCTGCTTCTTTAAAAGGTACTCGATGATATATCCCATGGTTACGTCATCGGGTAGCCTGATCCTATCGCCTACGGTGATGAACTTTCCGCCTCTACGAAATAAGAATGAAAAATATCGATAAAGTATCCTGCTTTTCACCGACTCTCGTCGATGCCGAGAGGGGGGGAAAAAAAAATTGGTCCTTAATTTGGCAAGATTCCAACCATATAGCGGATTAAGCTCCACGACGCACCTGCTTACTTTACTCGTTCGTCTCCCCCTCCCCTCCAATCCCTTCTTCTCGTCGACGCGTTCGCGGCTCGCGAGAAACTGGTTGGAGAAAAAGTTTGCGACTCTTTACGGCATACATATATATGCATACATGTATATATACGTGTGCACCTATATATATATACATATATATTAAGCGCATAGATCGTCGATATTTGCTCGATGAAAAGCGAGTTCGTTTGTCGGTCCGTCGTTGGCGAACTCGAACTCGAGCTCGAGCTCGAGACGAGACGAGACGAGACGGATACCGGACGACGGCAGGGCATAAATCGTCCCAATTAGAGGACCCAACCTGCGGTAGTCGCAAAGTTCATCGAACCGGTCTATATATCGGGCACCACCTTAGAATCGCGAGACGGCGGTTGTGCGCGGCTCTCAAAGGGAAGCCGCTCGGAGGAAGAGAAATTCGAACGAGAGGTATTCGAAAATGAACGAACTCATCGTCGAAAAGAGAAAAGTAAAGGAAGTATGCCGATCGTTCGGCAAAGCGGAAAAATCGTAGTTTGACCGCGAAGGACGGAGCGGTAGCGCGCGCGAACTCGAGCGAGTTCCTTGACCGGTTATAAAGGAAGAGTAAGAGAGAGAGGGAAAAGAGAAGAGGCGCGAGTAGTCGGGTTGGCGCAGGTGCAGTCGAGTAGGTAAAACAAGATAACGGCGATATATAGAGGAAGGAGCAACGCGTTCCGAATGGGAGCCATTGGAGCAACAACGCGTCCTCGGAGAAACACGACGGACGACGGACGACGGACGACGGACGACGGACGACGGACGACGGACGACGGAAAAGAGACGGCAGTAGTAGGTTCGGCAAGCGTACTCATTAGCGAATACCATCGGTGGATTCTCCATTCCGTCCTGACCAGGCGGTCGTGGCTCTTTTTAATTGGCCAGATTAGTCCCGAAATCGCGTACCCTTTTCTCCACCCTTTTATCTCACTCCCCCTCCTGCCCGATGAGACGGCCTCGTGTCCTTTCGGAACCGCCGACACGGAATATCGTCCTCGTTAAAATACCTGCCTCGACGAAAACGAAATTTTCGAGGTTAAGCGAGCCGGAAAGAAAGGAAGAAAGGGGGGACTTCTCGCCGATGGGGTTTACGTCGCAAACCAAGGGAGGGCCGCCGCTTTTCGTCTTTCTTCAGTGTTAAATAACGACCGACGGCGGACGCGTCACCGAACGAAATATTTCACTTGGACGGATTCCCTCCAAATTCTTCGTTAATAAGCTCGGCCGAAAAGGATTCCTAAAAGAGAGAGAGAATCCTCCCTATCGTCTTTACTTCGCGCCGAAGATCGTCCCGTCTATACGAAAATCCACTCTTTGATCTACGATCGTAGAGAGAAACTTCGTAGGAGCCAAAATAAAAGAAGATCTCGCTTTGCCGATCCCTCGAAAATTTATCCCCGTTCGAATAGACCGATAGGTACCACCGTGTACATCGCGGCGTTGTTATATTATTAGATGTTGGATTCGCCGACATCGATGATACACCACGATGAATCCTACAAAAATTGCTCGGATCGGAGAGGTAACGAAAGGAAAAGAATGGTGGCGAACGTAGCTATAGGGGAATGCCCAAATTGGTTTGACGAGGTTCGGTGAATGCCGATAGGCGCGCAACCAGGAATCACTGGCGATCGCCGGAGAGGAATCCAATTAAGCGAGCAATAATGGAATCGAAGAGAGTTTGGGGCTGAGCTTCGTCGAATCACCTTCTTCTCTTCCTCTCTCTCCTCTCTCTCTCTCTCTCTCTCTCTCTCTCTCTCGTAAGCGTACACGCATACGAGACAACATAGTTGAAATTTCCGGCCCGGGCATGGAATTCGCAAAACGCGCAGCGAATATGGGAACATAACGTATGATGCATAATGCATAAACGTAAGCGCAACGAGGAGAAGGAAAAAGTTATTCTCGCTACGGTCTTATCGTAGAGCAAGCTCGTGCGCGCGCAATCGTAAACTCGTGGGTGGCAATCGTACGTCGCTCGTCTCGACGCTGCTATCGTCGCGGGAAGGAGAAAAAGGAGAAAGAGAGAGAGAGAGAGAGAGAGAGAGAGAGAGAGAGAGGCTCTTACTCGCTTCGTTCGTTCCTAATTAAGCGGCCGGTTTCCGATCACGAGAACCGTCCATTATTCCTTATCCCGTGTGTCGTATATTCTTTGTGCGCCGATTGACGCCCGGTAAATTCGTCCCGGAGATTCGTCGAATCTCTCTCGATCTCGAGGCAAAGAAGAACCACGGAGCTTCGCGATGCGGGAGGTATTGGAGAAAATCAAACTCGACGATTACTATCGCAATTTGCGTCTCGCTAAGGTAGACGCTCTTTTACTCGGAGACGTTAAAAAGGTCGATGTTAAACGTCCAGATCGGCGAGTTCGATGTCAATGTCGAAGACTCGACGACAAAGACGTTGGCGTTGGAACGATCACGATCGATCGTGGGCTCTCGTTGATATCGATGCGAGACACGTCCTTTGGAAAATCAATGAGCGGAACGTCTGCCGGCGACGGGCGCCATTCCTACGCACCCGATCGAACGAACGACGGATAATCTACATTTTTGCTGGAGGATCCATGGACGGTCTACGCTCTCTTACAAAGATCTATATATATATATATATATATATACATATATTTATAACGTGATCCGCAGAAAGCGAATGGCGGAAAGTTAATTCTCCGGAAGACGGTTCCGTTCCAGCTGGAATTTCTCGAAGGGTGGTCGCCTCGAGTCTCGCGTAAAGATCCTAATTCGAAATAAGGAGAGGAAAGGGGAGAGAACAACGAAAAGATTCGTAGGCAGCTCCGTGACGAAGCATTTCCGCGAGCGTAATCGTCTGGCTATTACGACTCGGAAGGACGAAAGCTGAAAGGAACGAACTGAACCGAAGAAAGAAGCGAAAGGAAATAGAAAAGAAAAATAATATAAAATAGAGAAAAAAAAAAAAGAAATAAAGGAGAAAGATCGAGTCGGTATCGCGTGTTGCACGCACTCGATCGCCTCTCGAACCTTTTCTCTCTCTCTCTCTCTCTCTCTCTCTCGCGCGCGCGCGCGCGCGTTCGTTATTTCATACGTTGGAAACGTTTTAAGCCGGCCAATCGAAATATAGAGAAACAATGAGACGTAGAGATTCGAACAATTTGTCCTTTCTTTTCCCTTCGGTCGAGCACCTTTCGACGTCGTTAATAACGATAAAGAGCTCGAGGCGATCGGTTGCAAGAAACGAGCAAAGACAAACAATCGACCACCGTGCGTCGTAAATAATGATTTACGATCGGTACGTTAAGGCGAACCACCCTTCCGACCTTCCGTTCTCGAGAATCATCGTCGTTGGTTCGACGAAGGTAGACCGTGATCCGTGAGCCAAACGTCACGTCATAGAATCTAACGTGGAGCTAAGAGTAATCACGTTGATACGGAAATAAATGGACTCACCCAGCGAGCGGCGTCATTTTGAGGGCTAGCGCTCTGCTGATGCAAAATCCAGCTCCGCCCGTGGCGAACCAGAATCTGACCTTTTGCTGCAACATAGAGAAATAAAGTGAGTTCGATCGGTCGATAGATCGCTCGATAGATCGATCTCGTAGAAAAGACCAGACCAGGTAGGTAGGTAGGTAGGTAGGTATCTCTATCAAGGATGGCATTAACGATCGTTTCGCTTTTGCTCGATCGAACTATCGATCCGGAAATATCGACGCTCCGATCGATCGATCGATCGATCGACCTTAATCGCGTCACGTCGGGCTCCCTTCTGACAAATCGGTCGATGATCCTTTACGAGATTCCAGGAGCGAGAGAGATCATTGATTTTCCACTTTCTCCTCTCGACGATAAATTTTCTATCGGCGATCCAATTTTCATCTTTCGAACGGCCCCCGTGTCCATAGCCCTAAGGCCATTCGAGAGAACTCGACGGCGTCTCTCTCGCTAGTCCCGAAGAACGGTACTTTTCACCGATCGCGAAAGATAGCTGCAAGGTCGAGGATGGAGGAGAGGAGGTGGCAGAAAAAAAAAACAGAACTCGCTTCCGATCGACTTCTTCCCGCTGACCTGGAAACTCGGATACGCTGCCCTCTCTCTCTCTCTCTCTCTCTCTCTCTCTCTCTCGCTCGATCCGCACGAACCGCACGAACCGACTAACAAACGAATCCACGAACCAGCGGAGAGAAAGAGGAAGAGAAACGAACGTTTCGAGAGAGTTACGAGCGTTGAGCCGATTTCCGAAGGATCGCCATCGTTGCTCGCCGGCCATTACGGCTGGACTTGTAGGAGCGATACCATCTCTTTCAATAACTCTCTCTCTCTCTCTCTCTCCCCCCGTCTCTCGCTCGCTCTCTCTCCCGTCCGTACTTTCCTAGCCTGGGTGTGGTACGTGCACCGGCACGATACGTAGCGTGCCCGCTAGCAAGCAGCCTTCCGTCCCTTCCTATATCTCGACTTATACGTGTATGATCGTAAGGTCAAGTAACGAGAGGCTATCGTGGACCGTTACCGTTATAAGTCTAACCACATCCTTCTTTTTTTTTTTTTCTTTTCTCTTCTTTTCTCTTCTTTTCTTTTCTAGCCAAGTAGGTCTGCGCTTTCTTCCTCCTGATTCGATAATAATCGGTCGACGCGAACAAGTCGAAGGGGGCCGATGGTGAAACCAAGTAAGACGAATTTTCGGGCAAGGCATATATAAGATGAAAGAAAGGAGGAGGATGGAGGAGCGCGACACGCGCGCGGTAGTTGTATCGCATTCCCAAGGAGGAAAGGACGGGACCTCACGGACGCATTAGATATACAAGAAGGATAGGAACGGTAGATAGAATCGGGCCCCTTTTACAAGGGGGCGCGAGTCAGCTCTTTGTTTTCTCTTCTCGGCTCCGGTGCATTTGAATAACAACACAAGGTCGCGCTGTTCGATCGGCGAATCTTCGATGGCTATGCACGCGCTTACGTATCCTCGCGCGTATTTACGTTTTCTATTCTACCTTTGACTCCGATCCTATGCACTTGCTCGCGAACCGCTCACGAAATTATTCTAATCACGTGCGAGAAACGCGTAAGAATTGCTTGGAAAAAACGAAAAAGAAGAAAAAAAAAAAAGAAAAAAAGAAAAAGAAGAGAAAACGCATCGAAAAGAGAACCCCACCGATCGGAGATCCCTAACGATCCGCATTGTTTATTACGTTCTATCGATATATAATCATGGTTATTAGGAAAACGAGCGAGGCAGCCGGTCGTGGTACGGAATGGCGATTCCGAACGAGCGAGTAATAATAAAGCGGGAGTTAAAGGCGGTCGTTATTAACGTATAATAATTACGGGCGAGAGGCGGGTTCGCTCGTTCGCGCGTGCTCGAACACGGGCGATCGGAGAAAATCACGTTGTTGCCGTACGTGTGTCTACACGCGTGTGGTGGTGAGCGTGAACAAAAGGAGAGAAGATGGAAAAAAAAGAAAAAGAAAAAAAAAAAAAAAACAAGGAAAAGAGAATCTCGCGCTCGATTTAGCCTGTGAGAATGGGGAGAGATGGGAACGATCCGATAATTTCGTGGCGTGGGAGGGAGAGCGAAGGGGGAGGAAACGCGCGCGCGAATGAGCTTCCACTCCTCGAAAAGGGAAAAATAGGTCCAAGATGGAAAGTTTTCCTTGGGAAAAACGCGATTCGAGATATTTCTCTTTACCACTGCGTAAATACCATCTCCTATCTTTCTATAAAATCGCGTATACCTACGCGTATCGATAAAAACACATAGGGATAATAAAAAATCTTCGAGAGGAAGTAAGTAAGAGAGGCTTGGCTCGTGGTAACGTCGATCCTCCGTCGTTGGCGCGAGAGAAAGATGGTGCCAGGAGATACGGATAGATAGATAGAGGGAGGGAGGGAGGGAGAGAGAGAGAGAGAGAGAGAAGCGACCGGCTATAATAATATGGAAGTAAATGGAGGTAGCGTACGTGAGCAAGTAGGAACCGTAGCATCCGTTTCTCTATCCTCTCCACCTTAGCTGAAGGCGAAGCAAGGAGGAGAGGATACGCATCTAGAGTCGGCGTGCTCGTGGAGGCCGTCATGGGTCACGAGCGAGTCTCCCTCCTTCGCAGCCCTCTTTTACTCTTTCCCTCCACATATGATACTAATAAAGTATCGCGCGAGACTACTTTTTTCTTATGGTACAACGACCCTCGAAGAAAATTGCAAAGCCATCGAGAAGCGTGAGCCGAGATTCTTATTCTTTCTTCTTTCTTTTTTTTCTTTCTTTCTTTTTTTCTTCTTTCTTCCGCTTGGCCGACGTACTCGCGTACTTACGGTCGTCACGGGTCACGCGAACACACCCATTGTAATTCCGCTCGTTTCTACGAACAATGCCAGCGGTGAGCGCAATTACGAAAGGCTTCGTTAACGTTAAAATCGTCTTAGTTGGCTGCTCTTTATTAAAACGTCCGGTCCCTTATGCGAAGTTCCGATGCAACGCGAAAAGCCGATAGAGGACGAGAGTCCGGGCGATTCGTCGACGCGAGGAGATGTTCAAAAACGAGATAGAAACTCGTTGGTACGGGCTTTATTCGCTCTCATCGGTATCGAGTTACGCGCGTAACTCGAGCTTATCGACATTCGAGATAGGTAATTGCGCCGATGACAGGTGCGTTTCTCTCTGGATCGTTGACTTTTGGCAAGTTACGTTACACTCCGAGCGAGTCGACTGCCCCCTCCCTCCTTTTTCCATTATTCGTGGCTCACGCGTTGCATCGATCTTTATGCTTTCGGAACGTTACGATGTAAGAAATAATAACGGTAAACAAAAATAAAGATCTTGCTCATAAATGATATTGATTTTCCGGTAGAGTAAACGTGAAAATAAAACGACCGAGAGGGAATCGACTTCACGGACGTCTGCACCCCGCGAACAATTCCCACGTTCGTAACGCGTTCTGCCTCCCCTGCCCTTTCTTTCCTGCTTTCCGGAAGAACTAGACGAGGAGGAGACGAGTCGCACGGTATTCTTTCTTTCGTTTCTACAACTCCCTTGGGAGACCTTCTCGAGAATGCTTCGCTCGCCTTGTTAAAATTAAAAATCGATCCTCGCGGACACAAAAATGTTCTCCTCTCTTCCGAGAGCTCTATCGGCGAGGCTTTAAAGGCAAAGTATAAGACGAGGAGGAGGAGGAGGAGGAGGAGGAGGAGGACGAGAAGAAATTAAATCGGCATTCCGTGGAACGCCTCGTAATTACGCGGAATCGCACGGTGCGCTCGATTTAATTATCTTAACGCAATTAGCCGCATAAAGGGAAGCCCCGTGTACTCGGCGCATTCCCCGTTAATTTCTCCTCGCTTTCTTTTTATTATCGTTATTATTAACATTTTTAGCGGTGGCGCCTGATGCGGCCAATCGCCTCGCAGAAACCGCGAACGAATATACCTACCTCTGCTTACAATTTTCATTTCGAAAGGAAGAAAGACAAATTTTGTCCGTTATTATCGGCGTTTAATCGACGCTCGAAGCTTGATACGTGCAAGGGCACAAAGGGACCGCCGAAAAGATGCGAAAAGAGAAAAGAGAAAAACGATCCATCGAGGATGGGTTGCGCTTCTTCGTAATGTAGGATGATTACCATGAAGAGATCCCCCTTTTCTTTCAGCTACTTCGTTCTATTCTTCTTCGAACTCTTCTCCATCGATCCGTACTACTCTTCGTCCAGAAACCGCAAAGATCGTAAGGGCAAAGGGACGAACGAGCGAAAGGAGATTCGAGACTCGTTGTTTTTCTTTCGTAGAAAGCCACAGAAACGCGAGTCTCATGGAATAATAATAATCCCGCTTTCACGTCAGCGAAATGACTTTGTGACATGAGAAAAGGGACGGAAGAAATGAAAAAGATGAAAAAGATAAGAAAGAGGGCGGGGGGTAGGGTCGTGGGGAGAGAGAGAGAGAGAGAGAGAGAGAGAGAGAGAGAGAGAGAGAAAGAGAGGTAGCAAACACGGAATGCACGACATGTGTCACACATCCGCGTGTACGCACGAGTGCCTTAGAGTTACGCGAATACAGGGTGCGATTTTCTGACCGCATCGTGAGAGGTGTCGCGCACACCCAGAAATCGTTTCGCTCTTGCGATTTTAAAAACGAGAGGCGTCTCGTGCTATATCCAACTACCAAACACTACTACCGAATAAAGTTTCCTCTCTCTCTCGTAAGCCTCTTGCCATGTCCAACGAATATCGTCGTTCCGCGTGACCGCCTACTCTGCGGTTTTCCATTAGTCGAAGCGGAAGGGCCATAAGTGGAACGAGCATCGTATACCGACTCACCTTGTGCCTACCGTCTTCTTCTATCGAAACATATCCTTCATTATCGGAACATCGACGAAGCGCGACCTTATTACTCGACAATTTTTCACAAACTCTCTTTCTCTACACGAATTTGCGTGTTTTAAATCTCAAAGGCGAAAACGAAATGTCCAACTTTGCTCTCTCTCTCTCTCTCTCTCTCTCTCTCTCTCTCTCTCTCTCTCTCTCTCTCTCTCTCTCTCTCTCTCTCTCTCTCCCTCTCCCTATCCCTCTGCCTCCCTGTCCATTAGACGAATGGTAGCCGATAATTATCGGCAGCGATCCGGGCCGCGGATTCGATAAATGACTTTAATAAAACGCGTCGTATTTCAAAAGATTGTCAGACCTTCTTCTTCTACGTTCTCGAATGATTAATGCGACCACTACCGAGCCGCGGGCTTACCTTACCGCCTTCCTGCTGTGGCCACCTACCGTTTCTCCTTTCCTTTTTCCTCTCTCTTTCTCTCTCTCTCTCTCTCTCTCTCTCACTCTCATATCCTTTCACGTTGGAGCTCCGTATCTTTGGCGTCTCGCTTCTTCTCCACCTCGCCTCTCTCTTTTTCTTCCTTTTCGCGACCTCTCGAGATGAACAGACCCAAGCACGGAAGATGCAACGCGCTCGCGACTAGCCGAGGACACGCCCAAGACGACGCGAACGCAAACTCCAACGCGATTATGGCAAACTTTTTTCCAAGCGAGATACGCTTTAACGTTATCCCGGCTTATCGAAATGGTCAAACTTTCTATATCTTTCGCAAAACTTGAGCATATTTGGTTAAACTTGAAACTCAATTGAAAAATGAAAAATAAAAATAAAAGAAAGAGAAAAACTCGAGCGATCCAAAGGATCGTTGTGAGATAGCCACCGATAACGAACATCGTAGATCGGCTATACCGATATATCAATGTCCTCGAGATGCGGATAGAGAGAGAGAGAGAGAAGAAACGAGGAAAGACCATGTCGATTCTTCGGAGCCAATTTGCTTTCTAAACCAAGCGAAACGTCGAGTAGACCATTATTACCCGAAGAGCTTTGGTACATATCGCCTAACGGCCATAAACGCGCATGTACTCGTATTCGCATACGTATATATGCGAGTAAAAGACACAACTCTGAGTAACGTTAAAAGGGACTCGCGTTGCCGACGAGCATCGAGCCGTATCGGACGTTAGAAACGCCTAACGTTCGTTTTTTCTCTTCTATTTTCTTGCTCCTCGATCCCCACAGAGACAGCACGCGTAAGCGTAGGTAGATACATTTTCCCGCTTGTATCGCTAGTCGTAAGTTTCTGCTTTACGGTTCATTGGCAGCTTATTTCTAAGCTGAAATGCTCCGAGAAAAGCAAAGCGATCATTTCGTCAACGACCAACTACCGGCCATCGATTCTTCGTTGAACGTATGGTCGAGCGTTGTTGGTATCCTCCTCCTCCTCCTCCTCCTCCCTCTCTTTTATTTCTCAACGCTGTCCGACTTTTACGTCCGCGAGTTTTCTCTCTCTCTCTCTCTCTCTCTCTCTCTCTCTCTCTCTCTCTCCCTCTCTCTCCCTCTCCCTCTCTCGCTCTTTCGTCGGTGGGCCTCAGAGATCGCCCTTTCACCCGGGGCGTGGTGTGCCCGTCGTATACGTATCTCGATGGTGTCCAAGGTAAAAGAGATCAAGGATCAACTCCGTTCTATCGGTACGATCGACGAGACACGATCCGCGTAAAGAAAAAAAAGAAAAAGAAAAAGAAAAAAGAAAGAAAAAAAATGGAGGAGTGGATCGTCCGAAAGTGGAGCATCGATCGTAAAAAGGACGCTACCGTTTTCGTTTCAGGTAGACGCTAGAGTCCTAGCTTCGTGTTTCTCCAACGAGCGGTAGCACGCGCGAGTAGTCCTTTCACCCGCTAGAAAGGTGCTAGTATAAACCGCGGCGACGCCGTTTGCGGTTGCACCACCTTCCGAAAGAATGCAAACTAACGACGTACGTTACGTAGAAACGCTTTCAGCGGAGTTAATTATCCCTACGTCAGAGAGCTTAAAGAGCACCTTGGTATCCTCTTACGTTTTCTTCGCGTACGTACCTATAGGTTATTTCAAAAGTACGCACTCGCGTACTTTTAGTTAAGGCACTTTTGCCACACGGCAGGCGGCCGTGCCTGAAAGGGATAATCGAGACGTTAAAGCATCGTTCAAATTTGTCGAATCGAACGATCAATTTTGGGCGTGGCAAAGAGCAAAGAAGAAATCGTAAAAACGTTCGTCTCGGCTCGGCTCGGCTCGACTCGACGAGTATAACCGGCAGGTATACTCTTGCGCTCTAACGCGTGCTCCACTATATGCATACGTGGGGTATATAGCCGTGGAACTCGTGCGCACGTACGTACCCTGTTATATACCGCCTTCCATATCTACCTCCACGCGAAGCCTCGAGATTTCTCGAGCAAATATAATATACGAGTACGTGGAGCCCGCGGGGAGTACCGTCGTCGACGAAGGAAGACCATAATCTCGCTCGTCGGAAGATGGTACCACACCCATGGGGGGTCGCGGGAGATGCCAAGACCGGCTGCCTCTACGCTCTTGTGCCGAGCGTCAGCGGCGCAAGGAGGACTCGAGAGGCTGCTAAACTAAACGGCCAACGAACCAACGACGAGAAACGAACGATGATTTTACAACGAATCGCCAAACTGTCGCCTCTTTTCATCTCTTACGTTTGTCTTTTAAAAACAGTTTTCATATTAAAGGTTTAGAGATGGTCTCTACCGTCCGTCGAATCCAAAGTACAACGGGACACGGATAATAACGTATCGCCGAGCACGCATGGCATACGTCGCATATAGGCATTAGAACGGAAATCGTGTTTTGCGTAAGATCGTGTCTCGCGCTAAGTGGGTTACCTTACGCGTCATCGATAGTCACGGTTTACGAGGCACGAACGTATGCGAACGATTTCGCGCAACGATACTGGTTCGACCGGTATCGTAACGAGGCTGAATGAAGAGAGACCGTGCGGAGAGAATACCGCCACGCTACGTCGACGATACCGGTAGAAAAATTGTAATATTTCTCGAACGTTGCGACTACCAACGATTTGTTTACGTACTTACGACTCGATTCGTATGGGACTCTCTCGTTTGCGAACGATTAATGTCGAATAACGTTTCGTCGTTAAGTCGTCTTGGGTATGTAATCATTTCTGATAATAAAGTAGCGATGGCTATCGATACGAACGACGATGATTCGTAAGATGCGATACGCGCGCGCGAGCGAGAGAGAGAGAGAGAGAGAGAGAGAGAGACGAAATCGATGTCGTTATCAAAAGTGTAGGAAGCCTGTGGTTAAGGGATACGAAAAAGAAAAAAGAAAAAAACGAGAGAGAGAGAGAGAGAGAGAGAGAGAATATCTCAAAGTTACCGGTCGTTTCGATGGCTCTGGTCCCTGCCTGATGATTTCCAAAGGGGCTGGTATCGAAGGCCTACCAAGATACCAATCCTCCCGTGGGTTGTAATTGTCCAGGAGCTTCAGAAGGCGTGGTACGTTCACGTAATTATCGTCATCGAAGTGGCAGAACCACCTGGAACGTACAACCGAAAGTGAGGTAAGTTGAGTTCGCGTCGAAAACATCAATTTCTGTATACGGCATACGGGAAGGTATAATAAAGACGTTAGGATTGCGTCATTAAACTCGTCGATTCCTCGATAGATAGCGCGAACGAAGATAGGTACGTCTGTATCTATTTATATAGCGTCGATGAAATTTTCGATGGACGGGCGGTTGCGATCGCATATCTGAATAAATGATCGAGTAAATCGACCTCGAATTTCGATCGAAATCTAACGGGGCGAATAACGCGCGGAAAGAGAAAGGAATAGTTTGGAGGAGCTGTCGTTAAGCTTCTACGAAAGAAACTCGTTCCGGCGATCGAGTAACGAGCCGACAAATTGACGGCGAGGCCGGGTCAAGCCGAATGAGTCGTGGGTGTGGTGCGTCGTTAATTATCAGCGTAAACGAGCATTTAGCTCGCGGTAGAGCAACCGAAAACCGGATGCGCAAATTCGAGTTACCTACCTCTCCTCTTTTTTCTTTTTCTTCTTCCACGAACTCGACGATTTCGCTTCGTCGTCTTTTCGAGCAAAAATATTAACTCGTTTCAACGTTTAAACGACGATCGTCGGATAATAATGGATAAACGTTAGTACGAAAGAAGAAACTTTGGTAGAAGAAAAATAGAGAGCGTTCGACGAGAAGGCTCGTCGACGATATTGTATTTTACGTTTTCGTACGCATCGTACGAAAGGCGTCGCGAAGCCTTCTCTAGACATCTCCTCGAGTAAGATCGCACCTCTCGACCACGCAATCCGATCGTGCGTGGATTATTAAAGAAGCGTCCGTCTCGTAAAAACGTCTACATGCGGCTACGTGCAGCCACATGGATTCCTTCTGGTATATTCTCGCAGGTGTATCCGCTCGTTATCGCTTGACTAGAATATTTCTTCTTCTTCTTCTTCTTCTTCTATGTACACCACGTGTATCGGTGTATAACGCCCTCTACGCGAGCCGTTTCGGAAAAAGAAATGTCTCGTAAATAGGCACGCGAAATTGACCAAGGGCCCGAAGAAAATGACATCGGACGCAACCCTCTGCGCGATCGCTCTCGAGACAAGCCCTCCTCTCTCGCCTTCGATAGGATCAACGATGCTCCGTAGCTACCGTGGGAAGTCGCGGAACCCTCTTCGTCGGCGACCCTTCCACCACGCACCGAAACACGTGGCGCTTTTCCACGCGCGAGCGACACGCGTGTCTTTCGAGTCGAGCATCGCAGGAGACTGAAGGATCTAACGAAACGAGAGTCCTTTGTTTATATTTCCCCTTCTTCTATATTTCTACGTACGTTCTCGGCCGACGATGTAAATACGACTCTTCTAGTATATACTTAAGTTTCTTATGCGATATCGATCAGATCTCATCCCGTAATTATTTTCTAACGTTGTCTCGAACTCTCGTCCCAAATCGTATATCGACTACCTTCGTTAGCCGTCGAAACGAGATAAAACGACTCCGATCCCTTTTGTATTTTTATAATGAAAAGTGGCGCGTAAGCGTACTTTCCTGGGACTCGCGTTAACGCAATGGCTAAAATCAATTACCGGGGGGGGGGGGCGGAGGGGGAGAAGCGATGTGTTTCGGTGCGACGTGAAAAAGGGTCACGAGGGTAGCTGTGTGCCGTCGTACTCGATTGTGGGAAACCTTCCTAACTTGATTCCCATCCGAAGGGTCGTACCAGAGTTAATCTCGACGCGATATTATTCCGAAGATCAACGTCGGTTCCAGTGAAATATAAACAAACACCATATTTACGTATTTAAGAATTTTCTTCCGTCGTCGAATAATGTCCATGTTCGATTACTTTACTTCCCTTTAAAAGATTTACGAGAAAAAGGAATGAATGTAAAATAGAGAATACGACGTTGGCAGAAAACGTCGCCGTTCGAAACGATGTCTCTCTCTCTCTCTCACACACACACACACACACACAAACACAGACACACTTTCCGCATCGATATTCTTACACGCGCTTGTATATTTCCTGCGCTCGTCTTCTTCCTCTCGAGGAAAAAACGACACGGAGACCGTCGATAATCACGGCTCGTTACCTTTACAAGTCGAATACGCGCCGGATGTGCAACAGGTGAAATTACACGTCGAGAAAATTGCCGATCGTCGATCTCTTCCCGCCCGCCCCCCTACGTCACGTAAGTACGAGAGAGACGTTGTCGTGCACAAGGTACAGAGGTTGGTTGGTTGGCCTCGATCGTGCGTCCGGAGTACGATCGCGTTTCTATCGATTTCTACGAGATCGACAAATCGATCGTTAGTTAAGGTTTTATGCATAGAGAAGCGGTCGTAAAGGCCAAGATCGTTTTCGAAACGAGTCAACGTACGATACGTACACACGTACGAGGATCGAGGAGTTAACGAGCATGGCTCGTATGGCGCGAGCTCACCACGCCCGTTTTTATTAACAACGGCACTACGGGCAATACGGCACACGCCAGCCCTGACCTTTTCCGCGCGAGGCACACGCTCTCCGCTACCTCGTCCTCTTTCGCTTCTTTTTTCTTCGATCGAGAGAGACGAAAGTAGAGAATAAAAAGAAAAAAAAAAAAAAAAAACAATTTCACCGAGCAGTCAAGAATACGAGGTAAATTGGATCTTGGACAGGTGCTCGAACACCTCGCATCCTACCCCGTCTAACTAATTTACAACCAGTTTTCATTAGGTATTTCTATTTATTTTACAATACGCGAAGAAGCCTCGTTAAGGAGCATGCTCGCCCGATATCGCGCGAAATCGCGCTGGCAACCCAGACGCTATCGGTATGCGACTCGAGCCGTTATCTGCTCGTTGGAGAGAGACAGACAGGCAGAGAGAGAGAGAGAGAGAGAGAGAGAGAGAGAGAGAGAGAGAGAGAGAGAGAAGAAAATATCTATTCGTAGGCAAACGAGATGAAAAGGAATATACACGAAAGAAGAGTGTAAAGATGCGATTGGCTATCGGATAGCGATATTTTTCCTCGATGAGAAAAGTAGTTAAGCGTTCGCAAATGGTCAGAGCGCTCGTTTTCCACCGAGTCGAGTCGGTGCCGCCTCGATCGTTCCATAATTAGCAATCTCGCTCGTAACGTCGATAACGTTCTTCCTCGCGCACGCACGCACGCACGGACGCACGGACGTATGTACGTACATACTTGGAAAAATCGTTTGCTCGTTCCACGATCCTTTATTGGCACGAATAAATAAGCGAATTTTTGTTGCTACGATCGAACGCGTATCGTAAATATATTCGAGGAAGAAAGGAAATCGATATTGTTCCATGTTCGAGCGACTAATATCGACGTAACGCTTTCGAGAAGGTAAAAAAACGTACGATCGCTTCGATACGCTTCGCGTAGAGAAACGACGTAAACGGATAAAACTTGGGATAATCGACGTCATTGGGCGCGAAACTTATCTCACCGCGATCGGACGGTGAATGGGATGAAAGGTACAAATGGCCGATATATCCAATTCGATATATTCGATTCGTGCGATGTATCGTAACGCGTTCTCGTCCTCTTACACGTATCCGAAATATATCGGTTTTTCTACTTTTTAAGGTCTCTAGTTAAACTCGTCCAAAGTTCGATTCGATTGAGGACATGGAAGAGACGTTTATCGATGCGAGCCCGGTGCTGAAGCGGCAGGAAGGGGGAGAGGAAAAAGAGAGAGAGAGAGAGAGAGAGAGAGAGAGAGAGAGAGCCCCTGCAAAAATATCGAATGTCGCTGGACGTCCAACTTCTGGACACTCGATACACACGTCATACGGCGATAAAGAGAAAAAGAGTTGTACGCATCGACCGCAAGCAAGATTTTCTTTCTTCGACCTCGAGAAGATATGATTACGCTTACGAATACGATAGCGACGAAATTTTATTTTCATCCTTTATCCGATCGTCCACGCAGCGTACAAAGGAACGTCTTTATCTTCTCGACGTTCAATCGGCGAATAATGGAAATCCGGTATGCGAGCGTGGTGCATAGCGTAAACCGGGTATTATGTCGAATGAATGAATGACTGACGGGAGAGAAGAAAAAGAAAAAAAAAAAAAAAGGCGAGTTTGTAATATTTTCGAGTGTTATCGACTTTTTAAACGTACGTATTGTAGATATACCGGTGAACGTCTCGCCGGATGTAGCAATGAACGGGCGCAGCGAGAGCCAACGAGCCATTTCCGGGGCCTCCTGCTGCAGAATATTACATTGATAACAAAAATTGCCTTCCAAGTGTTCGCGATGGCTAACGCAAGACGGTGCCTGGTCTCTTCCTCGTCTCTTTCTTCGCCGAGACCGTACCGATATAATAACTGCGGTAGGACGAACGACGTTTAACAACGTCAAACTGCATTTTGATGCTACGTCTAATCTCTAATCCCTGTCCGTTTTCTACGAGAGACACTAGACTTTCGAGGACGATTCTCGAGGTAGTGTCCAATCGAAAACGTATAGAATCGGGTTCATTAAGAAAGATCAAAAGTCTTGCACCGCCTATCCATCGTTTCGTATAGCCCATCCGTAGACGCATTATCCGTTTTAAAAGATCGACCCGAGAGCCAACGAGGAACGTCGCGTTCGAACGTCAGCGACATAAATTCTTAGAAAATCATTTGTCTGCTTTTTATTCGGTCGATCCACTCGAGGGGCGACACATGCTCGGCTCATCGAAGAAACGACTATACGACGAGATGGAAACGTCTCAACGAACGTAAAGGCCAAATTTATGAACAACCTCGCTCTAATCGTATATACGTACGATTCGAGAGGGAAAAAAATGGTCTCGTGCGAATCTCCTTGTTCCTCGATATACTCGAAAATAAAACGGCAAGTGCCTATGGAATGACCCTATTCAGACGGCCATAGCTCGAGGCTTTCTGGATCATCGTATCTCGGTTGAACGGTGCGCATCGGTGCACGTTTCGTGAAACGAATCAAAGGGTCCAAGGGACGAAGTGGGAGAAAAAGGAGAAGGGTTTGCGTGTGCCTGGCGTTTGTGAACCGCGAAAAGAACAGGAGAGGAGAGGAGAGGGGAGGAGAGGAGAAGAGAAGAGAAAGGCCGCGCTAGTTCAGGAAAGAGAGAGAGAGAGAGAGAGAAAGCGCGCATTGAAACGCGTCATTCGATCACGAAGCTGGTATCAGGTGCAAACCAGTTTCGATATACATATAAGAGAGCAGTAGAAACGTGCTGCAAACTTTGGCATTGGCAGCTCGACATCACCGAGCTCGGTACTGGCCTCTCGACGAATGAGATTCTGCAAATGGCGACACGCACTCTACTCTTGTTCTCCGACGAAGATACGATGCTTCCAAAGCATTTAACTCGGAACGCGAGTCCGCGCATCGACGTAAATAAATCTATCAGAGTTTCAACAGCTCTCTCTCTCTCTCTCTCTCTCTCTCTCCTCTCCCCTCCTCTCCCACTCCCTCGATTCTCTCGCCGTCGGAGCGAGAACTTCTTCTTTTAATCGATTAAGAAAAAGATTTTTCAAACGATCGATCGAATCGTTCGTCGTAGATAGAGAGATCGTGATTGAGACAAGATCGCAATTAGTCCGGTTTGCTTTGAAACAAAAAAACATCTCGAATAAGAGAAAAACGTTGGAGCATTCGTGTGTCCACGTAAAGGCACATTCTTCCACGAAAGCAACGCGTGCATGTTCGCCTTCCTCGAAACGTGTCTCGATTTCTCAATCGACTTTGCCTGTCCGCACAAAAATCGCTTCTCGTTTCATCGCCCATCCATCCCTATTCCGTCGTGTTCTCTTTACGAAAAGCCCTTTACAACTTAAAACTCGGACGAACGGACGAACGAACGAACGAACGAACGAACGATTGATGTCAAACGAAAACAAGATTTAGCCAGAAGAGGAAGTCAAACGACGCTACGTGACGCGTTACGCGACGCGTTCGTAGCGTTGAACGAGCTCGATTAATTTCGATATGACCTCAGCCAATCACGTGACTCGATCTCTCGAGGGTACAGCGTAGTCTAATTCGATCGTGACTATTTTGCCACATTTTATCGAGACGCGAGACGATCCTTACGAATCGCTTTTGACTCTTAACGCATTTCTCATCGTACAAAAGTTTTATACTCTATTGGATTAGGAAGGTCTAACGTAAAAAGTCACCTGTGTATACCTGTACCCACATAAAAGCCTACAAGGAAGAAATATAAATAAAAAAGTAAAGAAGAAAAAAAAAAAAGAAAGAAAGAAAAAGGAATTTTTTCCCTAGAGATCGTATCTCGTTTTGCGCGAAGAAGAGAGTAAGTAAAAAAAGAAAAAAAAAAAAATGAAAGAAAAAAGGAGAGTGGATAACCAAATTCGAATCACGCAGAGAGAAAGGACGGTAACGCGATGGCAGTGAACGCGCGATACATCTGCCAAAACGTCCGAGACGGGATTACAGAAGATTTTTTTCGTTTCGAGTGGGCATACCGAGATTAAAGCATCCCTCCTCCTCCTCCTCCTCCTCCTCCTCCTCCTCGTCCTGTTACCCCAAAGATCGAGGTGAACGAGCCCGAAGCGCGCGCGCGTACGACCTGTCTCGAACGAGATATCTCTCCGAGTACCGTGATTACCCACGGCCCTGTGTCCCCCTCCCCCTCCACCCGCTCGAACGTCTCGCGCTTCGAGAATCTTGAAAAATCCGCTTTCGGCTCGAACGATCTATAATGCTTAAAATGAATCTCGAGAAGGACGATATCTACAGGAATTGGAGCAGACCGATAAATTCTTTCCTACGTAATACGTTTATCCTTTATGGTTCATAAATATAGGATACGAAGGTTTCATAATCGTCATGCGATATTTTCACGCGCAAAATGAATCGAAATTGTAGAATAATTGTTTACCCTTCCATATCCCATATATCCTATATCCTACATCCTATATATCCTTAACATTATCGTCTCCCGAGTGGCGCGCCTTTCATCTTGGACATCGCACGAAGAGGTCTTACGAAGACCGCAGGGTCTAGAGATGGGAGGTAAAAGCGAAAGAAGAAGAGGATGCGAGGAGCGAAAAGAGAGAAAGAAAAAGCGAATGAGAGGAGGGAGAGACAGAGAGAGAGAGAGAGAGAGAGAGAGAGAGAGAGAGAGAGAGAGTGAGAGAGGGAGGGAGGGAGAGAGGGAGAAGAGTAACGAAGGAGGGTCCTATCGTCGTCCCTAAACGCTTATTATGCGGCATTACTGGTAGCCTCGTACATGCACACATATAATACGCAGTCACGCGAGCGTTAACCGTTGCGAGGAACTCCGTACCAAGAGAGCGGAGCAAGTTTTTTGCACGTGGTCTCCCTCTCTCTCTCTCTCTCCCTCTTTTTCTCTCTCCCCACCCTTGTCCTTTCCTGGGCGATCTCTATCGTGCGGTGTCGTAATTGCCGCACCTGAGGACCATCCGTTGTCGTTGATTATCGAGGAACTCGCGCGAGGATGTACGCAGGAACGATGAACGATGAAAGATGACAACAACAACAGAAACAACGCAAACAAATACAAAAAAAAAAAAATGAGTGCTTCCTTTTTCACCAATTCAATTCGTCACAGACGGGCAAGGGTAAAGGTTTAGCGAGTTTTTCGAACGAAGCAAGCTTATCGAAATATTTGAATCGCGTCTGTGCTAGATCGTATAGCTTTCGGAGATACGCCCGGGCACGGGTGAAGAGAGCGATGGAATACGCGAGGCGGGTTTCTCGGCAAAGGAATGTCTCGGTTTTGTTTGAACGACGCGATAAATACGTTACCGTGCAAATCGAGCGGCCAGGAAACGCGATAAGGGCAGAACCTAAACCCGTCACCCGATATGATTATTTAGTCGAAAGACGAGTCGAGAGTCGAGGAGAGAAACTTGGAAATAAATGACACGGCGAAATATCTACTCGCTACTTATCTCCCTCTCTTTTGGATATCTCGTTCGAATCTTTCGTGAAAGTTCGCCGTTGGTCGAACGAATTTACGAGCGGCACTTAAACCCGAAGAAACAAGTCCCGGTGGCATCGCTCGTTAGGAAAGGACTAATTGGACCGAATAAGGCGCAGTGATTCTCTATTACGTATTCGATGCGCCTCCTCGATGAGATCCGATTATTTTTATTAGGATCTTCTCGACGGCGAGTAAAATCGAATCTTTGCGAAAGTATGAAAACCGGGTCTCTCCGGTAGGCGACACAAAGTTTTCTTGTTAAAGGCGATTTAAAGGGCGTTGGAGCTTGGAATTCCATAAATCTTTCTTCCATTCGTTATCGGTAGCGGAAATCCGTGCGTCCGCGCGTAAAACGATCGTATAATTGGACGAAGCGAGGTGTGAAATCGTCGGCGATTATTTAAACGGACGATGCGCGCCTCTGCGGAGCGACCAGTACCGCAGGAATTTCGCGCTTCGACGAAAACCGATGCCCCCGGTGTATCGTCGGGCACGGTTAATTCGCCGATCGCGAAAATTACTTCACGGATTAGAAATTAGCTTCTTCGAAGCGAAACCGCCGCGAACGAAAAGAAAAGAAAAGAAAAGAAAAGAATTCCGTTCGAATCGGTTAAGCATCGCTATAAAGAGAACAATGCGAACGACGATAGGTTATGAAGGCGGGACATCAGGAACGAAGTAACGAAGACAAGGAGCCCGCATCCGATATACGAGAGACACTCTCTTCTTCTTCTTCATCTTCTTCCTTTCATAGGTACTATCGCCTTACGCGTCTTCGACGTTCCTTCCAAAATGTGGCTTACGCGTCGAAAGAAAGTGCGTAGGCTTTCATAGATGGACGTGAAATGAAATATGTCATATCTTGGGTATATTCGATGAAATATTTTCCATTTTCTAATCGATTTTTCCGTCGTATGCACGCAACGCGCGCCCAACATACGTACACGTATACATCGCGAGGAAATGCCACGACCGTGTCTCCCCATAACGATCGCTCGTCTCGACCGGCTGCGCGTTGTTGGTTCGTCCAAACTGTTTGACGTTCGAATAATATGTATCCATGGCAATGGGAACGCGACCAATTTGAGAAATAATTGAATAGATGAAACGATAAATCACGGATGACGAGGAACATCTATAAGCTTGGATATATGGATCTACGTTAAAGTGGATGGAAACGTTCAGGCGCAAGCCCGGTGCTTTTACCGACACGACTAAAATGGCGTTAAAAGAAAAATAAATCCGAAAAGGCGGTACCTTGAAAAAACCAGGAGCCTCGTCGAGGACCCATAATAATTGCTTCGCGTTGACGACGGACCATTAAACGTGTTTTTCTAACGTTCATTTTTCCGAGAGAGTAGTGAAAAAATAAGAGAGGGAGAGATAATATTTTTAGGGCCGCATACTTTGACCTGCTCGATGAGTTTTCTCTCTCTCTCCCTGTTTCTCCTATCTAAACAAAAATCTGAAAGATAACGTTTCGTTTGTAAAGAAAAGTGGAAAACGGACGACTACTAGAAATAGGATCGAGTAAATACATAATGGCATATCTCGAGGAATATGACTCGATGCGCATGCCGTAAAGTGTTTCGTAAAGACGTTATAATCTCAACATTTGGAATGATTTTCTAAGGGAACGTTCGATTTACGATGTTAGGTTTGGATCCGTTTACAGGAAAGCATAACTCGAACTCGGATCCCAACCGAGTATTTCTCCATTTATTATTCGAGTTCGTTCCCCGCGAACACCTGCGCGAACTCTACGCGCGTTCTATATAAGCGACGATATCGAGTCCATCGGTTACGAGTTAAAACGAAGAGAGAATATACCAAAGAATAAGAGCTCGAGACTGCCGGGAGATAAGAGGCAAGAGAAATTATAACGATGCTATCGGGATTCCGTTTGCACGCTGCATACCGCGAAACTCGGCGTAGCTAATGCGCCCGACGCGAAGCAAAGAACGTCCGAGACGCTTCGTTGCATCGAATAATATCCTTTTTCCGGCCTCTCTCTCTCTCTCTCTCTCTCTCTCTCCCTCTCTCTCTCTCTCTCTTATCCCCTACGCTCGACGAACTCGTTCAATTTTTACCATTGTTAAGGATACTTCGAACAAGAGACAAAAGATCCCGCGTCGTTATACGAATCGAGAAAAAGTACTAATTAATATTATTATATATAATGAAACGAAAGGAATAAAAAGGGACACGCTGGGAAGGCACGATAACTCTCGTTGGATAATTGAACGTAGTTCGCGGTCCGGCGGCGAGCAAAGGGACTATACCGATCGACGTAGCAAGAGCAAACAATTAGGCGGAGCCTCACGGTCGAGCGTCGAGATAAGTATCTTCCTGTCGGGCCAGGAGATCTCACGTGCTTCGTAAATCCTATAGATGTACAGCTATATAAAGAAGCGTTTAATGCGGCTACGCCGATAATGGGACCCATCTATCTACCTGTCCGCGTAATCTGGCAGTTGCATCTCTCTCTCTCTCTCCCCCTCTCCCCCCCCCCCTCCCTCCTCCTCCTCTTCCCTGATCCTCATCCTCCTCGCGATCGTCATCATTTCGCTTTCTCTTCTCTCTATCGATCCTCAATGACACGAGAAAGAGAGGAAGATAATGGAATAGAATTTACGTTCGGCTACGAACGCATCGAATGAATAACGTTGAAAAACGTCGAGATAACGAGTAAAGTACTATCGCGTGTGGTAGTAATGAAATAAAACGGGTCTGCCATTACGTTAGATTATCGAACCGTTATAGAACGCAGAGTTAGGTGACACGTCGCGAGTATGGATCATATCGCTTCGGATAATGGATCAAACGGTATCTTCCGAGATGTAACGAAGAGAGTATCGATATCGAAGATACCATCCGAAGGACGCGATTCCTTTCGTTCCAACGACGATAATACCCAATGGCCAATGTTCCGTTCTTTTCTCTTCCTCACTCTCTCTCTCTCTCTCTCTCTCTCTCTCTCTCTCTCTCTCTCTCTCTCTCTCTCTCTCTCTCTCTCTCTCTCTCTCTCTCTCTCCTTGTCCTCCGCGAACGGATAAATCTCGCGGGAGAGAACGTAGAAAAGTTATTGCCCTGCGGCTAAAGTTCGATCGACCAAAAGAAACTCGGAGAAACGAGGGAAGAATGGGGAAGTGCACTTGAAAGTGCTTAACGAAAAAAGAGAAAAAAGAAGAAAAGAAAAGAAAAGAAAAGAAAAGAAAAGAAGGGAAAAGAGAAAAAAAAGGAAACAACCGTCTTCTTTGAGATTTCTCTACGAGATCTTGGCGAGCGTGCGAGCAACTTTATGAGCCGCCGTACGTATTATCTAAAAGCAGGTTGGTGCAGAGCACAACAAGATTTATCTCTACGAGGATAAGTAGAATAATTAATTCGTATTAGCCTATTACGGTATGCCGTACGCGTGCTCGGATGCACCGATCCGACTAGCGGCGAATACGATCGACGACGATATCGATGCTCGAGCTGACTCGATTACGCGCCGCTAATCCTTTTCGGTTAATCATTTCTACCTGTCGAATGGCTGTCGAATATTTTTCATTTTGGCACGTGCATTAGGTGTGGACGGTATCTCATATTCATCGACTCGTACGTGTCCGGCACAAGTGGTATCTAGTTGAATCGATAAAACGTGTAAGCTCGATTAGAGTATGCGACTAAATGAACAGGAAATAACGATTAGCGTCAACGACATTCAGTTAATCTACCTACGCAGGACGACGACGCGGCAAATGAAAAACGTTCGATGATAAGCGTTAGTAAATCGAGAGTTAATTGGACGCGTTTTACGCGTATACCGATAATCGCGCTAAACGAGCTCGATTCGAGTCGAACAATCGATCGCTTGAAATCGTTTACTTACTTTCGACCGCTATCGAGAAATTTGTCAAACTCGACGGACATCTTGCAGCATAGGGCTCGTCTATTGTGCGAGGACGAACACTTGGTATCGATCATGTGGCCGTCTGAAATCATAGATTTTCAATTCAAAAGAGTGCTCCAAATGCTCGTGATGCCCCTAGAGAAAGAGAACAAAAAATAAGGACAAGTTGTAGTTGAAAAGGATGAACCGTAACCACCGGACGAAAAATGTAATCGGAACGAGTAATGAGGCGAGCGCTCAAAGAAGCACGGTGCGCGTGCCGAGGTCAAATGTCGAACGATCCCCGAGGGCTCGCGTGCTTCTTCCTTCTACGATCGTCTTCGATCCGATCACGACCTACCTTCGATTCTAGCACATCGTTATGAAAAAATACACGGACGATCTTGCCGATTAGACCCAGCCCAAATGCAAATCCATAGTGTATTATGGTTTTCAAGCGCTGGGTCAAATATTCGGAACATCATAAATATGTATGTAAATAAAATCAAAATAAATCTCTCTCAAAGTATTTAAGATCGCGATCGTTTCCAACGACGATCGAGAACTCGTGAAATTTTCTACGTCTTTCTTCTACGAGGCTTCTCTTCTCTTGTATTTTTCCTCCTCCTCCTCCTCCTCCTCCTCCTCCTCCTCCTCTTCCTCTTCGTCATCCACAGTCGCGTATCTGGCCTGAGGCTGCACTTAGAGAATGCACGCAATGCCGGAACACGTCGCATGCACACATGCTGCTGGCCCGTCTATATCGCTTTAGCAAAATTTCTTCTCTCTTTCTCTCTTTTTCTACCCTCCGGTTTCCATTTTACCATGGATACCGCGCATCCTTCTTCGCACTTTCGATACCGCTCCCTCGCATACCAACGAATTCGAACGTGCAAACGAGTAAACGTTTGCGGAGAGTGTATCTCGAACGATGTCACGGTTCTAAAGTTAATATCGTCGAAGCCATTGTCGTCTAGTTTTTCCCTTCGATCGATTTAAAGGCAGCCTCCCATTACGATAAAAATTACTTGGAGAATAAAGTAGAATACTCACTCGTTTGATTCTGAAAGTATGGATCCTCTCGATCGGTGAAAAACCACGTCTGTAACAAAGCAAAAAATAACATTTCTCTCGTTATTGCTCTTCGCTCCGACTTTGTTTCTTTTCTTTTCTTTTTTTTTTTTTCTTTCTTTCTTTCTTTCTTCGAGTTCGCGTCCTTACGATTACACTACGAGAGAAAAGTAAGACGAGTACACGTGTTAAAATGGACGCCTATTTTTAGTTCGAGCTCCCGTGGAGGGGCAGAGAGATAAAGAAAGAGGGAGGGAGGGAGAGAGGCAGGCGCTGACAAACAGACAGTAAAAGACGGAAGGCTGATGGTTCTCTAGAGGACTAGGACATCCGACCAATTACGTGAGAGAAAAAGAGAGGGAAAAACGTGCATCGTCGAGCTGACAGTTAAAATTTGGTCGAGGATTTTCCTTGGTGGCGCCAATCTAGTTTAAACTAATTCGTCCGAAAGTATACCAGAGCCGTCCGAGTTATACCAACCGAGCGAAGAGAACCGAGGAGAATAGTGCACGGCGAAGTGCACGTTGCCGATCGTTCTTCCTTCGTCGCGCTCAAGTGGCAGCCTTAAGCCGGCTGGTTACCTCGAATTTCACTCGAGCTCCTCGGATTCCATTCGACTGCGGCCCGTAGACCATATTTATATACAGGGTGAACCGTACAACTCGATCGCCTTTTACATACATGGAGCTTTAACCCGCTTCCTCTACGCGGCCAATATTTAATGCAAAAGAGAAAACAAAAAAAAAGGTGACAAGACGTCGTCGTCGAGTTTAACGTCTAAACTAAAACGCGGCAAAATTGGGAAGAAATTTACGCACGTTCTATGTATTAGAAATACGTTCGAGTTACTCGAAAGAATAGTACGGTAGGAAAATTAGTCGCGTTATCGGTCGTAACGAGCGAGACACTTTTCCAGTTTAAGAGGCGACAGGGAATCTCGTATTACGTTCTCGCGTTACGCGCTAAACGAAGGCTAGCAAAGACGATTCGAAGCAGCCGAACCGTTCTCAAAGTTCGTCTCGTTAAGAGCATGAAAGACAATTAAACGCGTCCTTGGTAACCATTTAACAAAATTAGACTTCTTTTCCGTGGCGTATAAGCCGAAGCAATTAGAATTAGTAGGTCTTTTAACGTTAAACGTAGACTCGTTGAACGGAACTTTCGACGAAATTTTCGTAAAGGATCGATAACGAGACGCGAGAACCTTCAACGGAGTACAAGGGCCGGTAAATACAATGGATATAATTCGTGGTAGAAAGCGAGGAAATAAGAAGGCGGAGAAACGCGTTTCGTTTCTTTTTCTCTCGTCGAAGAAGAGATCTATGCGAGCTAGGTACCTCTAGGCAAGCTACCTCTAATGTTTTTCGCCCGTAAATCTCTCGAAAGTGTTCTCTCTCTCTCTCTCTCTCTCTCCCTCTTTCCCTTCGTCGTAGGACGTAAGAAGGGCTCGCGCCTGCCATCTCTCTAGGGTTAAGACTATTCTAGGAAAAGGCATGTAGCGGTGGAAAGCAAAGAGAAGCGTTTACAATACGCGCAATTAGCCGTTCCGAGATAATATCGGCAAGTTGGTTCTTGCGTAGATTCTCGGGAAAGAAATGCCTCGCGTTCGACGCTCCGCACGCTCTCTCTCTCTCTCTCTCTCTCGCGCGCGCGCGCGTCCTTGCGTTCGTCCTTAATCGTTTACCCGTTCGCCGTGTTTATTAACGATAGGTAAGGCAAATAAATACATAGTAGCGAGATACGCGATCCGTTGAAAGGCGGGCGAACGCGTTTACGAGTAAGAGGAGACCAAAGAAAACAGAGTCGTGGGAAAATGAAATTTGTACGCAGGGACGAGCGACAACTCCGCTCTTGTCCGCGTCTTCTCCTCGGATCTGTGAATACGCTCGAGTACGCTCGAGTACGCGCGAGTACGCGCGAGTACCAGGCACAAAGCGACGTCTATTCCGTGCCGAATATATTTGCGAGAAGAGAGAAATGTCGCTTTTCCCAGGCGTTGGATAAACGATAACGCGGTATACGACGCTGCGGATAAGTAGCAGCGCGACGACACGTACCTGATCCTTGGCAAATTGAAACCATGTGCCGATGATGGCCGGCAAACGAGAACGATGATAGTGCTTGGTAGTTTTAACGCTGATAAACACGTCGTCCAGATTCGTCGAGAAGGGCACGATCGTGGCCGTGGCGAGCGGCGGTGTCATAGCCGATCCTCCCTCGGCGATTACGATCCTTCTCGACGCCGACGATACTTCGATCAACGGCTCGTTCCTACCGTTAACCTCGGTGCCTATCTCTTCGATCCACTGCAAAGAGAAAACAATGGGAGCATTGATTGCGATCGAATCGACGATGCTGCCGAACGATCCTCCGCGCGCTTCGTTCGTTAGCTTTTTACATTTTTTTCTTTCTTTTTTTTTTTTGTTTAGCGCGCGCTCTTTTCTTTTACGAAGTTAAAAACGTTATCGCGGGACGATAAAAACGTAAGAACGATCGATCCTCCTAACCTGTCGAGGTGCCACCGCCTGATATAGGAGAATGGTGACATATGCGGTAGCGAGTACGAGGGCCAAAGCCTGCAGGCCTCGTCTCGTTGGCACGGCACGAGGCATCCTCGCATCAACGATACGGTGGTTGCTCTTGCGCACCTCGTACTTCGAAGAATAACGAGCTTTCGAGGAACCACCGGCTCCGGCGCCCTCGCCACCCCCGTCGCCGGCCACCACCACCACCACCACCACCTCCTCCGAGCACCCTGTTTTCTCGGCCCCCTGCTGCTTCGCCGTTTTCGTCGCCTCCCTCGCGCTCTCGCCCTTCACCTCCACCACCACCTCCTCCTCCTCCTCCTCCTCCCCCTCCTCCTCCTCCTCCTCCTCCTCCTCCTCCACCACCAACACTTCGACGATGCTCCTCCTTCGCTCCCTCGCGTCGTTCCTCAACGACAAACACCAGCCCGCATGACGCTCCTCCTTTCGTCCCGTCGACGAAAGCACGCAGGACATAACACACTTCGAAAAAGATCACCTCTCCTTCCCTTTCTCTCTTCCACCTTTGTCTTCGTCCTCGTCCTCGTCCTCGTCGTGAAACTTCCCATTATCTTATCTTGTCACCGCCATCTTCTCTCTCTCTCTCTCTCTCTCTCTTTCGCCACTACGAAGGCACCTCCGACGACGGTTTTTTTCTTTTTTATTTTTTTGTAAGAATACAGCGCGACGGCTTGGAAGAAAAATCGTTCGATCGACCGATCGATCCGTTTACATTTCCCGCGCCAAATTCCGATCGAACTTTATCGATTTTTACACTCGATCAGCGTCTTTACTTTCGTATTACGAACGATAAACGTACAACGATATACACTTTCTCTTATTTCCTTCCTCCTCCGTTAATATTTCCGTCGAGATAAATGCTCGGGAATGATAAAATTAGAGAGAAGAGAGAGAGAGAGAGAGACGATAAAATGCGATACGGCGAAGGCGAAAGAAACGACCGCACGGACGTTCACGCGGACGACGAGTCCTCGACTGAAACACATGGACGACGGACGGTCGTCCCCGTGGCTACGCCGTAAACATCCCCCTTGCCTGCCACTTGCCGGCCGGCTCTCGCCGTCGCCACGGAGAGGGGATAACATTGGAGGGGCAAACGCGCGCGACCGCAACGCTATTACAACGACAACAACACAACAACCTGCCGAGCGTTAATCGTTCGCGAATATGGTTGCTTACGCGCATCTCCCTGTACGATATATACCGATTTAAACAAATTTCCATAATTTCTCAAGGTACATATATATATATCGTGGTAGCCTCGTTCCACGATATACGACGAACGATTGCGATAGCGAACGAGCGGCGAAAACGACATACAAAGTCGAATAGCAGCAGCTCTTTATTTATTTTATTTTCCTTTCATTCCTTGCTCCACGCACGTCAGCGAAACGATCGTTCGTCGAGACGTTCTTTATCGATTTTAAATCATCCTAGAACGTACTACCGTTCTTCTTATACGTTTACGTTATAGAAAAAAGAAAAAGAAAAGAAAGGAAAAATATCGCCGCAGAGGGATATATTCTCTAGTAAGGTTGCATCATCGGTACGATACTGTAAAGTCGAGATAGCGCTGCCATCAAACCGTCGAGCTTTGAACGATATGCGCAGTAGTAGTTCTGTCGTATCTTCCGAAAGAGTTGCCGATAATAAAGTCGCACTCCGTTATCCACAATTTCGAAGGCTTAGATATAACGAAAAAATAATGGGACCGTTATAATATAACTGGAAATGAGAAAAATAAAATCAATGATTTAAACAGTCTCTTTCTTATTACAATAATTAATTATTAAGGTGATTATATTTACATTTGTACACGATCGAATTCACTTGATAATATACGAAAAAAATTATAATGGACAATTGTAAGTACTTGTCATGCGTAGATATCTGAACTATATATAAAGTGACCCCGATATGCGATCATCGATCCAAATCGCAAGAGTAAAATTTTTCCCATCGCACGATTGACGTCTGACCTTTCGTATATAATTTGTAAAAAAAAAATTAATTTGAAAATTAAAAATAAATATATGCCAATTACAAAGAAAATCACGAACCTAAGAAATTTCTCTTCCCATAGAAATTTCTGACAACTTCATTAATAAATAATTAAATTTCATTTTAATAACAACTTTTCCCCTTAAACTTTTTTTCTTTTCTCCTCTCTCGTGGGATATACTTTCGTCGTCGTTACGTTGATTTTCTTTTCAACAAAATATTCACGTCGCTCTTCGGCGTAACAAAACTATACTGTTATACAGCTTTATTGCCGGTCCTAAGCGTAAACCTAATAATGATACTAAATCTTCTTGCGTGAGCATTAAAAAGGCTTCCCCGTCGATATTCTATAAAAAAAAAGGAAAGAAGAAAATAAGAATAGAGGCTATTTCTTATTCTAATAAAAATAAGAATTAGACGAGTACGATGGTCGTATTATAAGATATTTGATGAGACTTACGTGTTTCCTGAAAATATTACCAACTTCCTTGCAATTTGGTACGCTTTGAATGAATTTAATGACCTCCTCGTTGGACCAACGTCGAGGATTTGTATTCTGCTTCGATACGACTCTATTTAAAGCGTTACTATGTTTCGCCCATATGTGTGGTGCGTCCGGTAGCGGATTATAACCAGGATTATAAACTGATTGATACAACTCTGTACGTAATTGTTTATCTGGCATATTGGCAGCGTATGGAATGGCAGTCAGAACCGCGTCATTGTACGTCGAATTTGAATGATTGTTATATAAGGGATCGTCGGAAATCGGTCGTCTAAAAAAAGTTTCGAATGATTAAATTTAAAGGTTCGTATACATACATTAACTTGGAGACTACGATGGATTTCGAGCACGAGTCCGTAACTAACCTTTTCTTTCGTTTTCTCGAGACATCATCTTCGTCCGTTTGTCCGTCACTGTGATGATTTTTCGACTTGTTCGATCTACTATAAAAAAAAGAGAGAGAGAGAGAGAGAGAGAGAGAAAAGAAAAGAAAAGAAAATAAAGAAAGTACGACGTAAGTAGGTATTGGTAATCTCGCATGAAATTATCAAAAACAAAAAAAAAATATATACCTTTCCGAATTTTCTGACTTGTCGTTTTTATCGGATTCTCCGTCCTCTTGTTTAATGTCTTTTTCAGTCTTCGACAAACGTTCTTCGGTGGATGAAAGTTTCTCCATTTTTTCCTTCTTTTCCGACTTATCCATTTTTATTTTATCAGTCTTATGGACTTTTGATTTTTCCGGTGTTACTTCTTCGAATTCGGAGGTCTCCTGTTTCAGATTCAATCTATCGGACGTTTGCCTAACTTTATACAAATTTTGAGGCGAATATGGACAACCGGACGCTGAATTATGGGTGGCGAATTTAGGACCCTTTATGTGGCCTATACCACGACACCCATATGTACCACACTCTGGTCTATCGTTCAAATGTTCCGGCGCTGTCAAAACAACGACAAATTATAATAGAAAGATCGAGTTGCTATTCGACTCGTTACGTCGTTAAAAAATTTATTTATCTTACTTAATGGTGCTTCCAATGGATGTCCAGTTTTTAGGCACCATCCCATCGGATGTATGTCCGTGGAATCATCGTCGATCCAATAAGCATGAGTTTCTGGCCATCCATCGAAACGTATCTTCAACCTATAAACGTAATTTCGTCAGACCTCGTATCGAGATTCGTTCAGTCGGATAAACGCATCGTATACCAACATGTGATCCTTCACATCCTCGATCGTGGCTACTCTAATAAGTTGGGGAACTCTTCTGTCCACTATTTCCAATTTCATACCACGCTTAAATCCGCAAGGTGGTCGTTGTTTGAAAGCTCTAGCTGGTGCTGCCATTGAATGAGTTTCTCTTAGATAAGTGTCCCATGTAAACGACTTCGAATCTTTATAATCTACAAAATATAACTTGCTTATTACTTTGCATTATCTTTACCGCACAGATAAGCTTGAAAAAAGTGTGTACGCTATGTACATGTATATATTATAACGCGGGCGATATGTATATATAACGGATACGTACTGTTGGGTGGAGTAAGGCTGCGCCCGTTATGATGACACCATCCCACGGGATGAATGTAAGGGGAACTTGCGTCCGCCCAGTAATCGTATACTTCGTCCCAAGAATCAAAGTGAACCAAGATCCGGGAATCCATTAAACACGCTATACTCGCTACGCAAACCAAAGACGAATGTTTACGATCGACTGCCTCCAGCTTCATACCCACGCGAAATCCGGTTGGAAAAACGGACTAAAATCCATCGAAATATTAATTAGTACGTTTCGCGTAGACGAAGACTATTCGACTATTCGTTGAAACCAATGACACTTACGCTTTTATTGGAAAATACATTTTTTGGAACCGCAGGAGCCTTACAAATTTTAAGATAAGCGTTCCAATTGAAGTTATTGGGTACATAACCCTTTGGCGGATCCAAACGATGTCCATTTTTCTCGGACCAACCAACCGGAAAGATATCCATGCTATCCGCGTTCACCCAAAAGTCATAATTCTCTGGATAACCATCGAAATGCAAGCGTATCCTATATCCTGCAAGAACGATTTAAGATGTATTAAATTATACCGACTCGAGAAAATTTCGTGTCCATCGATTAAATAAATACGTCTCGATTACTTGCCTACAACTTCGACTACCGTAAGGACGCAATAACGAGAAGGATGTTCAGGATCGATTCCCTCTAGCTTCATTCCGACTTTAAAATTATTTTTTCCATACGGAAATGGATCCTTGAATAATTTAACGGGTGCGGGCTTGGCTTTACAATGTTCGAGATATTTAGGCCAAGAGAAACCAAGTTTCCCGGTTTGCCATGGATACTGTATAAAAAAAGAATCGAATCGTTAAAGTCGACGATTTAATAATAATAATAATAATAATAATAATAGTAAATCTTTTATTCGTTACGATTGAACGTTTTATCTTACCTTAGATTCGGTAGTATCTCCTCCACGACTTTCTGCCTCTACCACTCCGGTGGTATTATTCTTGGTATCCTCATTGTTGGTCTCAGACTTCGATACCTTCTCCTGTTGCTTTTCCTCAAATTTTTGTTCCGTTTCTTTCGCCTGCTGTTGTTCTTGTAACAATCTTTTACGTTTTCGTTTTACCCGCGAATCCCTAGAGAAAAGGAAAAACCCAAAGGGATAAGTTACGATCGCTCAAAGTATACTACGAGTATAAAAATGTACGACCGACTCAACGTACTTCAAATCTTTCTCTTTTCTCATAGCGGGCTGCTTCTTAGATTCTATTATCTCGGTGCACGAGGGACTGCAAGAGATTGGACTTTCAAATTCCGCAGCTAGGCCATAGCATCCACAGCCCTCGCAGTGATAGACGGTATCGGCGGACATGGTTCTAGTTTTTCGATCCTCGGCTGTTACAACGATTCAATCGTTAAATAAAATTCTATACCCCTTTGCCAGTAACGAGATCGCTCTTACCTTTTTTCTCGTTAATCGCGTTGTTGGTCATAACTGGACTGGACTTGGAAGAATTCTGCATCAGACATACGTTTTCCTTATCGCCGATATTTCCATTTTTATTCTGCTTGCTCGTTTCGTCCTCTTCGACGACTTCCATAATCCCAAATTCATTCATACAAAACTGCAGAAACGACAACAGGTATATACAATATATGTTATAAAAGTTAAGATTTAAATTCAAATTGGACATAATATAAAATTCGACTCTCTGGCATAACTTTTCCTTCGTAAGTGCGCGCAATGTTCTTCTCGAATCATTTTTACATTGCGCCAAAGTACATTGGGAATGAATTTAAATGGAAACGTTATCGTTTCGTTTCTATAAATTACCTTCAATGTACTTCCCGGCAAGGTTCCTACGCCATCTTTCCAATCCAATGCTTTAGCAGCGTCAAAATTGGAATCATTTTGCTGAGGAACATTGAAATGATCTTTCGCATCTTCGTGATTAATTTTCATATCGTTCTTATTCTCCGACACAGGTTCGACCGTACAACTCGTAGGCGTTTTAATTATTTCTATTTTTATGTCATCGTCCACGCTCGTCGTATTCAGTTTCATAGATTTGTCTTCGCTAGGAATTACTTTGATCAAAGTAATGTCATCGTCGTTTTGCACCTTTTTATCTTTATCCTGTTCGGAATCGGGACTACTCAGAGCATAAGTCACATCAGCCATAGTCTCTTGGGACGGCTTTTGTTTCTTCAATCGCTTTTCGCTGGAACCTCTTAAAATATTACTTATGGTTTTTTTTCTTTTCTCTGGCATCGCAGTATCGTCTTTCTTAGGTATAGGCGTAATAACCGCCGAATCCGGATTTTCCGTTATCTTTATACTATCTGTAGAATTATTGTTTCCCTTATTTGCGCTCAATAAACTCATTTTTGCTATCGGATGTAACGGCGGAGGATGAGTAGTTGAATTTGATGTTTTCGATTCTCGTAAAACTGTAATATGAAATGAAATGAAATGAAAACTATCTATGCTTTTTCGTACGTATCGTGTCCGACGTAAGATGGATATAGAATATTTTACCTGTGATCGTTCCCTTACTATCGGTACTGATTTGACCGTTATTGATCTTCAAGTTAAACATGCTCGATTTGGCAGGTCCGCTTTGTTGGGGAATGCTAACAGGTAATAACAAATTCGTCATATGTTTCGGTGGTTGACTTTGCGAGCCAGCAGTCGCACTCGTCGATGTCTGAGCCAATTGCGATATGACCGGTGCGATAACTAGCTTTGGCTTAGTTATTTGAGTAGTCGTTAAGGCTCCTATTTTTAAAAAATTCAAATTACATTCTTTGCAATTCAGTCCGCTAGATCTTACGCACAGATAAACACAAATAAATATTTATCGTATATTATTTACGATACAAAGGGACAATATGAAATAAATGATCACCTGCTGGGATTACAACGGATTCGCGCGATTTATTTGGCTTTATAAGAGTCCCAAGATATGCAAACGTATGTTTCCCCGCCTGAGGATTCGCCTGATTACCCTGAGAAGTATTCAAGGGTACGATCTGTGCGGTAGACGTATTTGATTTTCTAAGTAATATGTGTTTCTGTCCTTGCGCGGCATTCGTTGTGTTCACTGTGCTAACAGGACGATGAATTACGATGTGTTGCTTACTTTGAGTAGTGGTGACCTGACCTGGCCCCTGTATAAATACTTTATTTTGTCCGGTAACGATCTGAAATATATTAAAAAGTTATACGTCAAAGATGTTTCCGCCTATATTATTTCTTCCTGTTGGAGAATTTTAATATTAAAACATTTTTTATAATTGACTCGACCATACCGGTAGCACGAAATCGGAGAAATTATTAGTTCGCTATATCGATAGCTGCATCCTCCTCCTGTCGATTTATTCGAACGGCTAAATAAATATTTACCATGGAGAGAAGCTATCGCCTATGCGTATGGAAATTAATAAGACTTCAAAGTCCTACTACACCAAGCTTACGAGACCTCGCGTATTAATATTTTCGCACTTTATTTATTTCTATTGTTTTTTACGTTACAAAAATTTAATAGAGTCGAAGCAAGCATTATACCGCGCATAAAGGTATATGCGATTGATAAACGTTATATGCAAACGCTTAACGCTTGTTGCTTTAGTTCACTTATGTAATGTACTAATTAAAATACCGAAAGTAAAAAAGAAAACAATAAAATGATAAGTTTTAACGAAATATAAGTAAATGTCTGGTATAAAAAATTACCTGATTATTGACAGGATTAATAATGGCAGCAAGTTGAGTAGCAGTTGGAGAAACAAGCGTCTGATTAGCACCTGTCGCCTGGCCAGAACGCATTTTGCCTTGTTGAATGTATAAGAGAGGCATAACTGGGGTAGTGGAATCGTCCAATTGCGATTCTGTTATATTATTATCATCTACGTCGTCAACTACTATTTCTTCGTCCATTCTGTAAACAATGGAAAATATAAAAAAAATGTTACAAACGGACAGATCTATCGTGGCTAAAAAGATCTTATATACGTTGACCAGTTTTAGAATCCACTATAACATGTATATTATATTAATCACCTTAAATATTTCATTCTTAATCATGTTTGGCAATGAGAAAATGATAATCAAACAATGGACACAAATTACCAATAAAAGTTTCTAGAGAAACAAGCACAGTTAACAACACCTTCTCATTGATATTAATCGTTTATTAATCGTCCAATAATTATTTACAGACACAATTATTTACAGTCTGTGGGCAAGAAAGATTTAAGAAAAATAGGAAAATGACTGTAGAAATGAGATCGAATAGTTAAAAAAAAATAAATAAAATAAGAATTAAAATTCGAAATAATCCGAGAGCGTATCTCGCATATATCGCAAATGTGGCATACCTAATGAGTCGTTCCTATAAGGAAATTCAATTTTTCCTAGTTACATAATTCCAATTAATTGCGCTAGAACGGATATGTAATAAAGTTTGGTGTTTGTAAGAAGTAACTATAGTTAAACTGCACTGTGCACTTAATTCACAAAATCGTTCCTCCGACAATATACATGACTGACTGGGCGTCGAATCTATCCGAGTAAAGCAATTTGAAACACGCGCCCAGTTTATTACTGCCGAGAGAGCACAGTTACGTATCTTTAACACTTTGAAATATCGAAAATATTAAAAAACTGAATTTGTTTCCCGTATCTGCGGTGATACTTATAAACCGCGATTAACGTACCACCGTGATCGCTGCGCCAAGTATGCCTTCATTCAAATACTTTTGCAAATCGTCCGTCGCGTATCACGAGCGAGGCGACAGTAAAGCCCGCACGCACGTATGCACGACGACGCACACTTTTCTCACTGGTATAAAGAAAGAACGAAAGAAGCGACAAGGGATATACCTTCGCGAGAAAAAATCCTATCTTTCTAAAAGGATTTTCTCTTGATAGAATCGAGAAGTAGAGTATCGCACGGACCACAGTTTTTAACGAAAATCCGCACCTATCTTTCAAGCATTCGAGCTTTGGTCTCTCTACGGTACAGCTATATCCTCATAGGCTCGAACCATAGTAGCAACGGCGCGGTAAGCCATGCGAACCTAACCTATCGCGACGCAAATAAGGTATGACGCTCCGACGGTAACAACCAATCGAACAACTTTTATAACTCCTCCTCCTCCTCTTGCTCCCCCCACTCCTCTCTGACCGACGCACACATATATTTGCTGCGAGTGAAAGCAATTTTCAACTCAAGTTCTGAATCCATTTGCTCGGTGATCGATGATCGACGACGGCTCGTCCCATTCGATAATTTCCTCGATGTTAGATATTTGATAATTCTCTTGGACGTTTCACGAGCGACCGATTATGGAAGATAGGACATTTTCAAATATAACACGTATAACCATGTACCATAAATCAAACTTTTCCCTATATTCGCATTCACGAATCTATCCGGACGCGTTTCCACTCGTTACGCGACTCGCTGCTAATTCGATATCGAACATTTTTATTCCTTACTTTATCCTAATAATACCAACGATAACGAGACATATATGTAAATTAGAAAAATTATCTTTCTCCGATCGAAATCGAATGGCAACCTATATTTCTTCGAGCCCCATTGCTACGTGCAGTTATTAATAAATTGTTACAAATTAATGAGACGATCCGTTTTACGACATGCACTTTTACAACTTTATGTCGGTGCACAACGATAGATTAGTACATACGTGTCCACTCGTTCCTATAAAAATAATTAATGAAATAATACGTTTTAACGATGTATCGTTAAGCGATGTAACCGAGTATAGCCAGACGTAACGTTTCTTATCGCGACTCGATTGGTTAACCATACCCTACGTTTATCGAAAAAAAAATTCTACTTTCTTCGAGCTCTCGTGCCTTTAAGAAGAGAAGGCTCTGTCAATGTATACCAGCAGCAGATTCTAACGATCAATATTTTCCTTCGAAACCCATTATCACTCTACGAGTTAATTCTCTTCGATAAATGAGAAAAATCGAGCTCGTTGAGATGATTTATGAGTATCGACGAAATGTATTTTCTATGCAACGAACTTTTCTTTAATAACCTCCAAAACGTGCGTCCGGCACCAGTAATAAGAATGCATCTATCGATTACGAGGAACACGCTCTAACCCCTATCGATAGTTGAGAATATCGCATACACGTGATTATAATATATTATTCCATTTTAACGATTTCAAGTAAAAATAACGTATATTAAGATGTGACACAACGCGATCGAATTACTTTTAAAAATGAAGAAACGCGGAACAATCGAGATAAGTAAAACGCCAAGAAAAGTACCGAAAAGTTAATCGAGGAATGATATTGCTTTGTACGATAAACATAATGCGTGCACGTACACGCGTGCACACACATACACACGTATGCCATCACGGACCATGCACGATTACACGTGTGCATACATGTATTGTGTGTGTGTATATCTTAGCTATCTTAGCAAAAAAATAAATTCGTTAATCACGCTACATCGTTAAAAATGTTACGATCCGTGAAAACGAGAAACATTCATATTTTCACGCAAGTTTAACGTAGAAAAAATGTCTTTAAGGCTATGTCTTTTTTTATATATGCGTACGATATAATAAACTTGCGATTTATTACAAACGAAAGGTTCGACAAGTCATTAACGAATAATCGATTGCAATAGTTGCAATGTGTAAACTCATGGTTACGATCGTACATGCATGGACGCTATTGAAAACAAAAAATAGGTGCAACACAAAGTACTATCGTTAAAGATGCAGAACGTGATAATAAGAAAATAACACTAGCAAACACGAGCACGCATACTTTCTCTTTTTTCTCGTTACACGTTAGTTTAATAATTATTTGTACTTTACGAAGCTCAATGTGCAAAGTTACGCTAAGCTTTATACACGCATGCACATACATATATACTTACGAGAGTAACGAATGTTGGCCTAACGAATCCAGTCGAAAATTTAACGTTGTATTTGACAATGCGTACGTTTCACTTAATTTCAACGGACTCGGCTGAACGCTCGATATCTCATAATCACGGAGCAACGTTTTACACTATAACGATACGTTACAGATATAAGAAATTATACGATTATAAACTCACGTTTTAAAGTTGTCAGTCGCCATCATCTGAGAGAAGGAACGATATTATTTCAAAAGCGCATGCGCACCAACCCATGTTGCTTCTGCTACGAAGGTTCGTTCACATTTGTACGAGTTACCATCCACGAAGATGTAAAACAACAAGATCATTCGTCTCTATTTTATTTTTCTCGAAATACCTGTCAAATCCTTATATGTATCGCGTTATTTAAAATCTTACTCGCAGCTAAATAAATCGATCTACATCGTTCGCGTTAAAAGTACCTTCATCTTTTGTTAACTTTTTATAAGACCATCGACTGACGTTTAAGATCCATACATTGGCATACAACATTCTGAGAAATAAAAAAAAAAGAAACAAAGAAAGCATAAAATTGAAATTAGAAACAAAATAACACGTATTACCTTCGACGAATGCGTACTATTATAACATTATATCGATTTTCCTTTTGTTACTCTAGCGTTGCAAATGGTCGCAAAAGTCGATAAAAGTAAAGAGAGAATTTTTGCCAAGTGTATCTCTTTATATCGACACGAGTACGATAAAAATCGTGTACGCGTGCAATCGGAACAATGGCAATGGCATTTTATTTTTTTGTTTGTTTAAGAACAAAGAAAAAAGAAAAAAAATACACCGAGATATATAGACATGTATAGTATATAAAAATATCGACCTTCAAATGCGTGCGCTTTTCAAATTTATCGAGCGTCACCGACGTATCGTATATGCACTGTGTATAACCAAACTACGTATCGATATGATAAAGATGAGCGAATTAATTTCGAAGATTTTAATGAGTCGAGGATGAAGATAGTAAGGATACGTCGGCGTTGGAAGGACGGGCGAACGTGTTTGATTGATTTTCGATTGATACATATGTATATCGAATCGACTCGTTTACCGTTCCTTGCACGTCGCTAATAACTTTCTCTCTCTTTCTCTCCGTGTCATCTAGCACGGTTCACGCCTGCGCTTGACAATGCACGCTTCTAATAGGCCGATTAACACGAATGCAATCATTAAATTATAAGGGAGATTTTGAAAAATTCTTCATAAATGCTTACTATCCAAAACGAATAAGAGAAAATTAGAAGGATCTTCTTTTTCGATTTTTTTGGATTCTTTTCTAAGGGAAACGAGGGAAAATACAAAAAAGAAACAAGAAATACATTTGAGGGAGTAATATTTGACAGATCGTCACTTGGCCTCTCTTTTTCTTTTTCTCCTCCTCTTTCTCTCCCTCTCGTTCTCTCTCTCTCTCTCTCTCTCTCTCTCTCTCTTTCTCTCTCACCCCCTCTCCTAAGAGACAGAGAGCGCGCAATGGCGTAGCCAGTATATATTTTCTTCTATCAGCTGATGGACTTGATGCACCTTTCGCTTATCAAAACAGACAAAAGTCGTGCATTAGTATTTCCCAATGTGCCAGAATGATACCGCGTCGTGTCATATAATATAAGACATAGTATATTCGTAATAATATGTTAACGTTTAGACTTATACGACCGCTCAAGTTTTGATTTTTTCCGGAGTGACAACGTCGACTCCATTATTCCCTCGTCATTAAATTGTATTCTCACTTGGCAAGGGTAAGCTTGGACGAAATTACGTTGGACGTACGTTTTTTCTTTAACGACAAAAATTCCTTTGTTTTTTACGATATTCCCTTCAAAAATTTATTATTTTTTACGTTTAGATCGAGAGATCGCAATCTTTCTTCTTTCGTTAAATCGTTAAAATAGATGGTCTAACAGTTGCTTCCCTTACCGTATAACTATCATTACGACGATCGGTAAAAAAAGAATAAATTTAAAACTCTATTAGCTTTGAATGCTGCGACCCACATTCTATAGCATTTACTTAAGCATTTAATATTCTTTCCAAGCAAGACTTACAAACGACTCTACATTTTTATCGATACGATATATTTAAATTTGGATATCTATTTTTAAAGACTTAACTTAAACTTCTTAACGCATATTATGTGGAATACATGCATCCTCTTATAATGTTTTTGGAAAGCTCTATCTTAATCGTTACGCCTGATGACAGTAAATTCTTTTATACTATTCGATTAGTCATTTGTAATCAGTAGTCAATAGATTATAGCAACTCTCTAGCTCGTTCTCTCGTTACATTTTCATAAGTTCATCCCTCTATGGAAATATAATTTATAAGACTTTATACATATTTCATAGTCTTTTACAGGATATACATTGTAATAAACTTATGATTAATAAATAACTTAATCTTTGTTAAACAGAAGACTCATTGTTTTATCAAGATGGGAAGCGCCGTTAGTAGTGGACAAAACAATGACGAATTGGTAGATAATTTAATGAAATCTGGTTATATAAGAACAAAGAAAGTTGAACAGGTATTCAGAGCCGTTGATCGTGCCGATTACTTCTTAATGTCGCATCGGGAAAGCGCGTACAAGGACCTTGCTTGGAAACACGGCAATATCCATTTATCGGCGCCATGCGTGTACAGCTTGGTGATAGAAGGTCTTTCCTTGGAGCCTGGATTGAGTTTTTTGAACCTTGGATCTGGAACCGGATATCTTAGTACAATGGCAGGACTAATACTGAGTAAGAAAATAACTATATTGACGGATTCTCCCTGAACATTCATCGCTTCATTGTACTTTTCTTAGACCAACATGGGACAAATCATGGTATAGAATTACACGAGGATTGTTTAAAATATGCGTATGAGCGTTTAGAAGAATTTAAACAGAAATCTTTAGCATTGGATGAATTTGACTTCTGCGAGCCTTCGTTCGTACAAGGTAGTATAAACAAATTATAATTCGGTATGAATATCTATACAATGCCTAAAACTATTTTGTGCTCAATAGGAAACTGTTTAAGCATCGTACCTGGCAGACAGTACGATAGGGTGTATTGCGGTGCGGCTTGCCCGGAAAGTCACGAGGCACTTATCAAACAGTACGTCAGAGTCGGAGGAATCCTAGTGATGCCTTTCAAAGATCATTTGCTCAGAATTCAAAGAGTCGACGAAAATACTTGGACGCATCATACGATGCTACCCGTATCTTTTGCTCCATTAATTGTGCCTACGTCAGAGGAACAAAATTTATTTCATTTGCGTAAGTAAATCGATGGCGTGCGATGGATGTAAAGAGAAACAAAACGAATAACACTAAAAGTAATATCTTTTAGCGGAATGCGATCCATTATCTTTACAAGAATTATGTCGCGATAAAATCAGACATAGACTGAGAGAAAATGTCTGGCGACAGCATACAGAATTGGAGACCAAAAAACCTATACTGCCGAGACAACAAAGATCTAGTCTACCTCAACGTACCTTGAAGCGTTTTGTAATACCCATTTTCGAAGAATCAGACGAAGCTCTTTTCGACGAAGATGAGGAATTTGCAGGAAGAGCTCGTTTATTGCTCAACGTAGACACTCATCCTGGGGAAGCCATTACAACGACGTTACAGTTGGTAAGAGCTGTTATACAACCGCATCAAGGTGAAAATAGGCAACATTGGCAGGAAGGAAATGATGACGACAGCGATGGACAATATATCGTCGCCTCCGTTGATCTGCATCACGACAATAACGAAGAAAGAAAAGAAAACGATAGCGAGGCGTTACTTACCGAAGCAGGAAGAGCCAACACTAGCGATAATAATATCGAGTCGAGCTACGATCGATCGGAAGTGCAAAGTCAATCCTATCAGACTATAGAACAGCGTTCGTCTTTGTCGGAAGCATATACGAATATGAGCGAAAGCGATAGCGAACCGGAACAAGAGACATCCTTTACTCAACGTAAGAAAATAGCGAAGCGTGAGAAAACTGATAGCGGCATCGTCGAGGATGTTAATCTGACCAACGACGATGGTAGTTCTAGTTCGAATACGAGCCAATCGGATTCTAAGAACACCGACGATTTAAATTCCATGGAGGTCGATTTATCCGATATCACGATCAATAAGTCCATGAAGAATATGTATAAGTCTTATCCCGATCCCGCGGAAAACATTCCAAACGAGAATGTAATATTTGGACATTATGTAGATGGCGATGCTTTTTCGACGTATATGAAAGAAAAGATACATCAATTACCATTGCCTTTCTCATTGAAGTTGTACATAAATTATAATCGGCATCTGTAATATATATATATATATATATATATATATATATATATATATATATATATATTTATATATATATATAGGAAAGTGATTAGACTTAATCATTACTCTTTAATTTAAATATTCTAATAAGTAAATAACTTCTTATATTAGGCAGTACTCCATCGTTTTTTACAGCTGCTCTCTGGCTGCAGCTGAACTTCGTACGTTACTAAAAAATCTTTTAAAGATAATTTTACGAAGTGTTACAAGTGATATCTGGCGGCCAAAATGTTCTTTTATTTAAAGTATGTCAATTTTTTATTTTTAATTTCTGTATTTTTCTGTTTTGTTTTCAACATAGTCGAAAAACAAAAAAAAAAAAGAAAGGGAAAAGTTGTTAGATATAAATCTTGTACGGTGAATTATTTTCGATATATATATATATATGTGTGTAATTGTAAATTTTCTCAACGATATTCTACATTTTTCATTATTAATGTCGTAGAGAAGAAGACGACGATCTGTAATTGAGAAAGCAACGATCAACGAGGGAATTGCATTGTCATTGATACTGCTCCACTGACCGAACATAATTAAAATGGCAAAAATGACTGCCTTATCGTATGAGCGTGTATGCGTTTATTTACATATATGTACATATCTATTTACCAGATTATTAAACCCCATTTCATGTGAAATTCTTTGAGAAAAGATAGATCAAGTACTATACAAATTTTCGAAGGGTTGTGATAAGCATTGAATCGAAGAATGCGTAAGGACTTTTTTTTTTAATCGACGTAAATCAAACGAACGACGTCGTACTACACGCTACTTAGGATAAGATAATACACAGAAATGTACAAAATAAAAAATATAGCGGGCGAAGAATTAAAAATGTACGTATTTATCGAACTTCCCGGCGATAAAGTTTAGCCGACAATGAGTGTTGAAATCGAAATAGTATCTATTAATTAATTTACTCAAATTTCGTATGGTAATGAAAAATTCATAATCGATGGTCAAGATAATACGTTTTTAGTTCAAAGACTATCATAGAGTTTCTAATTACACGAATAAATACTATTTAGTAATAACTTGGTCTCCTTCAATTACCTCGATCCCGTTTTATCCGTAAAATTTATTTATCGGTACTATATATTTTCTAGTAGAAGTTAGCTGATTGAAAAGAGATGTAATGTCGATCGAGCAATACATTTTCATAAATGCCATCTACATAGATTCATAATATGGGCTCGAATTGGAATGCTCGTGTTTCGAAAAAAACTCGCGACTCAACTCGTTCGAAATATATGCGAGTGGTGAGGAGGTGGTAAGAGGGATGCGAGTGGCGAGGGGATGGTAAGAGGGATGCGAGTGGCAAGGGGGTGGTAAGAGGGATGCTTGGTCGGGGGTCGAAGGAGAGCTTGCGCACGGAAAGCTCAGAGATACGGAAGAGACTAACGCCCAGCTACCCTGTAAATTGTGGCTTCTCGTCCGTGGCTCGTATCAGACGCATCTCTCGAATCATCATCAAATTCGACATCTAAATTCGTTCAAAGCTCGGTCATTAACTCTGAAAGCTCCTTGTTTTCTACAGAGAATCTGTTGATACGCTATCCGGACAACGTTCATTTTCCTTTTTTTTAAGTTCTTTTACATAGGACTTTTTGAAAGGGGGGAAAAGAAAGAATCAGTATCGTCGTCGATAGGGCTCGCATCTCCCTTTTAAGTGAAAAACGAAGTGCAAATCGATTAACGGGAAAATATATTCGGATTTGAAAATGTAAACCCGAGAAAGTGTATTTAGCAATATTTGCACTCCATGGTAACGCTCGATTACTACCTACATACGTGATTTAATAAAACGTCTGGATGGACTTGTTTCATTGAGAAGAGAAAAATAACTAAATAAAATGCTATATATATATGTGTGTGTATATATATGTATATATATATATACATATATATAGATGTATGCATGTATATATGTAACTTTGATAGTTGTACATTGGAATTTCTTTCTTTCAGGGCGAAATCCGATATTATCCGATATTTGTCATTGCGAAAGAGGCAAGCAAAGTTTGACTGAGAAACATACGGAGATTTATCAAGAAGATGAAGTCATATCTCATCCTTCTCTTTTATCTTTTTTTATTGACTATAACCGGAGTGTCAACTGCGAACGTAGATTGCAATTATCGTCTGACCAGTCCAAAAGGAATCATACAAACACCAAATTTTCCTAAAGCTTTTCCAGTACCCATAAAGTGTCGATGGGTGATCGATGTTTCTGACATAACTTCGATACATAGTTCAATAATCGTCTATATGACGCAGCTTTATGTTTATAAGGGTCTCAAATTGACCGAGTATGCGTACTACGAGTCAGAGGCGATGAATTATGGCGCGAGTTTGGTGCAAGAAATAACGGAGGGCAACGTTTTCGGGCATCATTGGTTCAGAACTTATCGCCCATTTCTTGTCTTAGAATTTGAGCTCGATCGACTCGAAGGAAACCATGTGCGTGTCTTGGATGATCTTCTGGACGTATACGGTTTTAACGTCACATACCAAATGACCGATAAGGAACCAAATCTAAAGGCTTGTTCCGTTAGCGAATGTTCTTTCACTGGAAATTGTCTTTTATCTGCAGATTATACGTACGTTCGCTTACTTTAATCTTTTTCATTGAAAATTATTTTCAATATTTTTCAAAATAAATTGAAATATTTGGAATGTGTATTTCATTGTCGTTGTTCTTTTTTTTTTATCACAGGACTTTTACATGCGAATGCTTTCCTGGCTTTAAGGGAGAAAAATGTAACGAAGGACCGCTTTGTTTCGACGAGCAACAAAATTCTATTTGTCAGAATGGTGGATATTGCAAGTAAGAATAAAAAAGAAAACAAATATATATATATATATATATATATATATATATATATATATATATGTATATATACATATATGTATGTATGTATGTATGTATGTATGTATGTATGTATATATGTATATACATATAAAAATGCAAATCATCCTTGTATATATTAAAGGATTTTTACATACTTTATAGACATATCGGGGCGAAAGCAGTACGCTGTGATTGCCCTTTCGGCTACGTTGGAGAAAAATGTGAAATTCAACTTTTGGAAACTTTGAGTAAAGGTAAATTAATAATTTTCTTTAAACATGTTTCCCATGGATACATCTAACTTCGATAAAACGATTTATTTGTAGAATGTGGAGAAGACAATTGCATATTACAATGTCCTTATCACGAAGAGGAGCAACGACCGTGTGCTTGCAAAAATGCAACGAAAGTTTACAACAGTAAGTATTACAACAGCAAATTTATCCTTTTTTCTCAGTAAGATATAATAGAAGTATTAAAGATGTCCGTTCACAATTTTGTTATATATATTTTCAGATCGATCGAGATACGAGTCCAAAATAAAACTATCGAACATTACCTCTCTTCGCGCAGGATCGATAGCTCAGCACGGAAGTTTGGAATCTTTCCTTGCGAAACAGGTAAGTTTAAAGTTAAACACACTCTTACGTTATTACTTACGAACTACTTAACGAATCGCCATACGCAAACTTCATGATAACCATTATTTTCCTTCCGTGTATTTTCCGGCAATTCATATCGGCACAAAAGTTTAAGATATTTCTTTAAGTTACTTGTAAGGCCGTGCCTTCCAGGATCGCCAAGAAATATTCGTGTTCCTTTTTTGGCTGCATCCAACAGCCATGGAATTAAAGTTTCAGCTAATTCTGCTTCGTAAAGTAGATCACCGATAAAAATAACGTCGTAAGTCTCTTTAAGTGGTTCATTCAATAAATTTGTCCACGATACTTGAACGTCCACGCCGTTTAATGTGGCGTTCATGAGCGTGGCTATACAGGCAACTGAAAGGAAACAAAGAAAAGTCAGTCGATCTGTTCATTCACGTGCACAAAAGTTACGTTTACTCGTCCCTGTTCTTGGTTTTGAAATATTGTATATAAAAAAAAGAAAAAATTAACGCGATTCGCGTCATTACGTAAATAAAATTCAGACTATAAGAGGCAGAAAATGTAGTTATTTCGAGTTTGGTATGCATAGAGATTCGCAATACCGGGAATGGACCACCTGACTTTCACTGACGCACGAGACTCCGTCTTCTGGACTCTCGTTAGATCGGGGAAAGCCCAATAATGTGGTGCACAACTGATCGAACCAAGAATCTTTCGAACGTAGGCAAAATTTTAAAAGGAAAATGATTTTTCATCTCGGAACGAGAAAACTTCCATTAAGAAAGTAAATTCTTATGAAACAGAGTCTCTCTCATTCGAGTAAAATAAAAACTCTCATTAAAGTTAATGAAATTTCGAAGAATCGTGTAACACGGGCTCGGTTGAGAACAACCCGCGTTAGAATTCCTTCCATCTTTTTTTAGAAACGGCTACAAGGTAAAAACGAAACTTTAATCGCATATAAACAAGATGCATGCATATAGCCACGTTGAATCATCCTTCGAGGAATTCGTTATTATCTGTGTCTATGCCCGATCGGAAACGTCAGTTTTACAGCAGACACGCTCGTTTATCCTTTTACGTGTATAAACGTATCAAATGCATGCAATTTGTGTACTTATCGTGTATAAATATAGTAGATATATGAAAAAGATATACGTTATATTGGATTTAACAGAGAATACAAGCAAACTTCTATTCGCTGACGTCGATCAGGTATTTAATAGGTATTTCCATCGAGACACCCACAAACTCTTCTCTACCACAGTCTCGAATTGATGCTGAATTTCTTAATAATTTAAATATCCGCTTTCCACTTTTACGTGATATAACATTAAATGCCTGATACAGTTTCTCAATATAAAACATTTTAGATCGATTCGGTCCACTCTGCTAAATGTATTTGAATGTAATTGAGAACTCTTGGATAACCTTTCTCGGTTTATTCTTCTCTATCTCTCTCTCTCTTCTTATTACCACGAAGTTTTCACGCGATGCGTGAATAAAGAACCAATAAAGAGGACATAGCATATATTAAGCGAATTTCTCATATATATATATATGAATGTATTGAAAAGATAATTTGACGAACCTTCATCAATGTCATTTGCCACGACATTACGAATACCGAGGAGTTTCGTTGCTATAGCCGTAGCACCGCAACCGGTTCCAAGATCCAAAACGTTAATATTCTTAGAACGCATAAATATATTTTTTTGTTCTTGGAATATGAACTTAACCAGGCCCTGCCCACCCGGCCAGTATATAGACCAAAATGGATTCGTCCAAGTTCGTTTTTCCACTTGGTCGAACTCCTTGTTTACTCTATCAAATGGATCGCGATAGAGAGAACATCTCGGTGTTAAAAGAAAAAGTTTTAAATCGGGTGTCATGTGATCGTTGGTGATTTCCGTGTACTTCAAAATAGTGTCTACGATTTTGGCTCGTTCAGCGACACGTCGATCGAGAAATTCCCAATTCCTATTTCTAATGGTTTCGATTAGAAGACTATCTGGCAAATTTCTCGACATGGACCGTTTAATAAAAGTACACGAAGTCGTTAAGCCTCTTCCCATCTTTTGGATCCTAAAAAAATTAATTGATTATGATACGAAGAAACGAATAAAATCGTTCAGTTTAACGATCGAACGGAGTGAAATGAAATTGGCCGTCTCGTTTTACGCATAGTCACTCCGTCTCGCTTTAATGCGGTTGATGAGCTCTAGACCCGTTGGGATTCCCGCCAGTTCTAAAAATGCTCGTGCATAACTAAGCTTCGTATATGTATCGGTGCTCGTAAAATTAAAATGAAACGAAAGCAGCGATCGCATGTAAAGTCCACGTGGCTCGTCCTCGCGCTTCCGTTAGAAAATAAAAAATACCCGGTAGACTTTAGATTCGCAAAGATTATCAAAAATTTATCGAAGCTTATCTCGCGTATAACATACTGCGCCTACCATGGTAACTACCGATAATACTCTACGCGTTTGGGGAGGGACTAAAAGTGTGCCTTTTCAACGTACATTACATACATATATTGGTTTCATATGTATGCCATTGGGAGACGAGAGACAAGGAAGAAAAAAATGACGAAACGAGAAAGTTTTCATCATCTTTCTCGATATTTATCTTTGCACACATATGCTCTCCGCGATAGACGTCGATGATAATGGGTGTGTTGTTATCGATTACACGCACACTCGAACGAAATGCTCAACGACGACGATTTACTGCGTAGCGTATTATACGCGTACTTGTGTATCTATCTATATAGAATTAATATATTGACTGGAGACGATCGATGATCGCCGCCCCGTCCGCGTCCTCTCTTGGTCGTCGAACGCGATTCGTATCCCTTCATATGAGTGAATTTTTTCTTCCAACTATTGAGATCGAAATAAACGTGAGATACGATAAATATGTAGAAAGATAAAATATTTTGTTTTTTCCGACCAGAACCGAGATTCGAATATGACTTGTCGAAAAGCAAATAACGAGATATAAAAAATAGGTTAAAGAGTTTTCGATGAAATTTAAATTGGAAATTTTTTCCTTCTTTCTCTCTCTCTCCCTCTCTCTCTAAAATCGAATAAGGGGAAAAACGTTCGTTGCGTATGTATATCTCGTTAGTTCCTCCTTTCGTTGGGATTTATCGATAAACTATCGCGCCGTCGTGTTCTGCGTGCAGAGGGGCACGGCTTATCTGGAATATCCGTGGAAACATTGCGCGACTCTCCACCGTAACGAAGGAGAGATAAAAAGTGGGGAGTAGACGATTTATAAAAGCGCGAGACGCGATTGGACGGCGATCATTCTTTGTGCGGAAAGAAGCATGAGAGGACGTAGAGACGATTGAACTCGCGTCCGTCGGATAAGTGTCTCTCCTTCACGTTCGCGTGAGTGCGATAGAAAAGCAAACGATTGCGCAAGATTGCGTTTACCGGACGACGACGACGACGACGACGAGCGAACAAACTAAAATACTTGGAGCGTTTCGTGTGTGTCCGAGTACTAGGAAGAAAGAAAAAATAGTGGAGCGAACCCGCGACGACCAAAGTTTTGGGAATTTCAAGCGATTCTCAGTGAAGTGTTACAAACAAGTTACGAATCGGAGGATAAAGTCGGCTATGATCGACGTGGGAAAACTTACCGATATGAGCTGTCGAGGACTACAATCTTTTTCGTCGAGCACGATGGCGGAAAGGTAATTATGCAAATCCACGCAATTCCCGTGATAGCGCGCAAAGAAAACAAATTCAAATATCTAAAGGAAATGATTAGTTGGAATCTTTGCCAGCATTTGTTCGTTACGTTAAATCTCTTTAATTTGTTTGTTTTTCGTTTATCTCGCGACGGATTAAACGGACGAAATCGGAGAATAATATAAATTGGTATTGTCAAGGGGAAAACAAAGAAAAAAAAAAAAACGTACCGTGTTTCAGCCCAAAGCCAAAGTGGAACATGAAGTCACGAAATTGCAAGTGTTCGCGCGGAAGTAACGTAACCTGCGGCATGCTGCCGACTCTACGCGTCCTGGCATCTCGAGAATGCAACGATCAAGGCAGCATCTGTATGGTACCGCTAGACGTCGAGATGGATGCTGCCAGTCATCTCCAAATGATTTTACTCGAGGCTTACTGCCGTGAAATTGGAATAAGAGTATCGAGAGTACCGTTACATACGCTGCAAAAGTTACTAGGTCCGGGACATTCGGATCTCTCCTGCGTTCTCATCGACGAACCTTATTTTATGGATCCACCTGAATGAGGAGGAGGAATAAGAGTCCGGTCTCTCTCCAGATACGACATTGAAAATTGAACATTTGAAAATACGTCAAAAGGCGCGTAAATACATACTTTTACGTGGGCTTGAATCGGCGCGGGAGGAACAACCATCGAAATACGACGATGTTTTTTTGGGATTGATTCGTGCTTTCGGATTGGTCGATCCTTCTACGCGGTAAACACATGACCTACATCTTTTGAGCGAATCGCTTTCACGTTTACGTCATCCTCTTACGTGATATCGCTCTATAATTTAACAAACGTCTATGGATTATCGATATAGTTATATTTTTTCTATTATTACATATGATACAATTCATATTGGTTTGTGTACGATCGATCGTTATAAAGAAATAAAAATATAACAAACTAGTGATTAGAGTGGACATTGAATTACTCTCGTATCTCTTACATTTCCAACTTTCCTTACTCCCTTTATAATACTACGAACAAATTTCATTCATTGCGTTTATTCCTTCGCAGCTAACCAAATATTTGAAGAGTTCGAATATATCTTCCATGGAGGACTTAAAGATCTTAAACGTGACGTGAGTAGGTATATTACAGAAAAAAAAGAAAGTCCTAAGTAACGAAATATTATATATCACAACCGGCATTCACGATATTTGCAAATATTTCCCGTCGCTTGAATTTCCGTCCGCCAATCGCGTATCAATGCATCACCCGCCGTATTAAGTTTGACTGACCAATGACATAGCGTCGCGCCCGCTCCCGCCCTCCCGCTGGCGCGACGTTTCCTAGCGGCAAACTATAAATTCGTTTCTTAATGCAGGCCTACCTCGGAATTAACTTTTCAATTTTTCGGCAATTCTGACGACGGCGATAAAGTTCGAGAATCGTTGAATCGTCTGGTCCAACGACGCCGTCTCAGCGAGATAGCTCTCGAGTCTACGCACTTTACGTTTCACCAAAGGCCCACGCTAAGATTGCAGGTACGACAAGTTGTGAAATAGATTGACGAATGACGAATGACTCGAGACGATCAATGTCGATTGATTTTCATAGGTTTTACGTTGGGATCGATCGAACGAATACGAGATTCATCCAGGCGATGAACTGATCCTTCGTTGCTTCGGTCAGGGAAGTTACGGTATTCGTTTCTTCTGGTACAAAGATAATATGCTGGTAAACGTGAGCAAAACGAACAGGTAACTTCGTAATAAGATCGTAAAATCGTCATTTCGTTTAACTCTTCAACCGGTTATTCATCGATTTATTTATTCTCATGTTCATCCAGAGGAATTCGACAAAGGGATCATTCTAAAGACGGATTGCATACGCACACGTCGTTTTTACAAATCGATAAGACGACCATATTTGACGCTGGTCAATATACGTGCCAAGGTATCGATCGGGGTATACAACAATGTAAAAGTCTTTACGTACGAGTGAAAAATGAACCGGACGTAAAGGTTACGCCGATGAGTACCACCGTAGAAAAGGTAAAAAATCTCTTCGGATCCGATTAAAAAGAAAATATTCCCGAAGCGTCGACTACCGATCGAATTTTCCATAAAGTCCATCGGTCTTTCTTCGTAAATTCTTAAATTCGAATGTTTTCCTAGCGATCATCGTTGACGCGTAAGATAGAGAATATATATTTATATACATATATATTCCAGGGTAGCAATATACAATTGACGTGCACAACGCCCAATATGCATAGCACAGGTATAGGATTCGGTTGGACGAAGAATCGAGCATTACTTAAGTTGGAACCAGGTAGTGAAATTTGGGAGGATCTTCATCCAGATGGTAGCATTTTAAAAATTACAAACATTCAGGTAGAAACGTCCGTTTAAAGTAATAAAACGGTCCCTATCTTCGGCTTTTTATTGACAATAAAATAATTGTAGAAATCGGCGATATACACGTGCAACGTTGCACACCGGTCTATGTCCGTGCGAGTAGAAATAACGAATCGAAGTCTGGTACCGACGTGCTCCAGAGAAAAATCCTGGGCTCTTCAATGGCCCGTCACAGCTCCTGGCTCGGAAGCTTTGCTCGAATGTCCACAGCGTTTCGTCGGTCCCAAAGTATCGAGACTTTGCTCGATGAAGGATGCAACCACTCCCGAGTGGTTGATGCCAGACTTCTCCAATTGTATCTACGAGCCATTGCTTCGTCCTTACGAAAGCGTTAGTCTTCAATTACTGATATTTTAATGATCAAATTCTCTTGACTTTCGTGACGATTCATTCCTTCTCCTTTATTTTGTCCCTTTTCGTTGCTCGCAGTTTCGAAGCTTGACACTGGGCTATCAAAACACAACAGGCTCGGAAACGATAATAGCCTTTTGGAACGTACTACGATCGCGCGAATTGTCGCTTTATCCGAACGAGGCTGATCGTATTTTAAGCATACTCGACGAAATCGAACATTACCAACTTACCATCGATCCGTCCGATTTGCATCGCTCTGCCGAAGCTCTGACGCGTATCATTAATCGCATATTGAACGAGGAAAATTCCATTTTAAGTCCGAAGGTAAGGACTCTCGAGGATTACTGCTACTACTACTACTATTATTATTATACCTAGGTACCATGTTTAGTTATACGACCATCTGCTTCTAAAATTAATTTTTCAGAGATTATGGATATTACTGCAAACAGCCGAAAAGAATCTAATACACTGGTCGAAAAAGTTGAATCAAAGCTCCGTTCACTTGTCTCTGTCGTCAATGGTCGTCGATATTCAACCCTTGCAGTCTTACGAAAGTGACAGCATCGTGAACTCTCTTCAAATCCCAACGAACGATTACACGTATTTCTCGAACACGTATCTTTTCCAAAAGAAGCATTTGAAAAATTGTATCGACTGTATTGATATCCATGCATCTGTTCTTACAGCTATCCTGATTGGTACAACGACAATGTCGCTATACGTCTATGGAAAAACAAATTCAGAGATGACAAAAGCAATAGTACGTACAAAGGAATCGTCATTGTTTATAAGAACGTTTCTAGCTTCCTTCCAAGCGTATACGTCAAAGAGCTTGAGTAAGTTCATAAGCGTACATACTTGTACTATGTATATCTAGATAAATGGGAGAAAAAAACAACGAATCGTATTACTATCGTTAGTCATTTAATGAAATTTCTTTTGAATTTTAGCGACGGTACAGACCTAGAGTATTGGATTAATTCACATGCGATTACTGTGACCGTCCCTTCCTTCAAAGCTGACAAAAACAATAAAGTTTTGATCGATCTGCAGATGAAACAATTACGGAATAATTCTGGCTCTTGGAACGTTTCCTGTGGTCTTATGGATCATTCAGGCACCTGGAATTTTAATGGTTGTACAGCAAATACATTTTCAGGGGATGATACGATTTATTGTTCGTGTCCCAAGACCGGTACCGTTGCTCTATTTTTGACCGCTAGGGCTGTAAGGGTAACTATCGTTAGAACGTTTTAAATCATAACGAGTAGATAGTTTGCTCATTTTCGAGAAAGCCGAAACATCATTCGCACCAAGAGTTTCTTTTTCAGGTAGCAGTAGCGAAGAAGGAACAAACAATATTTATCGTGACGCTTGGATGTGGAAGTTGTCTGGCTCAATGCACGATGTCGTTTTTAATTCTTGCCATATATTGGTGGAAAAATCGGAACTGGTTAAATTTTTTGAAAGTACAGAGTTGCGGTGCTCTGATCGGCGCAATGTCTCTGTTCATTTATGCGTTACACGGCAACCTCACCGATGTATGAACGAATATATCTTAATGTCCTTCTTTTACCCTCATGTACTTATATCTGTTTGCCTGATAACTTTGCATTGCATTTTTTCTACAGAGTAACTACCCTCTCGTTGCAATAGGATTGGAAGCATTTCTTCTTATTGGCATGTCAACTCCTATATCCGAGGCTCTCATAATATATTCCCAACTTATTTACATACAAACGAATCAGCATATTCAACCCACAGTCATCGCTGTTATTACAGGTATACGACGTATTGTGAAGGAATGCGAAAAGGTCGGGGATATAAAAGAAATTCTTAAATGACAAAAATTTTATAGGGGTACCGATTTTGGCTGTACTGGCCACCGAGCTTACTCACAAAAGTACCGGTTGGCAACACGAATCTTGGTGGTTGATTTATGGAAGTGGAGTATATGTTATATTCGTAACTTGTGCGACCGTGATGCTTATAGTATTTATGATTCTCTACTTGGTGATCCTTCGTAAAGGTTATATGCTAATAAGCGAAGACGTCATGAAGAAAGAAGCGGTAATGTCGAGGTAAGAAACCACCACCTCCCCCCCTAGAAATTTTCAATAAAAGTAAAAGTTGGAGTAAAATTCCGAGTAAAGAACTTTCACCATTTATTGTTCTTTAAGAAGCTTATCTTATTGTACCGCTTAAATCTGGAGGATCGGGCTTTCCGGGTTTTAGGATCCTTTCCAAAATAATTGATCGAGCCTATGTAGGTCACTCGGTGCGTGAAGAAAAATAATTTCTACTCGGATTTATGTGCCTTGAACAATTTTTACTCTCCCATCGCGATGGGAAAGAGCAAAAGAAAGGAGAAATGAACGTCATCCTTTTTTTTTCTTCTTACAGACATCGCTCATTGCATCGTTCCGCTGTAACTCTAAGTGCCATAATTGCCACGGAAGTGTCTTCGATCTTCTACATTAATGCGATCTCAGTAGTTTATCATTATGTCTTCGCATCGTTATCTTTCTTTCTAGTAAGTATATAAATTTTGGACAACGTATTGTACTTGTCAAAATTTCAAATAATGATATTAAGAAATGGTAAAAGACGATACTGAATTTGTATGCAGGGTTTCATCGTAGTATCGGCATACGTTGCTAGGAGAGATTTCAATGTGTTTAGATTAGTATTGCGAAAACTTAAATCGAGATTGGAAAAGAACAACGAACGCATTCCAGAGCCGATCAAAGGTATAAAATGTTTGATGTCGATATATCTGATGAATGAATGAACGAATGAATGAATTGAGCGAACGAGCGTAAGTATAAATATATGAATGAACGAAACGTCATTTTATGCTTAGTATGTTCCAAAATCGAGGTGGAAATGCAAAACGATGCCATACCACCACCACCTCCATCGTCCATCTTGGCCGAACCCTACATAGAAACTCGAGGAGTAGCGGCTGGTAGCATAGACATGCGAGAATTCACTACCGAGACCCCTTCTTATTCGAAATCTTCGACTTCCGTTGCTGGCAGGTACTTGCCCGAGATACGAATCGATCGACCGGACGACATCAATCTTGAAAACTATAATACTAGTCCGCGAAAGTATCAAGAAGCATTCGATACCGCTTTCGCTAAGCGAACCTCTCAATCTCTCGCCGAGTCTTACGGTGTTACAGATCGTAGCGATTTTCGAGATTTTACTATTAATCAAAACGTTCCATCGGAATGTTCGGGCAAACTTCTTTGCAGCGCCGACATAGAATTGCGTTTAAGTGCGATGCCAGACGTGACGTTGGCGGTGAAAACGGATGGCGAACATTTGTCGAACGTCGAATTAAAAGCGAGAGAACACGTGAACGTTATTCCCGATATCGCTAATACGACGGAACGTAAACAGCCCGATGGCGAGGAAAAAATGCCCGAAATTCGTATCACGAATTGCGAAACTACGACCTCCGGCATGATGGATCGTATCTCCCATGATCTCGATTATCTTTTAAATCGCACGCACACCAAAGAAGAAGTATAGACTTTCCAGGATTTTGTTTAAATAAACACCCCCGTAAATTTTCTTGTCATCTCGAGTTATGATAGCGCGCTGTTACTCCCGACCTATAGGAAGTTCATTATACGTTTTAAATCGAGCACGTTCGTTTTTCTAATGTTCTTATGCAGATCATTGTAACGTTATACTTTGGTCGATGAAACGATAACGCTTGCCCCCTTAAATTTAATGTTTATAGCGTTCTCATGCGTAGTAGTTAGACCCGTAAGTGTACATTTGATTTCTACAAAAGCATAAGTCTTAGAGAAACTCCATACGACGTTGTTGCACGACGTATAATGATTTTATTTCTTAGAGAAAGGACGTCGTGAAATTTGTATTATAAGAATAAAAAGGAAAAAAAAGCGTGTTTAAGGTCATACTCGGGATCAGAGTAGCCTCTCATCGTGATACTCCATCCATACGCCAGTTTTCTGTAAGGAACGGTATAATTCTCTTTAACTGTAAAGTTCTAAGAATAAATCATATAGCACAATTGTTCGCTCAAAGTGATTGCATATTACCCATCCATAATAATGTTTGATGAAATATATACATATGTTACTTTAGTAAGATATATTTAAAAAAAAAAAGAAAAAAGAAGAAAAAAGAAAGATAGAAACGTAAAAAGTAAAATTACCATGTAAACGTAAGTTAACGTAGTTCGCAAAACAACAATTCTGAATTACAGTATTTATTTCACCATTGTCATCGTACAGTCCGGTCATAATATCCACGCTTCAGTCATCGTACTTTTTTCATTTTTTATAATTCGAATTACAAAGCTATACATTGATTTTAATTTCGATAATCTACTTACATATTTAAAGTCAAAATTTATGTTGTTGGTAAGATTACCACTAATGGTTAGTCATTTGCAAAGTGAGATGTGTCACTGAAATCGATTTTAATGAGGTATGAAATTGCAGCAATATGTTTCTGCCAAGCACATATTTGTGTTACAAATGCAAAAGACATAACAAGGTCGGTGTTAGTTTGTTAGCACTCAAATATACCTATATGACTAGTTTTCTGTTTCAACAGATTTTCTTAAAAATATAAATTATTTACAAGGATTTCAGCTAATTTTATCGAGATTTAATAACGTTGATTTAATCACATCAATAATACCCATGTATAACAGGGCCGTGGCATCCTTTTGTTTCTTATGAAAATCAAATTAGGCATACCCACTCGACAAAATTGAATACAATAAAAAGGAACACGCACGCGCGCACGCCAAGCGCCACGCGTCACACCATACCACACCATACCATATCATACCAACATATATCGTATCATATCGTATCGTATCATGTCATCCCGCCCCATTAAATCTTTATAAAAAATTAAATTCGATATCAGAAAATTGCAAAAATTACAAAAACGTTGTGTGTTGCATTATTTAAAAGAGCAATTATTATATCGTGATACAAATCATTGGCGCGATACTATTTATCGATCCGGAATGTATAGATTAAGTAATTTTTTTTTTTTTTATGTTAAATGCTATTAGCTTTTTATTAGCACCATATTGAGCATTATTCAATCTTGAACAGTTAAGAAATTTTAAATATAAACGCATATAAGTAAATAGTGCTGATTCATAATGAGCTTTTCTCTCTTACTATACAAGATATTTGATGGCACAACGCTTATTCGTACATATATGATACAATAAAGCATTATTCGTGTACATTTAAAATGTAATGGCCATTTCTTTTATATTTATATCACAAAATTTCATTTTACACTCGTTATTTCAAAATTTGCAAATAAAAATAATATAATAATCCCAACTATATATCTGTCCATATCGTTCGAAGATCGTTGCTACTTTATTAAGCATTCACGTGGTTCTCCATAAAGTAGTAACACCTAGATATCGAGCTTCTATTGCAACGAATACGAGAAAGGCATGTTTCAGAAAACATAGATCTTCGTGATTTCCTCGATAAAAAAAAAAAAGAGAGAGAGAGAAAAGAAAAGAAAATCTTCCCTTTAAAAGCAAAGTATGCTTGCAGTGACCTTATTTCCGATAATTAAAAAAACAAGACTTAAAACTTTTAAAAATGTTAAAAGTTTGGATCGTTAGTACTTGACTGTCATGAAATGCTTTGCACAAGCGTACTATTCGTTCGTACTAGAATTGCGATTAGCTTAGTGATGTAGCCACGGCGCCTCTTCTCCTATACTTTCAATCTCTTCTTCTCTTTACTTAAATATAAAAATACATAGCCAGTCTATACATAGAGCGTGCAAAGTGGCACAGTGAACTGATTTACCAGACGTCCTGGATGGTTAACTACCACTTTCGGTAATCGTTGGTGGTTCTACTTCATCGTGACTCTTATTCGTTTTATTACTTGACACAGAGAGACCTGAGATTTTTGGCAGCAAATTAATTGCATTATCACTGTTGGATGTCGTAGCATTGCACACAGAATTATCAAAGTGCTGTAGACAGGAAAATTCTGGACCTGGCAGCAACAAAGTAGTCTGTGTAGGAAGATTGGTTAACGACACCATCCCTGGCATCATCATTTGCTTATTGAAACAACTTCTCAATGCTTCTTCGATTAAATTGGCTATTTTATCGCGATCATTCTGAAACATTGTTAGTTCCTTTCGATATATCAAATATGGAGAAACGTGTACGCACGCACGCACATACGTACAAACATAATACATTAAAACTCGGCAAATACGTACTTCGTTAATAAATCCAAAGTGTACGAGTTCCTGTGCAAGAATCAATGAAGTATCTGATTGAGTCACAGGGCACGTCAGCTGCCTATTCATCTTATCATCCATTCTTAACAATATTGTCATCTAAAAAGTATAAAGAAATATTTTCTATAATAACGTCCTCCATTTATTGGTAAGATTATTTTAACGTATGTGTAAATAAAACAAGACACATTTTTTTGTTTCTTTTCTTTTTCTTCTTTTTTGTTTACATTACTTACAAGTAATTCACAACTTTCTTCTCTAGGTTTAACATTACACATCATATTAACTACTCTTCGTGATTCCACATCTACCGGTTCCGGTGTTACAGACTTAACGGATTCTGTTACCTCTGGAGATATAGCTCTAGGTCGAGCGGGTGGAGGCAATTTTGCCATAAATGCGGTTAAAGGATATATTCCATATCTGACGATATAAATGATATTAGAAGAGAAATAGAAAACATATCGGGAAAACATTTACAGATACTCAATGATCAAAATCTTACTTTACATCTTCAACAAATTTTTCTAACTTTTCTGTAACAGGTATGTCACTTAAGCGAATTTGTTGCACCGATCGTCCTTGGTATTTTATCTCTGCAACTACCGTATCTGGACCATACAGCCTTTGCAAAACTTCATCCGTTATCGTTTCTGAGATATTTGCTGTAAAAAATAAAAAAAAAAAAAAACAGAATATTATTAATAAAAAAAAGTTTTTCATATCTAATGCTTAACTTGTATGCGTTAGAAAAAAACGAACTTGAAGGATGCAACGCGTCCAACATGTACGTTTACCTATACGATCAAGTAAAGAAGGGTTCTGTTAAGCTTACTGGCCGAGTTGACCAAGGCATGTGCCGCAAGAAGCTTTAGAGAATGTACTTCAAACAAAACCGGATGAAACAGTAGCTCTCTAGCGCTTGGCCTGCACAGAGGATCCACTTCCAAACACTTGCGTATAAAATCTTTCTGTTGACTATCATCTAATGATTCTATTGTTTTTCTGATGTTTTCATCAGTAACAATTGTTCCGCTATCACCATTCCCTTGAATTTCAAGTGCCGCCATCTCTAATGCGCACATTCCAAAAGAATAGATATCAATAGCGGGTGTCACAGAATCTAGAAAAAGAATAAATTACCTCGTGATGCATAGAAAACACAATAAACTTTTTTTATTGATAATATATAAATATTCTCATTTTTCATTAAAATATTTTAAAGCAACTCACTTCCGTATTCAGGAGCAACAAAATGCATATTCTTCATATTAGCTCTACAAGTCTTGACATGATGATGAATTGCATCAGGTGCCACTGAAATTATACAAACATTATTCTCAACTTTAAAATATCTATGAAACAAAATACGAAAATAGAGGAATGATACGATAATGTTGAAATTTTCAATGAGTAATGAGATGAAAATATGATAAGGCAGCTTTTAAACAGAACCTGCAATTACATTTACAACGACATAATTACCTTGTTTTCGCTACAAGATATTGAAAAAATGACACACTTGCCTATTCTATTCTGTTTGATTGCTGCCCATTCAATAAAAAAACACTTGAGAAATTACCTTTAGAAAAATTGTGTATATAATAAAAAATTGCCCTAAGAGTAACTTGAGCCCTCATATAATTGATAGTATTTCACATGTATATACATTAGGGTGCTTCTACAAGGGAGGAGCAATTTTTCAATATTTCAGAAGCTTGAAAGAGCATGAAAACTTTTTACAATGAATAACATGTTATATGTTTTCATAGTACATTTTAGACTGCTTGTATACTCAAAGAGCCACTTTCATTGAACAAGGTCAAATTGAAGTGGAAAAGTTAAAATTCTTAGGGTAGTCTCAAAGGGATTATAAGATTAAGAAATATAAATACACGACAAGAGAGAGTATGTATGTTGTATAATCGCAAAACACATGGGAGCAAATAGGAATTTTGTCCTCTTCTGCTATATGTGCTTAATAACTGAAAGAATGAAGAAAATAGTGCAATAAGGTGGCATTAAGATAATAAATTAAACATTGCACATTTAGTGAAACTACTTATAATAATAATATAGAAATAATGAAGTTTACCTCTCCATGCCTACATTACTTAGCTGGCAATAGTCGTTGATAATCAGGCAAATCTTTTATCTTCAAATTGTCCACATAATATACACTGATCGAAGAACGTTGATGTCGACGCATATATCCTCTGGGTGGATGGAAGTACAATTGTACCTCCCCTCTCTCGAAGGCTTTGCTGTGTTTTTTTCATTATCTAGATTAGCCTATTTGCTACAATTAAAAATGAGGACTCAAGTTACTCCTAATATGAAAAGAAGTTTAAACACAATCTTTCTAATGGACTCATCTTACTACAATAATATACAATTATCAAAAAATTACAGATTACCAAACCATTCATATCCGTTTTGTGACTACTTGGATCTAAACACGGTAATAACAAAAGTATTTGAGAGTATATACACTGTACGTATTGTATATAACAATACTATTTTCTGACCAAGTTCAATCCTATATAGCCACAATTAATATTCAAACTTTAATATTATAAATAAAGTATTCCTTTTCTATATCCTAATCGTTATAACAATATATGATATTTATGTACAACATAATTATAATATATAAATGTGTTACAGTCATCTCTTCTCAAAATATTGTATAGCAAATATTATTTAACAAAAAAGTTATTCAATTATTTTTTATTTTACTTCTTAATCTGCATCTGATTGTCATTATTACCTTCTTTTTTCTATATGCATACTAAATTATGCACATAACTTTGCTAATGTGAAATAATTATGCGTATACATATACATATACACACACATATATACATACATACATACATACATACACACACATACATACATACATACATACATACATACATACATACATACATACATACATACATACATACATACATACATACATACATACATATATATATATGTATATAAAGAAAAATTACTAATCAGAAAATCACCATCAATTATTGCATAAAAACATTAAAACAAAAATGTTAAAATTGCAGTGATGGTAAAATTAATACACCTTCTTGCATAAGTTTATACATAACATACACAAATAAAATTTATAAAAATAAAATTTCAATTACTGCTTCATTGCATTGATGAGATAATTATAAATTAAATCCATGATAAATGCTGTAAATTTACATGCTATATAAAATAGGAAAGGGAAGTTAATTCCTCTGGTATCGTGTTTCAATGTGTTTCAATATAGAAGCACCATTCCTCTGTTACGCACATAAGTACTATGTGTATATGGTGTACTTATGAAATATTAAAATAGATACAAATGACTTGATGCTTAATATACAAATGCATCACACCAATCTTTGCTTCAGAACATTATTAATATAAATATGAAATGTGTTAAGATATATCTAAATATATTTTGTGATACCTGCATTAGAATCATTTTATATTTCTCTATAGTACCTACCTGAACCAATTTTTACAAGTCCATTATGTTGAATAAATATAGTATCGCACGTAAGATTCCCATGAATAATAGGAGGAGAACAGGAATGCAGATAACTAAAACATTTTATGTGGTGAATATATTAATATATATATATATATAAAAGTAATTATATATTGAAATTTTCTTGTGCAATTTTACCTTAATGCAGAAAGTATTTGCGTACACCATCGTTTCCATGCTTGGAGAGGCAATTTTTTTACATTACGTTTGGTTCGTTTTAGGAACTGTTTCAAGGATCCAGATGACATATATTCTGTTATAAATATAACCTGTAAAATGGATAAAAATTATTTGAAGCTTGTAAAATAATATTGTATATACTTGTATATGGGCATAAATTTTATAACTTACTCGTGGTTTGTCATTATGGGTATCCGTCCAGTACCTATGAAATTTGACAATATTAGGGTGCTCCAATTGTGTGAGATTCTCAAAAACAAGTTGTATCTTTTCTTCTTGTGCTTTAAAGTTTTTCCTTTCTGAAAATTGTACCTCATTCCATACAACTTCTACACCTTCTTCTGTATCCATTGCTAAATAAGCACAGTCAATTCCTGGAACATCTTGTTGCTCTACCTACACAGACATAATCAAATTTTATAAGAACAATAGGGAAGAAAAATGTAAAGGTACTTAGTCACCTAATGTTTCTATTCGAGCAAAAAATTCTTCAAGAATTCTTTCAGACAAAGTTGCATAGTTCGAAAGGAAAAATATATTTTTAAGTCATTGTATCCTTCAAGTTCCCTTCATACTATGTAATTTTATTCTTACAACCTTTTTTAACTTTTATAAAAAAGGAAGTAAAAGAATTTAAGTACAAATATTATATAATACTTTTCATATAACGATACTACCCTACTCATCTTGTTACCTATGAAAAAAAAAAAGCTAATTTAATTGATTAAGTATTTTTTATACTTTTCTTTTTCAATATCAAATATAGACACAAAACATATTAATAAAATATATTAATGCATAAAATAAAATAAATTATATTACTATGACAGATAGATGTCGTTCTTTAGCAGAGACTAAAATTAGAGATGTGCTATAACACATTATTGTAATCATCCATTTAAAGCTCAGTTAAAGTAGTATTACTGCTGAGACAATTTCACGACAATATGCCATTATATAGATATGACTTTGTCAAGGCCACAGAGGGTTCAGAAAAAATAAAAGATTTAAATGACTTAAACGAATAATATAGAGAAAAAAAAAAACTAATATAAATTATTTTTCTTGATTTTATTTATTTACCTCCATTTCAGTTGTTTCGTTTTCACTACCTCTGGTTGTACCAAAGCTAGTTCCTTCGGCTGATGTTGGTTTAGAACCTACATATACCTAAAATAAAAATTTATATTTATTTACTTAATATAAAACAATTCTTATGGACATTAATATAGTTATTATTCAGATAAATGATATAGTAATATTTATTTTATTATGCTTTTATTGCAAACAAATATATATTTGCTTATAAAAGTAATAATAATAAAATTATTGTTGATTCCTAACTGACATATCTTCTTTTTCATCAATAACAATTTTGATATTCATAGTTATTTTAAACTGGATATTGAAAAACAAGAGATACAAACATCAAAATAATTAAACAGTATCTGCTAGCCAAATCTTATAAATGTATTTTTAGCAAAAAACATGAAATGGAACTGTTGGTAAAAGATACATACATATGCGTGCCAAAATTTTGAATCAGATTCAATCTGAATTTAAGATACTGTACTAATAAAATCCTAAGGACATTTTGAGGAATAATCTATTATTAACCAATTTGTCTACAAATATATAATATACAAATATTATTCTCTAACAAGAAACTTAATTGTTTCAATAAAATTAGTTTTGTTAATGCTTTACAATGATAAGTTTTATATCAGACATTTCTGTCTCTTATCTCGATATATATTTAAAAATCTAAGAGATATAAGATATTATTGGATAAATGACAGAATGATATTATTGGAAAACAGTTATTATATACCAGTAAATAATACAGAAATCTACAATAATATAAATGTAGGGTACAAAACAAAAGGGAGATTATCTCTATACGTTTTCTTATTTATCTTTGTACCAAGTGATATATTAAAGATAAATTATATTTTATATTAGATAAATTTAAATATGTACCATAAATACCCTACTGTCAACAAAACAGTAGCACAGAGAGACATCATATCGCATCACGTGTTTGCCTATTCCTTTACATCGTTAGGATTTATCAAAACCACAGCATTATTCTTTCCTTGTAAATGCACAATGACTCGGGCAAATGAAAAAAGTAACAAGAAAGACTTGTAGCATGCGGCATCCTAAAGAAGTGCACGTAATTCCTCTATGAAGAGTATCGATGAGAAATATAATAACAAACATACCTCCTCCCTGCGTTTGAGCCACCGCCCACAGGGGCTCTCTTCCAGGATCTCGCTTTCATCCTCGGAGTCCTCACCACTTTCTCGCGGTGATTTATGATCTGGGTCCGTGCTGGAGCGACTCCCGGGCATCACACACGCAATTAGTAAAAGGAGTAGGACCGAACACAGCGCAACACGGCCAAACTCATTGGTGGTTTGAGGAATCTTCAGTCTTAAAGATTTGTAGGCCTAGTCGTCGTCGTCGTCGTCGTCCTCGTCCTCGTCGTCGTCGCTGCCGCTGTCGTTCTCGTCCTTATCCTTGTCTTCGTTTTCGTCCTCGTCTTCGTCGTCTTCTTCGTCTTCTTCGTCTTCGTCGTCTTCGTCGTCCTTGTCGTCGTCCTTGTCGTCGTCGTCGTCGTCGTCGTCGTCGTCGTCTTTAACTGTCTCGTTGTTGTTGCCGTCACCGTCTTTATAACCGTTGGTAGGTATTAACGATAAAAATATTAAGAAAAATAAGAGTCAGAGGAAATAGGCGCGCACGCACAGAAGTGGCACTCGTTGTGACACATGCAGGAACAGCCAGTCGTCTAAGAAGTCGAGTTCCGATATTTCTGATCTTACGCTGTTCCCTCAGCGGATTTATGCTTTTCAGTTTCCCTCAGTTCTTCAACGGTCCGCTGTACATCGCGCCAGTTGCTCACGAATCTCACTGTCAAAATAAAACCTCTGTTATGAACGAAATAACTGCGACGTGACACACACTTGAGTACTCATTTTCGTTCTGTCTTCGGTCACGTTCGCCCAGTATGGCGATCGCCGTATCGTGCGCCGCACCCCTTTCACGGCGACACCAGCGCCCTCTGTCGACAGTGATGATTTCTAACTTTCCATTTTAGACCGGGAAAATTGTGTGTGATTTATGACATTTACAAAATTTATTCTACAAGTAATATATAAATATTAAATTTTTTTCTATAATACCAATATTATTTTATTATATTATACCAAAAAGAAATAAATTTAAGAAAATTATATAGTACGATATAAAGTAGGGTTCTCTATTGTATTTCGATATTCGCATACCTGAGTTTATTAAAACTACACAAATTAATATATAATCTTTAAACGCGTACAAAACTATGACCATACCTAAGTCATAGTTCACTTTAGCCAATAAAATCAAAATGGATTTATGACGTTTCTCCTCTTTGTTGTAAACGGTGCCATATCATAAAAACGTATAGATATGGTCAATTCGAAACAATTGGATGACCAATGATTGTCAAAACCGACCACTACCTAACGAAAATTCCGTAGGGGATATAATAAGTCGAGATATCCCTCAAAATCTATAATACCATGGAGCATAGTAAAAACACGTAATGCTTTTACTATGATTTATTGTGGAAATCGTACATAAGATGGAAACTGACGAAGAGGAATTAACCGTACTACCAGTAACGTCAAAGATGTCGGATGCTACTGAGAAACATAACCAAAAAGTAAGACGAAGAAACGTCACCGATACAGTGAATCTTTCTCAAGATCATAAAAATGACTTGAATTTCGTGGCCGAACGTATCCCACTCGTTTTATTATCAGACTCGACTGAAGCTTGGTACGATGGTATTATACCAAGAATACCTGATATAGCGGATTTGACACCATCCGGTAAACAGAATGGAGTGCTCGGTCAAGATAGTGATTCCTTTATGGATAATTCTTGTGTTGGTGTAGAAGGATTGACGAATCTAGACCGTATGAAAATAAGTGTTATACGAGGTACTATCACGAAGCCGGATTTATCATTAGGGGACTTTAAACTACTTGGATCCAGTAACGAAGGATTTGTCACTGGTACTTGTTAATAATAATCGTCTATTATTGTCAACAAGGAATTCTTATTTTGCTATCAGGAGACTCCTTAACGCATTCATATTTGATTTGATTTTTTTTTATTTCCTATTTCTATATATGTAATGCAGTAAATGATAAAAAATAATATTTGAATATTTAAAATAATAGTTCCTTCTTGACAATAATTATGTATCTTATAATCACGTTGCAATATTATAAAGATGATCTATAGATGGTATACGAAGGGTACTTTGGCCAAAGATACTAAGATTGTCCATGGATGAAATTGTACCTGTAGAAGGACTAGAAACGATATATACTAAAATTCCTAACGAAGTTTATCAGCAAATATTAAAAGATGTAGCAAGAAGCGGAAGTCATATTTCTCCAACTGCAACGGAAGAAGAGACTGAACATTTCCAGGACCAATTAACGCAGATTATTTGTTGGGTTCTTCACAGGCATCCTGAATTAAAGTTAGTATTGTTGTTTGGAAGATTTAAAAAAAAAACAACAAGATGTGGTCGTATATGACTGTGTGACATCCATTTTCTAATTAAATATTAATGAAAGTATAATAAAATAAAATAATGCATACTTAGTTACTACCAGGGCTATAATGATGTAGCTGCAACTATTTTACTTGTTATGGGTCTACAAGAAGGTTTATATGTACTTGAAAGTATTTCTATGGAGTTTCTTGAAAGATTCATGGAAAGAACAATGGAAAAAGTTAATCAGGAACTCTTCTACATATTTGCTCTGTTAGAACGTGTTCATCCTACTCTTCTTGAACATCTAGAGAAGTTAGTTACTCGAATGTTTGAACGTACAAGAAACTTATTGCCTACATATTCTTAAGCGAACGAATTGATACTGTTAACTCGTATCTGATTTAATTACTAGAATATATATCCATTAAATATAAAGTTATTTGGAAAAATAGGCAATAAGGTTATTGTATAATTTTAACAAAGTCTATATTTCGTATATTAAATAATATATATCGATAAATTTCAGTGTAGAATTGTTTCCTCATTTTGCATTAGCTGAATATACAACATGGTATGCGCACAAATATGCAGAAAACAGAAAATTATTGCATAGATTATACGATTATTTTCTTAGCAGTCCACCTTTAATGCCACTTTATCTTAGTTCTGTAATTGTAGCACATCGAGCTACAGAAATATTTAATACCACACCTGATATGGGACATACCCACAAAGTTTTGTGTACAGTGAGTATAATATTTGTAAATTAAAATATAAATGATATTTTTTAGAAAGAATAATTGGTCATTATCGACATAATAGTAATAACGATTGTATGATTATAGCTACCAAATGATTTGCCTTTTGAAACACTTCTTATCGATGCAACAAATTTGTATCGTCAGTATCCCCCAGAATCAATCAATAAAGATGTAAAAGATTATGATCGTAAGAGACGTTGCAAGGAGCAAGAATGGAAAGCAAAAGCGGAAGCAAGTCGCCAGGAAAGAGAAAGACAACGTAGACTTAAAATTGTTAAACCAACTCCAAGAATACCTTATCGTATTAGAAGTTACAAAACTATAACCGTTGTAACAATTTTAGCTCTTGGATTGTATGCATTTCTGAAAACAACGTCTAGTCTTAACTGACATTAAATGTACTTTCTCCATCCGAAATTAAAATTTATATATGATTTATAAATGAAAATTACTGGCTCTGTAGTAAATGATAATTGGTGTGAAGTTTTGAATATTGGTAAGGCTTGAGCAAAATTGCCCTATAAAAAGAAAAACAAAAAATGATTAAAATTGTAAACATTCCTAAGCTGCCTTTACGCTGTGTTCTTTGAAGGCGCTGATCAGAACTTTCTATGCACATGTTATAAAAGTCATTCGTAGATAGGTGCCTTTAGAAAATGGTAAACAATTCTTTTTAAAATACAGATTGTTATGAAATAATGAGCATACGAGTGTGCAATAAAACTTATTGTATAATATTAAATGTGCGATATAATGTATAAATGGGACTGGTTCGTGTACGAAAATGTACGTATTTGCGTGTATTTATTCATTATGTAGATTGTATGTTGACACTGTCGAGAAATTGTATATACAAATACATATATACACACACACACATAAATCTAAAATATAAAAAAAAATACTATCAATGAAATCATATATAATGATATTAGCATGATATATAACAAACATTAATAAAAATTTTTATTTTTCCAATATTATTATTAATTTCTATACCTTTCATATGTACTTTTATATAATTTTCACAATTTGTAATTATCAAAATATTGCTCTAAAATACTTAATTACTTTGGATGTATTGTAAGATAGATCAAGTGTGAATTGAAATCTGTGATGTAAATAATGTATTGATAAAGGGAATATGTTTCTATGACTTATTGTTTTTATCACCTTTAATCTAGAATCTATACTGTATTAATTGATAAGAGTATTTCTTTGTATTATATATTAAAGTTCGCCTTTTCTACCGTTCAATGTATGACTAATTATAATTGTTTTTTATAAACTTATTACAGAATAGATACAGATTATTTTTATAAATGAATAAATAATAACGTATATATATGGCAAGATTTAGTGAATGTAGATAATTCTAATAAATCAAGATTACTAGAAAGTAAAAATAATACCTGAGATAAATCCTTAAGAGTAATTCTAACTCTCTACTTCGTATATTTTATGCTACTTGTTTTATATTTAAAAACATAGTTGCCACAGATGCATGAGCCATAAATATTTTAAGGAGAATGTGCTTAAAAAGATAAAATTGTTAATGTATAAAAATATTTTACAATAAATAGACGGACAATTACATGATCAACTATTATCGCTAGTTGTTCGTATATCTTTTGGCAGCAATTTGTAAATATTATGCGATTTCTGCTTATAACGTTCTCACATTTAATTCATAAATATTAATCAATTTTTTATTTCTACTTCATCAAGGCCAACTTGATGTATTTCAAAACATCCGCATGTTTAAGAATCGTCATATGATTTATACCGGGGAAGGAGTGATAGTAGACTTTTTGTTTTTGTTTCGTTTGCCAATGGAGACAACCTTCTAAACTTCGTAAATTAACTGTGCCATCACCATCTCCAGGAATTAATTGAGGACGCCCATCGATCGACGTACCTGGTTTATAATACAATCTGCGAGTGTAAATATTAAGATTTAGATGTTATCGATATTTATACGTGTATACTTAAGTCTTCAACTATAGAAATGTTATGTATACCTTTCCAAAGTGTCTATTTGTGTTCCATATAAACAATGCATTACTACACCTGGAGGAGTAAAGTTTAATTGATATTTTTCATTATCCTTGCGAAATTCCCATCCATTGGGAACATTTATATCTCTATAAAATATATTGATAATATTTTAATAAGAAATACTGTAATTTTAATTTAAATCATGTTAAATGCATAATAATAATGTAAATATTTTACATAAGAAAATCTTGAAGATTAGTTAGCGTATAGTTTTTATTCTCCGTTTCGACCAAAACTTCGTTTTCTTTCCAAAATAATTTCGAAGGTAAGAGCCATCCCAAACTTGGACTCGTAATTTGTTCGTCTTTAAGAATACTTTCCCGTAGTAGATAAGCACCCAAATCGTCACCTAAAAAATATTTTTTACGAACACATCGAATTTACGCTTAGAATAAATTGTTGATATTGTGCCAAAATATTATTAGTGCGGACGCGTAAAATTTCTAAATGCAAAAATTTTGTTCTTATAAGAATACGAAACACGTCTACCTATAGCAAATACTTTTATCGCTTTAACAGATCCTCCCCACACGCCTGCTAAAGTGATCAAAGAATTAATATATTTATCTTTCCACGCTTGACTTTGACTTTGTAAAAATATAAGAGCCATAGGTCCACCCATACTGTGAGCTATTAATGTTATTGATGTATTGTTGTTGATAGAATACGTTTCTTCTATCAATGATTTTAGTTTAATAAAATATTCTCCATTTTCATCTGGGAAAAGAGATCTTCATTTTAACGAATAAAATAATAAAAAAAGAATGGAAAAATGTGAAAAGATGCTTATACAAATTTAATTACGTACTGGGTCCTTTTCTAAAGTCATACGGAGCACCGCGTAAAGAAATATTTCTAATATATCCTAAATCATCTACCAGCATATTTCCGATATCTTTAAAATATGCTCCAGGGGAAGCTTTACTCGGATCTAAATATTCGACGACGAAGGGATCACCCCAGCCTGGTATTCGAATATCTACTCCATCCTGATTTCTCGTAGTTCTTGTCACATTGTCATATGTCAATTTCATATTGTCGATCTGCAATAATAGATCTTATAAACTGATTCGTTTTTAATTTCAATACAGCGCAGTAACGTCGTAAGCATACCCAACAATCTATGATTACTGGTACAAGTAATTCCAAATTTAGCCAAATATTAAAATATTCCTTAGAAACTTTCTCGCAAAGATAATGCACTGTAGAAGTTTTATTGAGTTTAGCTTCGATTTGACTACCTCCATCTCCGGGAACTAAAAATAAAATTATAATTAATATCGATTATTCTTCGCCATATTTCAAAAGCTTTGGGATGACTTTTTATACAAATGAATAAAGTGGGAATGCGTAAATATATTAATGCTGATAAAATGTAAAGGAATAAAATTATTTACTTAAGACGACAGGAGATTTCTGTTCCTTCGGAAAGTTCCAAAGTTCGACGAATTGTACGAAAGAAAGGAAAACAGCGAACAAAAACATAAAACTCGATCGCATTATTCGATCGATAATGTTGATTGAAATTGAATCACTAAACGATTTCTCCACTCGTCTTCTTCGCCGCGATACGAAATATGAAATCGTTCGTCGACGAAAAATACTCGCGCATTAACTGGTATCAAACAATGGGACCGAACGTGAATGAACGCGACCGATTAAGGTGTGTAGTAATGTAACTTTGGATATCGTTGCTCAGTCTTTCCGAGGGTTGCTCAAGCTTTGCCTAACTTTGGTCAGCTTTGTTCACATTTGCAGTATACGATTACTTATAACTACGATAGTTCCGTTAGTCGCGCGTTTAAGTATCAGCTGATAATACGCATGCGATTCGCACGATCGCATTAGGGACTCTCGAGGAGTAATCTTGGTGGGGGAGATGACAATGGAGAGAGAGAGAGAGAGAGAGAAAGTGCCACCTTCTCGGTGTCCAGAGGCGAGAATTGATTATTTTGTCACTTTTCACGAATACGATTCTCGTTTTACTCGATTCACCTGATAAGAAATGACTAAAGAAGCCGACATGCGCGGCAATTTGTTTACTAAAAATGTCAATGTCATTGCTTTTATGTTATGACAATATTATCGACGAGATCGTAATGTATCGTATTTTTCATGTCGTTTAGTTTTCAAGAAGGACGTTACGATGTAAACACGTTCAAGAACGATCGATCGCTTATTCGTGATACTAATTGTCAACTTAAGATATTTGAAAGCAATAAAGGATTCATAGAAGAAACATACGTATACGTACATATGTGTATCTTGGTTCGAATCAATTAAGAAGAATAATAGATAAATATAAAAACTTAGTAAAATCGTTCGACAGGACAAAAGACGTCGCGTTCCTTTGTACCCCAGTAGGTGGTACATCGTAGATATAGTAAGTGAACGCTTGGCAGATGCTCCTCTTTCTTCTCCCTGCGACTGAAATATGCATGTAGTTTGATCGATGAGATTACATACTGGTCGTCGTGGCGTTCCTTTAAAACAAGAGTAAAGCGTCGTTTGTTCGTTACGCGTGAAAAAATCGAACTAATAAAGTAATCTTTGCGTGGAACAGGGAGGAAAATCAGTTGGGCTGCGTCGGGCATCGTTGTACGTCGTCGAGTATTATCTCAATTCCAAGATTAACCAAGAATGGCTGACGTTAAGCAGGAACATAATAAAACCGACGACGTGGATGCCTATGGAATGGGTAACAGTGCCGATCCAAAAAATATGCAAGAATTGACGCAATATGTAAGTTTATCCGAGTTTATCTTCCGAATCTTCGAATGGCCAATCGATGGTCGGAATATCTCCTTTCTCTATCTATCTAGAAATTCTTCTTTTTAGGTGCAGACCTTGCTACAAAATATGCAGGACAAATTTCAAGCTATATCCGATCAAATTACCGGAAGAAATATCCTTTTCTAAGCTATCTTTGTTTTCTCTTCGTAGATTTTTCTCTTATTCTCTCTGTTTAACCTCTTCGGAATCGCAACAAAGAGCGCGCTAGTGTAGCTCGTAACTTAACGCGCCAAATTCAAATATCATATTCTCTCTGACAATGCTTGTTTTTCCTTTCTTTTGTGTCATAAAATAAGCACCTTAAATTATCGCGCGCATTACGGCGTTGTAAATAAGCAGAAAGATGTTCGCGATTTGTTATCTATATATTCGAAGGTCTTTTTAGCCGGACTTATATTATCTCACATAAAGCATCCTTAATGAAACTTACTAGATGAAATGGGAAATAGAATAGACGATTTGGAGAAAAATATAGCAGATCTCATGACGCAAGCTGGAGTCGAAGGAGGTGAAAAATAATATGCTACGCATTTTAAAAAAAAGTGGAGCGACATTTTTCGTCGAATGGTAATTACTAATAAAGACGTCGTACCTCGTCAGAAAAAAATAACATTCGTGTAATTATCAAAATTTATATATTTATTTATATTCATTTATTCGTAATACGAATAAACTTGCACTTTTTTGTATGCGAATGTATTTTATTAGCTTACGTTGGTATCGCTACTATCGTACGTATAACTCGTAAACTCTTTCGTGAAGTATGTTTTCCTTAACACCCAACATAATAAATATTAAACCTAAGCCTATTCCATACGTTATTCACCATTACGAACATTTAAACGTACTAACCAAAGCATAACGATAGGAACGTTGTAAAATAGCAATTAAAATGAATTTAGCGCTCGTCGACAATGCTAGAAGATCGTGTATATTTCAAAGGTGAGGTCAAGGATTTCTGATATGCAGGAAGGGGAGGTACTATTCCGAGTTTAATTTGTTTTCGTATATTGTTTTTCGAATTCTTTGATATTTTTATCTAAAAGTGCACAAAAACAATTAGAAAAACTGATAAAAGCTCACATAGATTTGTGTCTAGTTCTCACTGGTTTTTCTTGAAACGATTCGGAATCCGTTTCTTCCGAACTGTTCCCATATTCTTCCACTTGTATGGATTCGGAAGAATTAGTGAAACCGGTTTTCAATGAGTCCTTCGGAAATGAAATTGATTATTTACAAGGAAAAACGTAACCTCGGGAATTTCATTTACGTACCACTTGTTCCGTCATTCGATCGCGAGAAGATTTTTTCGGAATCATAGGAGAGGACGTAAATCGACTGGCCAAGTTTGAAAGTGAATAAGCTTGTCGAAAAGACGTTCTTCCGACTGTATCCAATCTTGTGATAGAATCTGGTACGCGCATAGTTTCCCGAAACTCCTGAAATATTGGATTCGATTCTTGTAAATATAAAAAGGAAGATTTTTTTACTCGGAGAGAGACATAGAAGCGATTGCAAAAATATACGCGCGCATGTGTGTGTGTGTGCGCGTGTGTATATATATGTACATATATACAAGCGATAATCGAAAACAATGTTACCCCATTCATATCTCCTCGGGCATTTTGAAAGTCCTGCATAGGAGAAGTGTGAAAGAATTTCGCTAATATATATAATATTCGAGAGTATTAATCAAATTTATAAATATTTGTTGATCATACTTCAAGATCTTTAGTCTCATTTATATCGGCAATGTCCCGGTACGCTTTAGTAAGAAGTTCGATAGCTTTCGTATGAAAACTCATTTCGATCGTAACAAAATCCAAGAGCACGTTTTTAAGGTCGTGCAATTTTCGTCGCTCGAAAGAATCGATTTGTTCTTCCAAACCTTTTATCACCCTAGAAACTTCTACGGCTGCTTTCATCAATTCCGATTCCGCTTGCGACTGATAACGCTTCTAAGGACTTTGATATCAAACAGATATATATATATGCAAAAGGAGATGGCACGGGCTCAAAAAGTTAGTATCTTATGAAAAAAGGATACGATCATCTGTCGATTTCTTGGATTTTTTTCTCTAATTTTATCCAGTTGCTTTCTCTTCGTAAGTTCTTTGTCGCGAGCTGAGAAAGTGTTCTTAACATCGTCGCGCGCGTGTTTGCAAATCGTTGCATACTGAGATAACGGTACTACTACTTTTGCATCTAGTCTTTGAACTTGAGCATCTCTGAGAAAAAGAATCTCGTTTTATTGTTTCGAGTTATGAAACTTCTTATTAATAGGGTTATATAGAACGAAATATACCTGTAATCACCTATAGCGGATAATGTTGCGGACAAATTTAAAAGGCCGTTACTTAACGATCGATTTATTAATTCCGATTCGGCATAATTATGTATCGTCTTGGCAACTTCGTCGTTTTTGTCTCGCAATCTAAAATAAAGCCTTCTATGTATACGTGTATATAACGGTAAACGTTGCGTGACACATCGAAATAATCGATATCTTTCGATTAAACAGATACGTATCGTACGAACCTTGCTGCCTTTCTGGTAAACGCCGCGAATATTGCGCATAATTCGGCAAAATGTTTTTCCACGCCTGTTATTCGATCGTTCACGAATTTTGCCTCCTGTTCGCTATATCGAATTGTAGACAAAAATTATACGAATATGTCGTTAAGGTCGGCGAACACGAGTAAAAATGTCGAAAAAATAAATATTAATAAGAAGATTGTACCAAATGCTACTCTGGGATCTTGCGCGCAACATTCTCGAAAGCGGCACCTTGAACTGTCTTTGAAATATTTTGTTTTTAGGTAATTCTTCGATGGCCTGCGTAAAATTCTTATTTCGTTCGTCCGCTCGTACGTAGTAACAGTTGTTTACTGACAGGTGATACTTTCTAGCAGCTGTGTTCGCGCCACCCTTCTACGCTACCTTCGATCTAACTCCGTGAAATGTTTTTATATTTTCTTTATTTTATTCGCCCTTTAATATCGTACGATTTCATAACCGTACTCTTTATCGAATATACATCAACAAAATTTATTTCTCGACGAGCGTCATTTTAAAAATAACGATACATAGGTTTACCTATTTGCGCACATGTATATACATACATTTTTACAGTAATACGATTACGTCAACGATTTTCTTATCACAGCGAACGAGTGTCCTGCACCAGTTCCAATCAAGATTCCTTCCGAATGCGGCGGTAACAAAATGGGTTTTGGTAATAGAACGTCAAAAATGTCCCCGGTTCCACAATTTCCATGCTCGTTCCAACCCCAGCATAATATAGTTTTTTCATCTGTATAAAATATCCAAGTCAATCTTATAAAATAAAATGGTATATACTTTTGATTACCGGTAAGAGCTAAATTGTGCTGTGAACCAATCGAAAGTTGACTTATTTTAGGTATGTTTTCTATTAGATCTGGCTTCCAAAGTATAGTTTTTTTTTCTTGTCCTAATTGACCATAGGTATTTCTGCCCCAAGCGAAGAGCCGATTATCTGCAACGACGCATAGAATAAAAGACCGAACAATGCCAATGCTAGTTTTATATTCTGTTGGTCTTGCTCGATTATTAAATAGTGGATACCGGTCAAAATAACCGTATGCGTCCATCCTGTGTGCGTCTCTATCGGCAGATTAAAATGCACATTTGTCAATTTTGTTGGTACAGAAATAGTTGGAAAAAGCTCATTATCGATACCCAATTGTCCATAATTATTTGCACCAAAGACATATACCTCTGCTTTGTCTGTGACTACCACGGTATGGTGTTGTCCACATGAAATGTCCACCGAATTTTTCAAATCTGGAACTTTTTATATAATTCTGTTAATTTACCTATTGCTCCATTTTACTTTCTTTGTAAATTTCAAGTCGAACGTTAATATTGATACTGAAACTGAAAGTACATAAGTTACCATAAGTAAAAGGATAATAGTTATGTTTGGTTTTCCTTTCTACATCATCATTGAAATTGTTCTTAAGGCCTAGTTGTCCTTTGCTAGCTGCACCGCATGCAAGAATTCTATGGTCTCTAGTTATTACGGCGGTGTGTCTTAAACCCATCGCAATTTGCTCGATCCTTTCGCAAGGTATCGTTTCGATAGGTTCGTAAGAATGACGAAGCTTAAGAGGATCGATTCCTAATTGTCCAAAACTATTTGAACCCCACATGTATAATTTTCCTTCGTTCGTTATTGCTGCGGAAGAATCCCATCCACAAGCGATGTCAACGATGATTTCATTTTCTAAAATACCGCGTACTCTTTCAAAATTTAATTTATCTTCCTTCTCAGGCTGACCTAATTGTCCTTTGTTATTCCACCCGCAAGAATAAACGTGTCCATTTTTATTCAAAATCAACGAATGTCCAGCACCGCCGACAATTTTTCGAATATCCTCCGCTTTAAAAGAATACGACGATAAATCAATTTCTTCTGGAAGAACGCATTGTTCCGATGTTATACCATGTCCTAATTGTCCGTGAGAATTAGCACCCTACGAGAAAAAAAATTATTATGTTGAAGACGCTATTTTTTCTTATTTTTTATTATACTTTTTAACATTTACATTTCCCGCGTAGAGGACGCCACGTGTGCATGTACTTTCGCAGGATATACAATATAAAGAGAAAAATTGATTCTTAGAAATACATCCAATCGTGACGGTTGATATTTCATAAGATCCTTATTGTGCCCTATTAATCGTAATTATAAATATCATTCAATATATTCAAATTCAATGAGGCTCATCTTTCATCTCATTTCACGATTTCAGAATCAACTGCTCTTATCGTATGTACATGCCACAATCGTAAGCGCACGCGACATCATACTTCGCACTGTCGTTCTTAGAGCAGGTATTATTTGTTTCGATATTAAAAAATAATTTATTTATTTACCCACGATAACAGATGATACGATGCCATTATTGAACTAGCGTTTGTTATGATATATTCGTAGGTTTTTATTTCATTATCTTTAAATGTAATGCTTGAAGAAATTGAATACTTGAAAGAACTCGCGACGAATACATTTCATTCGTTCGAAACATATGAAATCGATTATATCGTATTGGATGTGACCATAGATCTTATATACTTATAGATTCGCCCTGCTGACTTTCTAACTCTGTAACGAGAGAATCGAGATCTATCTTTAGAGGTTACATTAAGTTACGTTTACGTTTAAGGTTAACGTTAAAACATCATCACCCGCTGTAATCTTAAAAGTATTCTTTATTAACTCATTATGACGTAAGTAATATCGTGCAATATACCTTTACAACCTTTGGTTGATTCGTAAATGAATATATGATAGTATATAGTATTACCGTACTTTTATTTTGTAACATATGTTTTGTATGTCAGTATTGTTTATTTTTTTTTTATTTTTAAATATCTACCAAATGCATAGTAATAACATGTACTACTTTACAGATCCAAAGTAACTTTTAAAATAACTCTAACTTCGGATCCAAAATTACCATTTAAAGTGTAAGTAATGTCATAAGTTGTAATTGCTTGTATGCAGAAGAGTGTTAATGAGGAGTTATCGTTATTATTGAAAAATTTACAATTGTTTTCAACATGTCAGAATCTCATTTTTCTCAGATATTGCATGTATTTGATAAATTTCTTGAATTATTGGAAAACTCGCATATAAGTTCACAAGTCACTAAAGAAACTGTAAATAAAACTTTTGAATGTGCTAAGTTTATCGAGGCTACAGTAACTAAAGCATACGATGAAAAGATGGAAGATATATTGGAAAATTATCTTCGCCAGCATTGGCTTAAAGAAAAGAAAACTAAAATATATAAGTGCGGTGACTTGAAGTATGCTTGTGATAAATTATTAGAAATATACATGAAAGATACTTCCATCTCTACCACGATTGTTGATGACTTTTTAAAATTGTACGTTCATTCTTTTGGGATAGATAGATTGAATAACTTTTTGCTATATACACTGAGAAACTCTACATGTACAAATATGATATTAGAGTCTTTGGAAGATACAGGCTTGTCCATGTCTAACATAGAAGACGAAGCTTTGATTATGTCATGGGAATTTGATCTTGAAAGTGGTCAGCAGATGGAGGTATCGCAGAAAATAACAAAAATATTAGAAGATGGTCATCTCTCCAGACTTATTCACCTTTTTATAAATTTACACAACAAGAGCAAATTGAAGATGTTATTTATGAAGTGTTTGTCTTGTAAAGTCATTGAAAATGATGTACTATTTTGTTTGGCTCTAATAAATATCGAAGAGAAATTTTTTCTAAGGCTTCTAAAGGATAGTTCTGAATTTTGTATTAATTTTGTAGATGCAATATTTTATTTTGGACGAAATATGTCAAAAATAAATAACGAATGGGTATTAGATTCAACATTCAATTATAACCATTTACTTAAAATAATGCATAGATTATTAAATGGCCCTAATGTAATTCATGAGATAGTAAATAGTAGACTACAGTTGGCTAAGATGCAACCAGATTGTACAGTATGGCATTGCATTGAGAAAGATATTGCACAATAATGATTTTTGTATAAGTAATATGTATGACAGTAAACATTTATTTGCAACAAATTTCGTCTCTGGGTTTTATAATATATTTCCGTATATTTATATTTGTTTGTGCTTGTACATTAATAATAAAATGTACACAAAAAAAATGTGTATTTAATTTGTACATTGCAAGTATTTCATCTAAGAGGCATATTACAATTATTTCATATTATAGAGCTTTTTATATTTACGCTTCCAGACTGAGTGTACCAGAAACTACACCATTTACTGCAGTATTGAAATTTGCTGCTGAAGAATTTAAAGTAGCAGCAGCAACATCAGCTATTATAACTGATGATGGAATCGGTATTAATCCGCAGCAAACCGCAGGCAAGTATTTAAAAAGAAAAAAGATTTTCTAACAGGCTGTATCTTCTGACAATAAGTTTTTAATTATAGGTAACGTGTTTCTTAAACATGGATCTGAACTAAGGTTGATTCCTAGAGATCGAGTCGGTGAAGCTAGGTGACTTAAAACGTCTTAATTTTAATTAAGCCTTATTCATTATACAAGAACTTAAATAATAACGAATTAAAATTAATTCTAATAAATAACATCATTTATAAAGTTTATACAATGGTGGTAGTAACAAATTTTATATGTATAAAAGCACAGATATATACAGTGATCAACAAACATTCCATCATACTATTCTTTGTAAGAACATATGCTAACCTATAAAGAATTACAATGTTACATTATACGTTCCTGCTAAGATAAGACAAGATTTAAACTAAATCAAATGATGATCATTATTTCAATCTAATGCAATTTGAGAATACAGACTATAGGATTTTATCTGAATCAATGTAAACATAAGAAGTGCCTAATCGAAATATAGAGAAGTTAGCCTTATTTGCTTTAATAGGTATTTAACGTTTAAATAAATGCAGAATAATCGAAAGTATTAATTATTTAAGCGTAGAGAAATGTTTCCTAATCTGAATACATAAGAACATTGTATAAAAACATTTGTTCTTTAATATAATTAACTATTCTTTAAACATTACTGCATTTGTTTCAATATTATTTAGCTATTAATTTCTTGTCGTACCTTTTAACTCGGAAAATTTCGGGGAAACAAAACTTTTTTTATATCGATTGTGTCCTTGTGTAATTCAACTGAACTTAAACCAAAAACTTTACAAACAAAAATTTAATTTGTTAGTATTAAATTTTTTAATTATTTCCACAAGACTGGGAATAATTCCAAATTATTGATACGTTATTCGTTTCCTTTCAATCTCATGATTCACTCCATGTAGGTGTTATATTTTCTTTTTCGCCACTTTCATCTTCTATAACTAATATTCTCACGCGCTTTCTTATAGACACTATCACATCATTATCATCGGAATTTAACATTTCAAAGCTTGAAACCTTCAAAACTTCGTTATCCTTGCTTCCACATGAACTATTTGCTTTTTCGTATATTTTCTCTGTTTCTTCAATATGACGTAGAGGTTGACAAAATAAAAAGTCAATAAGAATATTAGACTGCTTGTAGTGCACGATTACATCGCACGATGTAATGGTAAATTTTCGTCAGACTCGTTAAAGTACGACAAGGGGTTAAGGTACCGAAAATATAAATTAATTTTAATCATATTTATTGTTCGTTTCTTCTTCTAGAGATCAGTCAAATATTTCCGGTGATTGTTGGCTATTATCAAATCGTGATATTTTATTTAAATAATGAATTTATTATTAAATACTTTTTTTAATAGAAATTTTACAAAACATTATTTTTTCAAAATATTTACGAGGAAAATATATAATAAATAGATGTAAATTCGTTTATTATTCGATCTATTAATTACTTATTTTTTGACGTGCGTAGTAGAAAGTGGAGGGAAGATACGTTTGTTTGGGAAGAGCTTACGATCTGTGACAGAGTTTTGTTTCGATTAATTATTTAATTCGAACGTTCGTATATTTTTATTATTCCGATTAATAATATATTTAATTAATATTTATTGGCCTGTGAAGTATTTTGGGGTGGTGCATTGCGTTTACGTAGGGGAAATTGTCCAGTTGTCTCGATAACCGACGCTACGCCATATTTATTCCTGAGACAGAATATTTACTGCTTGAGACAGAATCTAGTAAAAATAAAATCGTTTGAATACAGGCTTTATTTAATGTGTGTTAGTCATAAGACACCTGTCTATATAATAAAAATAATTTTTACAGGTACGATGGATTAATCAAATATTATTAATGATCTTTTTTTTTCTTCATTCTTCAATTTCCTCCTTATTATAATAGATAAAACGAATTTATTATACTTTGTTATTGAAATGAATTTTTAGTTATAAGTCAAGATTAGCTATAGGATATGTTTAGTTATATGTGATTGATTTTATAAAAAAAAAAAACTGACGTATCGGATATGCGTAGATTTTGTATAATTGATGAAAACGTTTATTATTGTGTTTAAATTACGGTAGCGCTACTAGCGACCCTATCGGCAATACATGAATTTAAGTAGTTGTTCCGAATTTTGCTTACTGTTTGATTTGACTCGAGTCGATCTCGTTTCATCGTACGTTGTAATCATGTCTACTGTCCTTGTACCCGAAATTCCTGCTCCAGGATTTTCTTTCGATCTCTGTCAGCGGTAAGGAAATAATATTTCAAATAAGAAATTGTCAGTAATATTTCCCATAAACGTTTATTTCACAGACAACATAACCTTAATTTGGATAATATTGCTGTGTCATTTTAAACGTTTTGATCTTTATAAAGCATAAGAATACTTTTTTATGTATTTACTTATTATCCTTATTTTTATATTGAATAGATTTAATTTGTAATGCCCAATATTTATTTCTACAGGAATAAGTTCTTATTAAAGAAAGGATTTAAGGCTCCGTCTGCTGTTAAGACAGGTACCACTATTGCAGGAGTTGTTTTTAAAGATGGAGTTGTTCTTGGGGGTGATACACGTGCCACCGAAGATTCTATTGTGGCAGATAAAAATTCTAGAAAAATTCATTTCCTTGCTCAGAACATGTAGTAAGTAAATTATTACAATCATTACTAAAATAATCAATTGTTAAATGGAATGTACATCTTTGGTTTTAAGTAAATCAAGATACGATAATGCAATCATTGTATTGATTCAGCTGTTGCGGAGCAGGAACTGCGGCAGATAATGAGATGACCTGTCAGATGATTGCTAGTCAATTGGAATTACATCGTTTAAACACCGGTCGTATTGTACCCGTTTGCACTGCCAATTCAATGTTCAAGCAATTTTTGTTTCGGCATCAAGGTCACATTGGTGTAGCTTTGGTATTAGGCGGTGTTGATTTAGACGGTCCACATTTGTATGCTATTTTTCCTCATGGATCTAGTGAAAAATATATGTTCACCAGCATGGGTTCTGGATCATTAGCTGCGATGGCTGTACTTGAAAGTAGATGGAAGCCCGACCTGACGGTATACAATTTGTTTTTCTTAATCAAAAGATAATTTTTACGTGGAAAACACTTGCATCTTAAATATTAATATACTTTATAGGAAGAAGAAGCCAAGGCATTGGTAGCAGATGCTATTCGTGCGGGTGTTTTCAATGACTTAGCATCCGGCTCGAATGTAGATTTGTGCGTTATACGCAAAGGATCTGTCGATTATTTGCGTCCTTATGATGTAGCCAACGTAAAAGGAGAACGTCAAGCGTCTTATAGATATAAAAAGGGAACTACTGCGATTCTTACTAAAACCGTGCGTCCTATAATCATAGAAGAAGAAACAGTTCGCGTAGTGGAAGCTGAACCAATGGATACTTCTTCTTGAAGATAAAGTCTGCTCTTAATTTAATATTAAGTTGATAAAATTTGTGAATTTTCCTTAATAAAATCTTACATATATAATATATATATATATAGGTGAGGAATTTTTTAGGTTTCTTCGTTTTATTTTTAGAAACCTTTCGAAAATATATATTTAAGATCCAAGTAATAAAGTAAGATTAACGCTTTTATTTTAATGAATTTATAATAAAATGTGCACATTGGAAACTGAAGTTTAATTGTAATTTTCGCAGTGATTAGAAGAGTCCTGCTGACTGTTTCAACCTCTGCCTCTTCCAGGCAGGAAGTTTCTCAAATTCGGCAGGTTCCATTTTAAATATCGCTATAAAGTTATCAAAGGTAAGGTGCATTTCCTTTCGTGCAACATCAACACCAGTTGGCAAATTTTCAGCGTCGTTTTTCAATATCGACAGCGGATATTTAATAAAGTTATCAAATTCCGTTGTAACTTTTCCGGTTGTCTGTATCTTAATAGAGAATTCTTTCTCTTGTAGAGAGCTGCATATCATTTCAAAAGATTTATAATCACGCAGTAGATTATGATTCCAATTTTCAAAAAGTCCTATAAACGTTGGCGGTTCCATCCCTTTTAGAAATGTAAGCAACTTCTATTATTACCAATTTAATATTAAATTTTATACGAATAACGATATACCATACCTTGCTTAATTATAGAAATCGTTGTATTACGGTCTCTTCCAGCCGGATGGCTGTAGAGGAATATCATTGCGTCTTCTACGCACTGTTTTAAAGATTTTGTTGCCGATAATTTGCCTAACCAAATCCAAATCATATTTCCAGCATCCAGTAACCACGTAGCCTCCGGAATAAGCGAACTTTGTCCAAAGCCGAGAATTTCTTCGCCAACAAAAATATTACCCTCCGTTTGACATCGAAAGAGATGTTTCTCCTGCTCCTCTTCGCTTTCGGCAACCTCCGTGCCGTACGTTCCACGACCTTCAAAAAGAAAACAAAAAGAAAGAACGATATCAATCCGAACAACTTAAATATCTATCGAATTATAAAATCTTTACCTCCCAGCTCTGCCCAGAATTCGTTGCCCTCTTTACTCTCTAAAACGAGTGGCGCATTTTTCGGTGCAAGACGTCGAGAAGCTTGTCTGGCATCGCCGGTACTTCTGGCACCACACCAGACAACTGGATTAGAGGAGAACAGTATGAAAACTCCGCTAGAATCTAAACTACTGGATCGCGCAGGACGTTCAACAGCTTTCGACGTGTACGGCGTTGATCCGAATACCCTTACAAGATATTTTTCTGGCGCTGAAACGAGAAGAGCTAAACATTGAAGTTTACGAACTTCCCCGTTGCTTACACTCCTAGACGATGCTTACGAAAATCACGATGACGTCCAGCAAGTATCTTCAACGTGCCGTTATATATTTGCAACATATGTGGTGGCTCCCTACCCTGAGAAGCTTTTATCAATTGACCGGACTCCTCCTCGGCTATGCGACAAGCCGCGTCCAAAGCAACTTCTCTGTCAAACTTTATAGTATGAACACCTTCCCAACAGTATACCTTTAGAAAAGATAACATTATATGTTTCTAGGGAAGTAAGATCTTCCATGCGTTGAAAAAGGAATCAAAGGGAGATACGCACTATCGTTCTGCACCTACGACCCTGGCCATATTTATATCTCATAACGTAACATGCCTCGGCATAGTAAATTGCTCTGTCAACGACTTCGATCATACCCTCCTTCTGGTTGACTCTCCATAGAGTTTTCTCACCAGAACCGTCATCGATCAATTGACATTCGGCTGCCATTCTGGGTCTCTCGTTCATGTAATCGGGTTCAAAAGTAGGTGGCAACGTCAGTGGTCTCATCTTGGAGGGTTCCCATCCTCTCAACAGAGCCTTCATTTCTATCGGTTCGTAACCTTGGATAGCTCTAGCGACTGGTATCGTCGCGCTATAATTCTTCTTCTTTACGAAGCCACGAGCGTTTCGGACAGCCTCCAGCCTTTCCCGAGTGTTAACGTCTCGTCCAACCCAAGCCCAAACACCAGTCTCTCCACGATCTATCAGATATACGGATCCAGAAGTGAGATCGGTACGTAGGATCGGACCGGACTTTAGTTCAGCGACTTTATATTTTCCAGATTGTTCGCAACATTTATAGAGTTTGACTGGAGCAGGTATGTTGATTCGATGAAGACGATCCGGTGCCACTGTTCTACTCGAAGGATCTAGCACCGTTGCGAAAAGGTGCCTGTCTCCTTTTGGAAGGGTCTGCTCGTAGCCATCCTCGACGATGATCACTCGAACGTCGTTATTATTCTCTTTCCTTTCTTCTAAAATAGATGCCGCGTGTCTCTTATGTAACGGGTCGGCAGACGATCCGAGCCAAAGGAATACTGTACCTCTGTATAAGTACAAGTAAAAAAGAAATGGACGAGGTACATAATTCAGACCGTAATGTCATAAATTAAGTAAGTTGTAATGTCGTACGATACGATAGAAATACCTTGAACGAACGTCAATTAGGATCGTATCTTTGGACGTGAAGTTTTCCCAACGAACTTTGTCTAGTTCGATCAAAATCGGTATCGTAATACCGGAAACCCTGTGCATCGTACAAGTCGGTGTCTCGAAATGAAGATTCTCTATGACGAGCCTTTGTCGGAAATACGAAAGAAATCTAGGACTTTCGCGTTCTTGGGCCTCCCTCGACAAAATCGTCGCTGAAACCTGTGAATCTAATTCGGCTGCACGTAAGGCTGCGGCGCCGGAAATGGTAGCATCGCAGCTGGATCCAATCCAGAAATGGATGGCACGTATCGAAGATGCTCCTTTTAAATCCTTTATCTTATCGAAACGATTAAAAGCCACGTGATATTTTACATGTTATTAACGATAAGTTTCATGAATATTTTATTCGATTACCGGCATTCCAGGATACGGCAGAGGACCATCTTTGGAAGATACCGCATAAATGATATAGGCTGATTCCGTTAGGAAAAATCCTACGTTATTCGTTGAAACAGCTGTGGCACGTAAGCCTTGCTGTAGACAAAAATAATATTTCAATTTGTCATCCGGATTTCCCTCCTTTCTTTTTTGGTAAGAAATTATCGATCGTTGCAACGAAGATTCATCGAATTTACGGTTTTACGGATTCGGCATAGATGGGATGTTCATAATTTATCAATAAAATATGAATATAATACCTCGATTTTCCAGACTCGAAAAGTACTGCTATCCTTTGGTACGTTCTTAAAGATATCACCAGTCGAATCGTCGGAACGGCAACTTCTCTCATCCTGCACGAACATATTTGTTAGATCTGGATAAACCACTGTGGCATTTGACATATTTTACAAGGATTATGGTGAAAGTTCTTCGTCGAACGAATCGAACGAAGAGGAAACGGCCGATTTTTTAAGCCATACAACGAAGCGAGGCTAAGAAGTACAGGAAGTTGAATTGTTCGCCCTAACTATAATTAGTAACGGTATGTTTAGGAAAGCGTGCTATTAACCGGTCAACAGTCGTTACCAAACATTTAGCGTTTTGCCTATCGTTATCAGCAACAAGATTTTACGCGTTCGAAGAGTTAGAACGTTTCCTATCGGAGAAAATTCGCAATAAATCGACTTTATTTCGAATGAACGTGCTATTCCATCGATCGTAGTTAGTTTGATTATTAAAATATCGATAATCCACGCGCGTAGATCTTTTAAATCGTTTCGGGTTAACGAATCGAGCTTTCTCTCTAGATAGATTTTCGAATTGTTTAATCAATCGAAAATATTTTTTTTTGAAATTGAAAATTCGCAAGAAGATTTTTTAGAAAACACTGAGAACGACAAAAGATTTTTTCCTTATCATTTTCTTATCTCGTACGAATCGAGGAGTGCACGAATCTTTTCCTACAATCTCTAAGCGATACTCTTTCTAACTCCCGTTGAACATTCGTGCATTTCGTAACGCGGAGAAACGCGGACCGGTATCCGTATACTACGATCGCTGTCAGAAAACTGGGGTATGAGAACTCACGAGAACTCCTCTAGCTAGGATCCAACGAGTACGTTCTCAGGTAATCCGTATGATCGCGTTCGTACGTGATTATATGTCCTGTCGCGTGTTTGTTTCTGCCTTTTCTAAGATTATTATGCATATAGGTCTACGTCCATGTACAGGACGTTCCTAAAATCTTTAATCGGATTAAAGATAAAAATGACTTCGAAGTTCGAACGGATTATTCGTAAAAAAAATCTTTGACACTTTTACGTCCAAGATCTATTTTTTTTTTTTTTTTTGTAAATCTATCAATGATTCAGACACGTCTGATGTATCCAGCGAAGATTGTAAAATTTCGATTTATCGTTCGACGACACCTTCGAAGCATCGTAAATTTTAAGGAGAAACATTTTTAGTTTCGAAAGTTCGATAAAATCTTGTAGGAACACACTGTATATCCGTGCAATTTACATAATTTCAGTGACATCGAACGCATTCTCCACTTGACGCAAGTCGAGCACGAATTGGTACTCGCACGCACACGCAGCTAGTTCGTCGCCTTTGGTTTCCTGCATACTCAAAGTTTTCATTCATATAAACGTGTGACATGCATTTCCGTGAGAGAGCACGTGCTCTTATACGACTTTTGCCAACGAATACGATTAGTTGGCGTTATTTTACTTATTAAATGGATGCGTTTAGATCTTAATGGTCGTACCGGTATTTCTACTTATTTACTACTACCTGTAACGATAAATCGTAGTCGTCGTTAGTTGTAACTTTCGAAATCTTGTCGTCTTTCTTTAATTGACTCTTCCACAAGTTTGATCTTTATTAACGCGACAGATGCTCGATGAATGTGCTGCTGCGAACGCTTGACACACATGCATTGTACCTTACATCCGCTTGTGTAAACTTTTTAGAATTATCATTGCGTTTTACACGACCGACATTTTTGTATTTTTTCGTCCTGCGGGTAAAGTCGTTCTAAAGAAAAGTTCAAAAAGATATCGAGGATGGATTTAATCGACATACGATTGAAATACAATATTTAGTCGACGTAACATTAATTCGTAATGTTATATGCTTGCACGTACTATTATACGCGCGTACTTACATATGTAATACTTGCATATACAAGTGTATACACTTATGCACTTAAATGATTGCTGCTTAAGCATCGTTCGCGACAATCATTTCTGGCAGGAAATAACGGCCATGTTTTACGTACGCCTACTACATCGTTTGCGTCGTCCTCGTCTTCTTCTTTGGCATCGAGTTTCGCGAAAACATAGAAATTCGTGCTCTCTCGAGCTCGACGAATTTAACGCGCATCCTTTCTTTCGCAACAACACGCTACGCCGGTGAAAAGATAATTTTCTTTTTTCTCTTTTTTATCTTTCTACCCGAGATAGAAAGGCACGATTTTCGTTTATCCTTCGTAATAATTTATTCTTCGTGTAAAAATGATATATATTTAACACCGCGCGAAAGAGAAAGCATCGTCGAAAATTGAAAGACCGTTCGTTCGGATGTAGAATATAACGTGCTCGTAGAAATGTTCATTTTCTTATCAGATTATTCGTATGCCTTAATCGTTCCCACTTTTTTTTTAACTCCGATAATGATCGTAGAATCTTTTTTTTTAATACGTTGCAGATCCGCTATCAAGTCCAAAAGAAGTTAATGCAGAGATAAGCGGAGGAAGAAGAAGGGAAGGAACGAAAGGGCAAAGCTATGGTTCGTCTCTTCGTAAACGAATCATGGATCGTTAATAATTCTAACTCACCCATTTATTGTTAGAGAAATCCATTTTTATTCCTTTATCGTCACGTCCTTGTGCCATTTAATGTTAAGGTACGGTCGTTTGATGTTACTTCTTGGTGAAAAATCGAAGAGTGGTTGGTTAAAGGTGCTAAGAAGGATAACGTGATAGCTCTCACGCGAAACGACGCTTAACTGTACGCGGAACAACCGATACTGCACATTCGTGGCTAAAAAAGAAACCATACCGGTACGTACTCGTCCGGAAGTGGGTCCGGAACTCTGATCGGCCAGCCGTAACACACGGGTAACTTGGTGAATACACGCAGAACCATGCGGGCATAGCCTCGACGGCGTTGGTGCATTCATTTCATCTCAACTCACCTGAACGTACCTGTTCGACTTTACTAGCGATTACCTTATTCAAAGTCTTGGTCAAAGGCTCTTATAATGATGGACTAGAATTACTGTTCACGTTACGTCTATATGTATATAATGAACATTTATAATTACTTTTCAGAAATTAATTAACCACATATTAATAAGAAACTTTATAACCCTCGAACGTAGGCAACTTTCTCTTGCGTACATGTCTGTAGGAATGGTTTGCCTACTACCAGGGGGTAAAGAATTTTTTCTTATTAGGCCGTTCGTCATCACTACTTTCATAATGGTTCACGCTGCTAACAACGAGTCCAGGCGTAAATCCTTGACCGATTTTGACGAACAAGGTCTCGTTTCAAAGTAGAACATTTCAACGAGGAGATGACTTGTCATAATCTTCGAAAATGTTTTATTTTCCTTCAAAGAAGTCTTATTAAAAAATGCTGTTCCTCCAAAAAAAGTGGATGCATAAAAATGAAGCTACTTCAAAAATTTCCATCGTATCGAACACGGATCGCTGTACAGGCACGATATATCATCGAATAAGGATATAAATACGAGAGACTGAAAGGTGCGAGTTACTGAGGCTACTTACTTCGACTCACACCAACCCGATTTTTATGTTGCACGTGAAAGAGATATAAACTACACAAGTTTATATATTGATACGATAGAGGTACGGCCCAGACAGTGTTCTCGCTTACGCTAGCAATTCGTATCGTGTCCATACTTTTCGCTGAAGTCACACACACCTTCGCGAGCTACATTATCGACGAAATATGAAGCGTTGCTGATCCATAGGTGCGATTAATTGATATTCGCATAAATAATTACAATAAGTAGATAAAATATAATATATTAGGATCGAGTTTCTAATTTCATTCGGTTTTCTAAAACAAAGGAACGATCTTTGAGCGATTTTGTTGGTCGATTAATCGGTCGAAGTTAAATATAAAAAAGAAGAGAAAACAGTAGAATTGCGTTATGGACCCTGTTAAGAAGCACATTTAACGAGAAACCATCTTGTTCCATTTGGATAGGAAGAAATGTAGGGTTTCGTAGTCGAACGGCGTACAAAGTAGGGTCCGATGGACTGGCAAAACGAGGAAAACGACTACTTCGATGGTATTTCGACACGTAAAAGCTCTAAGCTCTGACAAATTTTTAATTTTGTTATCGCATCTCTTTCTCCGCGAACAGTAGACAATTTTTCGTGGAACGAGAGTAACTTTTTATCCAGAACGAAAAGTGAAGTGAGTTTGGCCGGTGCTCTTGGTCGCAGCGTTTCTTCCAAAGAAGTACAGGTTCGATCGATCGATCAATCTTCGTTCTATCTTTCAGTTATAAATTCAGTTAAGTTTGACAATTTGTCTTCTCCGACGATAGGTCAGCTTCATCAATTGCAAAGAATCGAAAAGTTTTACGTCTGCTTTTGAACAGCTGGATTTAGATGTAAATTCTAAAGATAGTACGGAATTAGTTCAAAGAACGTGCGATGTACAGACTGATCCTCTTTATGATAACGAAAACGAAAATATGATCACAGGCTTTCAAACCAGAGAGATCCCATCCTTTCGTTTGGTCATTCAGGGCCCTGAAATTTTAAGATTTCAGGCAATGCCGTTATATGAGTTAAATTTTTTTCTCTCTCGATTGGTAATCTTACACGTGTATAATTTGATAACAGGGTACAAAATATGCATCGAAAGATATCGCACGTTATTGGAAGAAAGATTCACGAATGTGGCTTTGGAAGTCCGGACAGCGTGCGAATAATCAACAACAGCCGGAACATTCTATGCATCTGTGTATATCGGAGCAGAATTTCAAAAGATTTCAATGAAAAATTAATTTAAATTTATAGTATTTTTTTTCCATGAGAATTACCTGATAAAAGTTATAATTTATTTTTCTTTTTTTTATATTTACTTATATTCGCAGGAATAATGATGATTTAACGAATATCTTGTTTATTAATATATACCATATATTTTAACATGTCTTTAATAAACCATTTTATAATATTTATAAATTTACGATCTATATATTCGTTCGATTCAAAAACATAAACCATTAGGTAAGAGTTCTCATGTAATACGTTAGGTTTATATACATCTACGATACGATCCATTTTTAATAAGTTCAAGTAAAAGCCTTTTTCGATGAAGTAAAAACTTTAACTCTTTGCAAAATTTATATTGAAAAATTTATTTTTTATCGTTCGATTTTAATATTAGCCGCAAACTTCGACAGAATCTAACAACTTATCTCCATTTAGTTTCTCGCCTATTTCGAATCTTGCAAAATCTAAGACTTCTACTTGCGCATCCTTTAAAACTTGTTGTACCGAAAGGGTAGGATCTAATAGAAATTCCTGATATATTAAACATATCTCATTATCCACATCGATGCTTGGTTGATCCACCGTATTATTTCCCACTTTGCATGGATTCATACCTGTTGGGATAAAAATTAATATATATTTACTATTAATAGGTATTTACTGTAATCGTTCAAGGAAATGTCTACGAACCGATGATGTGCTGACAAAGTTGAGTTCCAAGTATCATTTTATCCTCTTTACCTTTGACGGCTATTAGCGCCCCGTATCTTCCAAAAGATATAGGTATAGGATTCATAGGAGCTGGATGCGTACCTCCAAATATCACCGCATCGCCCTGTACTCGCATACATAGAGCTCGCCTCAAAGATATATTTTCACCGATAGTACCTATAGTCAAGGCAGAATGATCGGCCAAAGTCTTTCCGTCGTTCGCAGGTAAGGCTTTTAAAGTTTCCGTGTTCAATGAGAGTCTCTCCACTTCTACATTACTATTCAATGTCCTTGCATGGCACAATGTTGCCGCCAATACAATTTCTGCCAGTCCATGAAACTTTTTGTTTCTTGCAACAAAATCTGTTTCGCAGTTTATTTCTACGAGCGCGCCGTAATTTTTCTCTACGATCACAGCTATCAGACCTTGAGTCGTACTTCTACCTTGCAGCTTTGCCGCTTGCATCCATCCGTGCTGTTGAGCTTGCTCTTTCAGCCATACCTCTGCCTACAGTAAGGAAAAACTAAAAAAGTCTGTTGTAAGGTAATAAAATCAGCGAGTACAAAAGTATTTTATCTTTCTTACGGATTATAATACCTTAACAATATCATTGGAATTCAATTCTAATGCCTTTTTGCAATTTGCAAACGCATATCCAGTTTTCTTCCTTAGTTTTGCTAGAAGCGACTTATTCGAGGTTTGCCATAGCAAACTGTTTGTATGAACGAATCGAACTATACGGCTAGAAATCATCTGAAATTGGCAAATATTAAGTTTTAACGATAAAATGACGTAAGAAAAGCCAGGTGGTATTTAAGTAACTTAACCTATAAAGAAATCTCCTAAGTCATTTACGAAGTAACGAAATGTCAGTTTTATGAAATAACGAAACGATGCTAAATCCGTAATTACTTGAAAAGGCAAATAAATCTACGACTTTCTTACGGATCAATGATCTTCGTTGCCTGGAAACTAAAATCAATTGAAGTCGTTGCTTCTAAATGTATTCGATAACGAGTTCGTATAGAGGAGAAATATTCTAAGTAAGTAGAATTAAAGAACGATCACTTTCGAAAGATCATCATGCACCACCTAAGAAAGACTATCGGAGGATCTTAATTTTTTAACGAACGATAAATTAAAATTATTTGGATGAAGACGCTCACCGTGCCTTTTTCGTGATAAAGGTAGGAGCATAGGCAACGCCCTCGTACTGTAAGTGTACAAAGTTCGAACTAAATTTACCAATACGTATTGCTACGTTTGAAATAAAATCGTTCCTCGAACGATAAGAAATATTATTGCACTTTCTCTCGCAAATGATCGTCGATCGTAATAAAACATGAAAAAAATGGATTGCGAGTGCTCGGTTAAAGGTATCGATCCAATTCGAGATACGAAAACGCGAAAGAGAGGGACCAGCGAGTTTTTGAAAATGTCTACATTGATGGATAGCAAAGTAGAACCGTTATTCCATTTACCGAAAGAATTGATGGATTGTAGGAAATTCAAAAAGAAAATGGTCGAACAGAGCAACGCACGAGAGACATCGTACACGATGCGTCGATTTAAAAAGGAAAAATTTCGTAGGTAGGTAGATCAAAATTCTAACGGATCGTTTCCACAAATTTTTGTTTTCGCAATGGAATCGCTTGTTATCTTTCGTTAATAGATATTTAGTCGGCTTAATAACGAAACCAGAATTATCGGAAATGAACGAGGATTTACAGATTGACAAGAATACGAATAGATATTACTATTATATCTGTCACGGTGCCGATACGACTCATATCGCACGAATTCAAGAGGATGTTTTGAATAAAATATTGAGCTTAGTTCCGCGCGAATTGCTCAACAGATTCGTCGATTACACGAATAAATTGTTGACGGAAATAGAAGATGATTTTTCGAGGAATATTAAGAGGGCCGTGTTAGAATCGGCATTGTTGAATCCTTACGACGAAAATCTGCATTACAAGGTTTTCGGATAAATTTAATGAAAATTGATCGTTCGTCTCTCGTGCTCCGAGGGAAGCATTAACGTTGAAAATTACTGACGATGATTGTATTGTAGGAAGAAACTCCAATGGTTCGAGTCGATACTCAATATATCGAACGATACAGATATATTCTGGAAAAGAACATACATTTGATAAATCCATGCATGAGAATGACTTTAGAACAATGGATCGTCGATTACGAGTACGTAATTACGGATTTGCATTCACTTATCTCTCCGATACATCGGTACATCGACGTATATTTTTCAGGACGTTTCGCTTGTTTGACACGGAAGGTATCGCCTCGCATAAGGATAGTTGGGATTTAATAGATTTTAAAAATTTAATCCTTCGACAAATCGCTAAGGCGAGGCGCGATTTGTACAAGTTTTGGTACACTGGTATACAGGATATATATCTCGAGGTAAAATAATGTCAATTTCTTTCATTATGTAATATATAATGATGCCTTTATTCAAATATAATTCAAAAGCTCATTTCTCTAGAATAATAGGAAGAATTTCGTGCCTAGTCCTTTGCAACGTAAGCGCTTTAAAAGATTTTTCGATTGCACTGCAACGCTGATGGAGTCTCAACTGTTGGAAGTGTGCGAGAAAACCCTTCAGGATTTTATGAAATACATCGTTACGTGCGCGGTAAGTACATCCTTTAAACTTTCAACGACGTTTACGCAAAGAGCCATCGTTTATTACGAAATACTATCCTAACATTTTCCTTTATTTAACAGCCTTCCAATTCTAGTTTTAAAATAAATTTAGTTATAAAATCGAAGAACTTGGTATTCGAACCGACGTTCGAACAATTTAAAGAAACGTTTTGCAATATTTTAGACAATTTTTACGAGACAGTGCAAAAGTTTGAAAGACTCGAAACTCAACTTTATCTCGACTGGGGTGGTCCGCAACTATTTCTTAAGGTATATTCAAAAGACAGACAGAAAGAGATAGATAGATAGATAGATAGATAGATAGATAGATAGATAGATAGAGAGAGAGAGAGAGAGAGAGAGAGAGAGAGAGAGAGAGAGGGAGAAGCTGTTATTTTATCTAGAAAACGCTATGACCTTTCATTCTTCTAGCCGAACATATCGAAGACTATGATCGAAGAATCGAAAAAAGAAATTTGCGATTTGATCGAAAGATTAAGGCTTGTTCCGGAAGAGAAATTAATGAAACTGAACGAGTAATTAATGCAGTAATAAACGTATCTCTTTAAAATAGATCTTCTAATCTTTCGATATCGCAGGTATACGCATCTTTATGACGATCAAGAAAAGGAAACCGTAAACCTTTTTCTGGCTGATCAAATGAACACTTTAAAAAATTACGAAGAGAAGATTGGTTTCTATCACAGACTTGCAGTAAATATCCCGTTAGAAATCGAAAAGACCATGTTCGAAGAATTTTTTGAAATCTCTCTCGAGACATTCATCGAATTTTTAGTTAACGAAGTTACCGATTTCAAAGACTCACTGATTAATCATTTAGTTACCACATATCAGACTATCGCGGAAAAGTATGTGCTTCATTCTATTTATGATGTATGTTTTAAAAAATATCGATCGTAAAGGTTCTAACATTGATTATAGCATTATAGAAGAATATAAGACAATAACGGATAATATTTTGAGTCAACCAGCAAACACTTCCATTTTAATGGAGTTGATTGCTTATGTAAGAAAAATCGAGGATATAACGTTGACGAATTTAGAGGATAAACTGCAGACGATAATGGATCACATTCTTCTTCTTTCGAACTATTACTTATTGACGAACGAAGAAATAAATAGGAATAACATTGCCTTCCAATGGTATCATAAGATACCCGAGATTCTAGAGGATAATCGATCGATGGTTGAGAGTAAGATTAAAGAATTTCAAGACGCTCTTAAAGGTGCGCTTTTAATTTTCTTTCAAGTTTCCACGATGATATTTATTTTCTAAACTCGCACTTAATACAGGGGAATCACAATTTTTCTCGTATAATTCGTAATAAGAAGAGTATACGCGTTAATTTTGAATGCAATTTTCGTTTGAACAGTTAGGTATCAAAAATTTAAAGAAGAATTGGAAGCTTACGCCGAACAGGTGGAGGACGTACAATATTGGGGAGACGTCGATGAGGTGTTCCGATATCAAAAGAGGGCTCAGACCTTGGAGAATAAGTTGATCGCCGCTATGGAGAAGATCGACAAATTCAACGAGGAAGAGACATCCTTTGGTTGGGAGATAACTCAATATCCGTTTCGTAAAAAAATTGCCGATCGATTAGCACCATTTAAGAAACTCTTCGATACTACTTGCGAATACCTTACCAAATACGAGCAATGGATAAAATCAATGATCGGTAGTTACGAGCCAGAGACTATTAACGACGAAGTCGACCAAGCTTACAGATCGATTTATAAGCTCGAAAAAAGTTTTCTAGAGCCCGAATCTAGAAATTTAGCCGCTACTGTCCTCGAAAAAATAGAAGATTTTAGGGATCGTATGCCTATAATCTTGACACTCGGTAATCCAGGACTAAAGGCCCGTCATTGGATTCAAATATCGAATATTATTGATATCCCCATAAAAATTGATGCCGATCTAACTCTTGGAAAAGTACTTGATATGCATTTGGACGGATATATTGATCAGTTCGAAGACATATCCGAGGGTGCTACCAAGGAGAACAATTTAGAGAAGGCTATGGATAAGATGGAAAAAGAATGGTCAGATTTGGCTTTCACCATCAATCCTTATAAGGACACTGGCACGTACGTGCTTGCAAGTGTCGACGAGATACAATTGTTGCTCGATGATCATATCATGAAATCGATTACTATTAGAAATTCACCGCAAATCAAACCATTCGAACCACGAATTTTGTACGTTCTCGATCCTCTTATTTGTCTTTTATAAATTTCAAATAGAAAGGAGACACATACGCGGGTATAATTTTCTCTATTTCCAATAGGAAATGGTTACACAAGCTACATTTATTGGAGGATATTCTGGATCAGTGGTTGAAAGTTCAATCCATCTGGATGTATTTAGAACCGATCTTCTCATCTCCCGACATTCAGCAGCAAATGCCGGAGGAAGGACGAAAATTTTCAGCAGTTGACAAGACGTGGCGTGATATCATGAAAACTGTCGAAGTCGATCCTCGCGTATTAACCGTCATCGAAATAGATAAAATGTTGGAAAGATTGAAGAAAAGTTTCGTCTTCCTCGAATTAATTCAGAAGGGTCTTAATGATTATTTGGAGAAGAAAAGACTCTTCTTTCCCCGTTTTTTCTTCTTGTCGAATGACGAGTTATTAGAGATACTTTCGGAGACCAAAGATCCTATGAGGTAAGAATTTTAACAATTTCACTCGCACGATCGGGATTCGTTATGTAACGTTGAAATACGATATAGAGTTCAGCCACATTTGAAGAAATGTTTCGAGGGAATAGCCAAATTAAAGTTCAACAAGGAACTCAAGGTACTGGCAATGATATCATCCCAAGGCGAAGAGGTACCTTTAATAGATACGATATCAACTACGGCAGCAAGAGGCCAAGTCGAGAAATGGTTAATCGAACTGGAAAAATTAATGCGACAAAGCATACGGCAGGTCGTAAAAGATGCGATGGATGCATATTTTATAAAGGAAAGAGTGGCATGGGTATTAGATTGGCCTGGACAAACGATTCTCTGCGTTGGACAAATGTATTGGACTCAACAAATCGAAGAAGGGATGTTACGTGGCGTTGACGGTCTACGTGATTATTTTAATCAAAGTCAAATAGAATTAAATGACATCATATCTCTAATAAGGGGAAAGCTACCAAAGCAAAATCGTATTTCGTTAGGTAATCAAACGGATTCGACGTTTAATGTACAACGATATTTTTGATTTTCACGAAACTTTATTGTTTTTTTCTTTTTTTTTTTTTTGATCTCTTACGATTTTTCTTTAAATATTAGAAGCTTTGGTTACGATGGACGTTCATGGGAAGGACGTGCTCGAGAATCTTTGTCAGGAAGAAGTAACGATAAACAGTGACTTTAGGTGGCTTTGCCAACTTCGCTATTATTGGCTGGTAAATAGGATATCGATGAATATCCGAATTCGCTTACTTAGATCTACATACATATATATTGGATATGACGTATATATCGATATATTGATGAAAATTCTCTTCGATTAGGACGAAAACATGTGGGCCTATATGATAAATTCGTATATAGCATATGGTTACGAATATCTGGGAAACACGTCGAGATTAGTGATCACACCGTTGACCGATCGATGTTATCGTACACTGTTCGGTGCTTTGAGCCTTCATTTGGGTGGCGCGCCCGAAGGACCAGCAGGAACGGGAAAAACAGAAACCACAAAGGATCTGGCAAAGGCAGTGGCCAAGCAATGCGTCGTCTTCAATTGTTCGGAGGGTCTCGATTATTTAGCACTTGGTAAATTCTTCAAAGGTATTGCTTCTTGCGGCGCTTGGTCTTGCTTCGACGAGTTCAATCGTATCGATCTCGAAGTCCTTTCGGTCGTTGCGCAACAAATCTTAACGATACAACGTGCCGTCAATGCCGGGGCGGAAAAGATTATTTTCGAGGGAACGGAGATCTTTATAGACCCTACCTGTGCCATATTCATCACGATGAATCCTGGCTACGCTGGAAGATCGGAATTACCGGATAACTTGAAAGCTCTCTTCCGACCGGTTGCCATGATGGTACCCGATTATGCCCTCATCGCCGAGAATACTCTTTATTCTTACGGTTTCTACGACGGAAGACCCCTCGCGGTTAAGATCGTTACAGCTTATAAGCTTTGCTCCGAGCAACTTAGCAGTCAACATCATTACGATTATGGTATGAGAGCCGTTAAGTCGGTTCTAATTGCTGCTGGAAATTTGAAATTGCGATATCCCGAGGAATCAGAGGATATATTAATATTGAGGAGTATCTTGGACGTCAATCTGCCAAAGTTCCTCGTTCACGATCTTCCACTTTTCGAAGGAATAGCTTCGGATCTTTTCCCTGGCATTGTCCTACCTACTCCAGATTACACGCATATCAACCGATGCACCAGAGACGCCTGTCAGGCAGCAAATATTCAATGTACGGATTTATTTCTCGGAAAAATACAACAGATATACGAGATGATGATAGTTCGACATGGGTTCATGGTCGTTGGTTTACCCTTTGGCGGAAAGACTACCGCTTACAGGATGTTGGCCGATTGCCTGGGTTTGCTCGAGGATCGTGGACTGATGGATGAGCATCGAGTGGAGATTACCGTCATCAATCCTAAGGCTATCACGATGGGTCAACTCTATGGTCAGTTTGACCCTGCCTCTCACGAGTGGAGCGATGGAGTGCTCGCTGTTAGTTATAGGGCATTTGCGGTTTCTACTAACGAGAACAGAAAGTGGTTGGTATTTGACGGACCCGTAGACGCGTTGTGGATCGAAAATATGAATACCGTACTGGACGATAACAAAAAGCTCTGTCTCACTTCGGGAGAAATTATTCAGTTGGCACCGACGACGAATTTGATCTTCGAACCCATGGACTTGGAGGTACTTAAGATGATATCGCTTATTCGACGCGTTCACGATCAAGTATCTTCAATATTAAAATGTACATCCTCGTTATTTCTCAGGTCGCCTCACCGGCTACTGTATCGAGATGCGGTATGATATATATGGAACCGGTGAGTCTTGGCTGGAGACCGCTGTTAACTTCTTGGCTAAACACGCTTCCTCCTTCGATCAGTGAACACGTTAAAAATCACCTAGAGGAAATGTATATGAGATTCTGTCCACCCCTTTTACACTTGATACGCCGTTGCGGAGTTAAGGTTGGTAATATTCATCAACGCGTTTATCATTCGTGTGTACCCGATCGATTGATATTTAATTGCCGATAATTCTTTCTATCGTGCGTACATTTATTTTAGGAAATGATCGCTATGCCAGATGCCAATCTTACGAGATCCGTTATGCACTTTTTTGATTGTTTCATGGACGATTTTTACGATGAAAATTATATTCATACGTTATCGGATTTGGATATTAGAGGTCAGGTGGAGGTAACCTTTTCCTATTCACATTGGCGCACGTTGAGGTATTCGTCGCGAGGACAGGAAGAATATTATTTCATTTATCGCTTATCCATAGGGTTGTTTCTTATTTTCCTGCGTCTGGGCGATGGGCGGAACGCTGATGGTAAATTATCGAGAATGGTTCAACGTACTTTTCAGAGCGCTGTCAGCTATCGAATTTTCAGTCGACGTAAGGGAACGTTTTTCTATAACCGATGAAATTCCTGATTTGAAAAGGCCCTATGTCTCCGTCATACCAATGATCGGATTGGTTTACGACTATAAATTTATAAAAGAAGGTAAAGGCAGGTGGAAACCTTGGGCGGACGATCTGCAGGATGTTCCACCGATACCACAAGATATACCGGTTAATCAAATAATTGTCTCGACCGTCGAGACAATACGATATTTTCATATTTTCCGATATTTAATATGTCACCATAAACCCGTGCTCCTGGTTGGCCCGACTGGTACGGGAAAGTCGGTCTACATTATGGATTTTCTTCTGAAGAGGAATAATTCCGAGATATTCAAGCCGCTCTTTGCGATATTCTCGGCACAAACGACGGCCAATCAGACGCAGGATATTATTATGAGTAAATTAGATAGAAGGAAGAAAGGCGTGTACGGGGCCACACCCGGTTCTTACTGCGTCGTTTTCGTCGATGACATTTCTATGCCGCAAAAAGAAGAGTACGGTGCTCAGCCGCCCATCGAATTGCTTCGACAGTTATTGGATCATTGGACCTGGTACGATTTGCAGGAAGTCGTGCCGATCAAGCTTATGGATATTCAATTGATTTGCGCTATGGGACCACCGGCGACCGGTCTCGATGTTACGCCGAGATTCAAGAGGCACTTTGTTACATTAGGCATTTCCGAGTTCGATGACGAGGTCATGGTGACGATATTCACTAAAATAATGTCCTGGCATTTGAAAGGCCAAGATTTTTCACCCGTTTTTGATCCTTGCGTCGATTCTATCGTTAACGCCACATTGAATATTTACAAAAAGACCAGACAAAATCTTCTACCTATACCCGCCAAATCTCATTATCTGTTCAATTTGCGTGACTTTTCGAGGGTCATTCAAGGGATCTTGCTTTCCACTCCCGAGTCGATATCCAGCCTCGTAAGTGAAAAGGAACGTCGACGATTCGTTTTATACTTTCTAATCGCACGACGACGTTTCACAGGCTGGAATGAAACGTTTGTGGGTTCACGAAGTTCTTCGCGTTTACGGAGATCGTCTTGTGGACGACGTGGACATTCGATGGTTGGTCGAAGAGATAAAGAAAACAGTGAGAGATTACATGGAAGATGACATGGAACAACTTTTCAATGATCTGCTTGAAGGATCTGAAACCGAAGTAAAATATCTAGTATTTAAATTATTTTCACGTTCCTAATTTAATTTTTCTCTTTATTCGTCATCAGATAACGGAATTGCAACTACGGAATTTGGTATATTGCGATTTTCAAGATCCGTTGGCTGATAAAAAATTGTACGTAGAGGTGGATGACTGGGACAAACTTGCTTTAACAGTGGAGGATTATCTAACGGAATATAACGAGTTATCGAGGACACCCATGAATCTGGTTCTCTTTAGGTTCTAAATCTTTCTCCATTACGTAAGATCGTAGACGGCCGCGTCAGCCCCGCCAGCCCCGCGCGACCCATCCCGCGTATGACGCGCTTTTCTTTTCAGATTCGCGATAGAACATCTTTCAAAGATTTGCCGAGTAATGATGCAGCCTCGAAGTCATGCGATGCTCATCGGGGTCGGTGGTTCCGGTCGGCAATCGTTAACGAGGCTGGCCGTTCACATTTCGGATTACGATCTTTTTCAAGTAGAAATGTCTCAACAGTACGGTCTCCACGAGTGGCACGAGGACTTGAAGAATATTTTGAGGAGAAGCGCTGCGAGCGACCTGCACACCGCATTTCTCTTTATGGACACTCAGATCAAAGAGGAAATTTTCTTGGAGGATGTGAGCAACTTGTTAAATTCCGGCGAAGTCCCGAATCTTTTTGCTCTCGACGAGAAATCGGAGATATGCGAGAACATGCGACAGATCGATAGGCAGAGAGACAAATCGGTACAAACCGATGGGAGTCCCGTGGCTCTCTTCAACTTTTTCGTACAGACAGTTCGTGAACATTTGCACGTGGTTGTGACGATGTCGCCGATCGGCGACAATTTCCGTACAAGAATTCGTAAGTTTCCTGCTTTGGTCAACTGTTGTACGATCGATTGGTTCCAACCTTGGCCGGAGGATGCACTTCTCGCGGTGGCCACCAAATTTTTAAGGGAGATAGAAATGCCGATCCAAGAACGCGACGCTTGCATCGAAATGTGTCAATTCTTTCACACGTCCACCCAGGAACTCTCGAAGGAATTTCTAAAGAAGGCCAGGAGATACAATTACGTCACGCCCACCTCGTACCTCGAATTAATTAACACGTTCAAAGATCTTCTAGGTAGGAAGAGGAGAGAGATTTTCGAAAGTAAAAGAAGATACGAAGCGGGCCTTGGAAAATTGGACAGTACGCATAAACAGGTAGAGAAGATGCAAGAGATATTGGTAGCTTTGCAGCCGAAATTAATAGTTGCTGCCAAAGATGTCGAAGCGATGTTTCGCGACGTTCAAAATGAGAGCGAAGAAGTTAGCGCGATGGAACAAATCGTCAAAGTGGACGAACAAGCTGCTTTGGTAAATTCATTTTTCCATTGTTCCTCGCTTATTCAACGTCTCTTTACGCTAGATATTACGTTTGTTTACGCACGAATGTTTTCCTTTTTTTTTTTTTTTTGGCTTATCCGTCCTAATGCGATTTTCCGTTCACGTCTGTTGTTTCGAATAACGCAGGTGGTCGCCGGAGAAGCGGATGCGATACGTGCGGAATGCGATGCCGATTTGCAAGAAGTTATGCCGATATTAAATGCAGCGAATGCCGCTCTGAACACCCTGACACCTCAGGATATTCAGATCGTTAAATCTATGAAACGTCCTCCGGCCGGTGTGAGACTAGTCATGGAGGCTGTTTGCGTATTAAAGGTTATACATAATATATGTATATATTGATTATATATTTCGATAATCGAGCAGTACTTTAATACGCGACGTTGAATAAGAAAGAGGATATATATATATATATATATATATTGTAGGACATCAAGCCGGAAAGGGTTAATACGCCAGAAGGAGTCGTAGAAGATTATTGGAAGGCCTCTCTTCGAATCCTAGGGGATATGAAATTTCTAGAATCGCTCTTACTTTATGACAAAGACAATGTCCCAGAAAAAATAATGACGAAGATACGTACGACCATTTTGACAAATCCGGATTTCGATCCCGAAAGGGTCAGGCACGTTTCTACGGCTTGCGAGGGTCTCTGTAGATGGGTTATCGCGTTGTCCGAATACGACAAGGTCGCTAAAGTCGTCGCGCCTAAAAGGGAAGCGTTGGCTCAAGCGGAAGGTGATTATGCGGTTGCTATGAAACAGTTGAACTTCAAGAGGAGTCAATTGCAAGAGGTGCAAGAAAGACTGACCAAGCTGCAAAAGCTTTTGGCTCAAAGAGAGGCCGAATACAAAGCCATGACCGACGAAGTTCTCGACTGCGAAGAAAAACTCAGGAGAGCCAAAGAATTGATCGGTGGTTTGGGAGGAGAATACACGAGATGGTCCGACACTGCTAAGGCCTTGGGAGAACGTTACTATTCATTAACCGGTGACATTCTTATTGGATCCGGCATTGTAGCCTACTTGGGTGTCTTTACGACGCAATACAGGCAGAAACAAATTGAAAATTGGGTACAAATTTGTATGGATCTCCGTGTGATTTGCACGGAGGATTATCAGTTGACCCAAGTCCTTGGCGATCCTGTCCTGATCAGATCGTGGAATATTTTTGGTCTTCCGAGTGATCTCTTCTCGATCGATAACGCAATAATCGTAACGAACGCTCGACGATGGCCGCTCATGATCGATCCTCAGAGTCAAGCGAACAAGTGGGTGAAGAATATGGAGAAGGCATCTAATATTAACGTTATTAAATTGGACCAATCGGATTATATGAGAGTTCTCGAGAACGCCATACAGTTCGGTCAACCTGTGTTACTGGAGAACGTTGGCGAAGAATTGGATGCCGCTCTGGAGCCCCTTTTATTGAAGCAGACTTTTAAATCTGGCGGTGAGATTTGCATTAAACTCGGGGACTCCATTATCGAGTATTCCGATAAATTCCGGTACGTTCCCGCAGCTACCTGCGAATTAACGATATTCTTTAGCGATAAAACTTTTGGATAGAAATTCGTGGAATACTATCGTTAAATTTCATTCTTTCGTCGCATCGGTTTATTAAGTTCCTCGATATATCAGCCACAAGACGCTCATACATTTTTTCTTTTTCTTCAGATTTTACATCACAACGAAATTACGCAACCCACATTATCTGCCCGAGGTAGTGGTGAAAGTTACATTGTTAAATTTTATGATTACTCCGATTGGACTGGAAGATCAACTTTTGGGTATCGTCGTTGCAAAAGAGAGGCCGGATTTGGAGTCGGAAAAGAATCAGTTGATTATTCAGGGTGCCGCAAATAAAAAGTATGATATAAATGGAAAGACAATATTATGTTCTAAGTAACGTCATGAAAAATCATTATTAATAATTGTAGAATGCTAAAGGAAATAGAAGACAAGATATTGCAAGTATTATCCGCGTCCGAGGAGAACATTCTCGAAGATGAAACAGCGATTCACATCCTCAGTTCTTCGAAAATTCTTGCCGACGAGATTAAAGCTAAACAAGCGGTCGCCGAAGTCACCGAAAAGTCTATCGACGAAGCAAGATTGAAATATACCTCAATTGCCGTTTATAGTACCGTTCTATTTTTTACAATCGGTAAGGCTTTCGTTGAAATCTTCTTCTCAGATCGTGAAACTAACGACAGAAAACTATGACGTTCGCAGCGGTTTTGGCAAATATCGATCCGATGTATCAATATTCTTTGGTTTGGTTCGTAAATCTCTTTAAACATACCATCGAAAATACTCCGGTAGTCGAAGATATAAAGCAACGATTGCAAGATCTCACCAAATTTTTCACTCGTTCGCTCTATGTGAACATATGTCGGTCGTTGTTTGAGAAAGATAAGCTTCTCTTCTCTCTACTTTTGGTGGTAAATTTATTGAACAAGAAAGGAGAGATATCGATGGCACAATGGATGTTTTTGCTAACAGGCGGTGTTGGTCTTGAGAACCCTTTCGAAAATCCTACCAAATGGCTTCCAACAAAGTCCTGGGATGAGTTATGTCGTCTGAGCGAAGTTACGGGTTTTCTGGTAAGGGCATACGTTTTTATCCTTGCTTCTTTTCCGATTAAAGCACGTTTTTTATCTTTTATTTATTTGCTTTTTTTTTTTCTCGTTCGAACCAATATCGACTCGTCATTTACCCTAAAAATGTACGTGCGCGATTAGTTACATCCTCTAGTTTTTATATTGACAGAAAATCAAAGATGTTTTCGTCGAGAACGTCGACGCTTGGAAGTCGATATTTGACGATAAAGAACCTGAAAAATTAACTTTTCCTGTACCTTACGATAAACTCTCCTTGTTCGAAAGAATGCTTGTGTTACGGTGTATACGACCTGACAAAGTTGTGCCTGCCGTACAAAATTTCGTGGAAGGTAATTGGATAATTTAACCGAAAAAATATAAAAGCGTTTGTATCCTTCGTGGTCAAATATCGTTTACTTTTTCTTTTTTCTTTTTTTCGTAGAACAATTAGGACGAGAATTTATCGAGCCGCCGCCATTCGATTTGATAGCTGCTTACGCGGATTCACATTCTTGTATACCCCTTATATTCGTCCTTACACCTGGTGCCGATCCTATGGCAATTTTATTGAAATTCGCCGATGATCAGGGCTTTGGAACCAATAGGCTTTTCTCCTTGTCCCTTGGCCAAGGACAAGGTGTTATCGCTACGGAACTCATCGACGAGGGTACGAAAAATGGTACTTGGGTCGTTTTACAAAATTGTCACCTCGCTAAAAGTTTCATGCCACATTTGGAAAAGGTGAACGATCCTTACTCGTTCTCGTGTCCTCCTCGTATATTTCTTCGAAATACGAAATCAACGTAAAAAGTTCTTTTTAGATTTGCGATAATTTCACTATAGAAACTGTGCATCCGGATTTCCGATTGTGGCTGACTAGTTATCCAGTTGATCACTTTCCGGTTAGCATACTTCAAGATGGAGTTAAGATGACCAATGAGCCTCCTAAGGGATTGCGCGCTAATATCACCAGGTCCTACTTACAAGTAACGTCGAAATTGTATTTTCCACGGTGTCGATAGTTTTGCGAATATAATTGTATTGATATCAAACTATGCTTTTTCTTTTTAACAAACGCATGTAGGATCCCATATCCGAAGAGGAATTTTTCGAAACGTCGAAGCAAATCGAAAATTTCAAGAAACTTTTATTTTGCCTATGCTTCTTCCATGCGATCGTACAGGAACGAAGAAAGTTCGGTCCGATCGGTTGGAACAATCAATATGAATTTAACGAGACCGATCTCAGAATCAGTGCTCTGCAATTGAAAATATTTTTGGATCAATACGAGGACGTCCAGTTCACTGCACTGAAATATTTGACGGGTATCAAAACGTAACGAATCGAACGAGTCGTTTTCAAGTATCACCTTAAAGATGATTATTTTTTATTTTCAAGGCGAATGTAACTACGGTGGACGTGTAACCGACGAATGGGATAGGAGAACGTTAACGACAATTTTACGGAAATTCTATTGCGAGGAATCGGTAACGATAGAAAATTATTCCTTCGATGAAACTGGTATCTATTATGTGCCGCAAGTTGATAAGCACGAAGAATTTCTGGAATACGTTAAATCGCTCCCTATGACAACCACTCCGAGTATTTTCGGAATGAACGAGAATGCGGACATTATAAAGGATCAGCAGGAAACACATTTGATGTTTACGTCGCTTCTCACTACGCAGGTACAACGCGAAACAAAGAAATCGAACGTAAAAGTTTTATCGTAGTTTAGAATTCGTTATAATTTTACTTTGACGTTGCTACAGGAATCGGAAGAAGTAAAGGTAAGTTACGTTTAATGAGCAAAATGAAACACGAAGCGTATTAATTATACTTTTTTCTTTTTTTCATTGCGTGCGCTAGATAAAGAGATTAAGGAGTAAGGTAAAATTAAGTATTAACGTGTACAGATCTTAGAAACGATATCGATTTTCTTCTAATGACCGACGTTAATAAATGTGATACGTTTTTTACACGAAGGATACGGCAGAAACCGAAGTAGATACGGGAACATTGCCAGACGATATAGTTTTCGCTGTCGCCAACGACATTTTGACGAAGCTACCCGACGATTACAATCTGACGGATGCACTGGAGAAATATCCTACGTTGTACGAAGAAAGCATGAATACGGTATTGGTTCAAGAAATGGGAAGATTCAACAAGCTGCTACAAACGATTAGGAACAGTGTCGTGAACGTTCAGAGAGCGATTAAAGGTATACGATGTTATGTTCGCGCTTCGACGACTCTTTCATGGTATCGTGAAATTGACCTTAGGTCTTCTGATCATGAACCCGGACCTCGAAGAGGTATATACGTCGATAATGATAGGAAAGATACCGGAAATATGGATGAGAAATTCTTATCCCTCGTTGAAACCACTTGGCAGTTATATTCTCGATTTCTTGAGAAGATTGACTTTCCTCCAGGTTTTATCGTCTGCATTCAATTTTACATGCATATATATATATATATATATATATAAATATCCATTTACCAACGACGATCATTTACAACGACGTTAATTGTTTCTTCCGTTCGACTAACGTAGACTTGGTACGAGGAAGGTGCGCCAACAACGTTTTGGATATCTGGATTTTACTTCACCCAAGCATTTCTTACCGGTGCTCGACAAAATTATTCGAGAAAGTACAAGATTCCTATAGATTTGTTAATATACGATTTCGAACCATTGAAAGAAACGATATTCGACGTACCTCCTGACGATGGGGTTTACGTTTACGGATTCTTTCTCGATGGGGCTCGTTTCAATATGACGACTATGAAATTAGACGAATCCTTGCCAAAAATTTTATACGAAAATGTACCTTACGTAAGTGATCTCGCTCGTTAAAAAGCGCAAAGAACGTTATCGAAATGATATATACGATTCGTATCATGCTTTAGATATGGTTCATTCCGAAGACGAAGGATGAAGTACCGGAGAGAAATACTTACGTTTGTCCGGTTTACAAGACGGCGGAGAGGAGAGGTGTACTTTCGACGACTGGACATTCGACGAACTTTGTAATCGCCGTATGGCTCCCGACGGAACTTTCATCGGAGCATTGGATTCTCAGAGGCGTTGCCATGCTATGCCAATTATCGCATTAACGGAAACGGAAAAGGGGATCACTAGGCTTCTATAATCCTCTCTCTCTCTCTCTCTCTCTCTCTCTCTATCTTTTTAATAAGTATGCGCGCGCGTGTATGTTAAGAGCGAGCGAGAGAGAGAGAAGCAAAAAGGAGAGGATTGAAGGCCTTGAAAGAAGCCTTCAATTTTGTTTACACTTCATTCATGCACAATCACGTAGACGTAACGTTGACCGTCTCTAACGACGAAGAGAATTCACGCGTAAGAGTGTACCCGAAGCGACGATATGGATTTTATCGACAATTAAAAATAGCCTTTGCTGCTTCACACTTGACGTCCTTCGATCGAAACATCGTGCCTCTTTCTTTTCTCTCTACCTTCTCAAGAACGACTACTTATATTCTCTCTATACCACGTTTTTCTTTTTCTTTTTTTTTATTTATTTATCTATATAGTTACTATATAAGAAATAGTACGTTTTCCGAAGGAGTATGCGCTTCGCGGTGATTGCCGGTGCACAATGCTTCTCCGAAAATATCGGATATGACGATTGGAAAATATCGGAGAGAATTCGTATTTTTCAATACGCACGGGCAACTTCCGATGAAAATATTGCAAAAGGTAATGCGTCGGTGAGACGATATCCCTATTTTTCTCTCAGTCTCTTTCTCTACATTCGAAAGAGGATATTCGGGTTCGCGTTGGAACATCAAAGCCATCGTTCGAAGGAGCCGAATCGAGCGCGCGAATCGAACGGAACGGCTTTCCATCGTATAAACTCAACATTTTCATGCAAGCTCCATCCAACTAAATCCAGCCGTCCCCGTTCGACGAATAAACTCGCACACGAGCTTAACTTATCCCCCCCACCCCCGGTGTGCGGAGAACTCATCGAACTAGGCTCACAATTCACATCGGAACAAAACGAAGCTTTGTTCGATCGGTCGACGTCGTAGGGCTATCGACGAATTATACGTTAAAACCTACTGAAATCGATACTGAAATCTTTCAGTCATTCCGATTCACAGAATCCGAACTTAATCTCGGCGGAAAGAAAAGCGATGAACGTACGTACGAACGATTGATGAGTCGAAAGGAAAAAAGCTCGATTCGATTTCATCCACCAAATTCGTCCTTTTCGATTAGTTCTCACCTCTATAGGACTATACTTCTTCCTTTCTCCCATATCGTAAATCTTAGTAGGACGGTCGATCCGTGTTAAAGACTTTTACCGTGAAAAATCACTAACGTGATCACTCGTTGAGTCTCATGAACTATCGAAAGGAGATAAAATTTGAGGGAAACGTTACGCTGAGGGTTTATCTTTATCCAAGAGAAGAGTAGAGAAGAGGAGGGAAGGGAAGGGAAAGGAAGAAAAGAGAAGAGAAGAGAAGAGAAGAGAAGAGAAGAATGAGATTGTTTCGATATCGATCGCAATAAACATAAATTGAACGTAGTTGAGCTTGATATTCTATCCGGTATAATGATTAAAACTGCACATTTCTCAATTTGTGAATTAAATTTTCATCAAAATGATATCTAATGGAAAATACGACATTTATCAAAGGAATACATCGTGTTGTAATTAAAACTCATCTATGTTCCATATCGCAAGACCTATCAAATTTAATTGATATTAAATATTATAACGACTCGACTGGCGATCGCGTTCGATTCATCGAAACAATGATCACCTTGCTTTTCCAGGTAAAACGTGAATTCTTATGCAAATCGTTATCGTAAATATTGCAAGGGGATATCAAGAGGGCAAAGGCAGGTGCAGGAGAGATTTCGAAGGCGAGGCGACGTATACATACAGCGTCCATGAGATGCTGTACAGAGAGAGAGAGCGAGAGAGAGCGAGAGAGAGAGATAGAAGAGCCGCGGGCGTCGTGGCAGCATCGAGGTGGAGGAAAAGTGGGTGGCACGTGTGTGTGTGTGAGTCGGGGCGTGTGTGTGTGTGTTACCTCGGTGGCGGCACCCTGTCTACCCGGACCGAGATCGCCGGAGGCTCGTTGCCTAGCGACCCCGTATTGATCTCTCCCCGTATCTCGGCTTTTCCCCTTTCTCGCTCGTCTCTCTCTCTCTCTCTCTCTCCCCCTCTCCCCCTTCCTCTCCTCATCTATCTCTCATACTCCAGCTTCTTCCCTCTTTCTCGTCCCCGTCTCGTTAATCTTCGTCCTTTCTCCTACGTCCCTTCTACAAAACGATATTCCATCATTCTTTCCTTTCGTACCAACCCATTCCACATGATTTTTTCTTTCCTTTCGCTCTTCTCGATGAATTTTTGCATAGACTTTCAGGTGGCCAGGCTTCTCTATGAATGTCTATGTACCTAGATATATTAATGTTAAAGATAGACGACCGTGTTTCGTTGCAAGCCGATTGAAATAGCCGGATATGAAGTCCGAAAAAAAAACTCGATTATCGATAATATTAGTAATTCGTGGCTCCATCGACAGAACGTGCATAAGAATGAAAAATGGGAGAGTATGGGGTTAAGATAGCGTGCGATTAAAATTTGAAATATCTTTCATCGTTTACTTTAAGATAATTTAATAGTTAGAATTGTCTACGTGTTCATGAAACAAAGACTTCGTAGATCGCCCTATTCATCAAGATTTTCTTGTTGGCAATCTTGATTCGTGGTACGTCTATTCATTTTTAATACCCTATTGAAATCGGCCTGTATATCCATGAATATATATATATATATATATATATATATATATATATATATATATATATATATATATATATATATATATATATATATTCATACAATTAGTCGACAAGCTTAAATCAAATTTCGGATCAAGATAGTTCGCGAAAGGCTATAGAAGACGCACTCTTATGTAAATGATGAGTTCCTTGTTCATAGTTCGACCATATCGTGTCTCGATCGAGTTTCTCCAATACAGAGAGTATCTAAGAAGAGGAGATAATTTGCAATCAGTACGGATCCTAAACGGGGCGTGTCAGGTCATGGAATATATCGCCCGAATGAAAGTTAGTTCCTGATTCGGTGATGCAAAAGGTGAGAGGGCATAGAAAGGAAGGAATTGAAGGAACAAGGGTAGCCTCGAAAACTCACACTTAGAGCCTTCCACCCTTCAGCCTTCCTCAAGCTTTCTCGTTCGAGCAGCTACCAACCTCCGTCCCTCCTCTTCCCCTCTGCTCTTCTTATTGGCAAAGTGACCTTCATCTGAATTTCTTTGTCGCACCTACATTTACCCCTTTGAACCATCGCCAGCAGTCGAAACGAAGAAGGGGTAGAACGAGTGGTAGGGATTAGAAACAACGAACGGGGCATGCTTTTACTTTTTCCGCCTTATATTTGACGAAATTGTCCGTTTGCTTCTGTGACGGAAGGGTAGCGCCATACTCTCTCTCTCTCTCTCTCTCTCTCTCTCTCTCTCTCCGTGTGTCTCTTTTGTTTAATACATACTTTCCTAAAAATGTATTTTTATTCAAGGATTCATTTCCTTCCGATTTCCGGATTGTTAGGAGTATGATGAATTGACGTAGATGATATTATTATTCGTCAAACGAAAGTTCATCGATTACTTCGATCAAATCGTTGATACAGATGGATCACTTGTCTTTTAACAAGCAGAGGTTGCATCAATTTTTTTCGAGAACGAGACAGAAAGCATATTCATTAATTTCTTTTAAAAATATCTTTCTTAATGATATAATAATCCGCATCAAGAAACAAACGAAAAATAACTTAACTTTGACCTTTCTTATGCAATGTCAAGTCTTTGTTAATTTTTTAACAGACTTTGTCTTTTTTTTCATTTTTTGTAAAAGTAAAATAATTAACATTTTAAGAAAAACACTAGTTTCAGACTCAAAGTATCTTATAATAATTAGTTAATATAAACGTTTCTTCTCTAGATATATAAATGAGATGGATATTTACGATTATTACTAGACGAGTATCATTCGTATGGATTAATTTTGGAGGGTGTGATTGGTCGATCGAGTATGCGTTAATTATTAATATTGATCGTTTATTAAAATAAGTTGATTCTCTTTACAATACCACATTAATTTCACAAATTATACACATTAATTAATATCATTTTAAGCAAATTATTGGATATGTCGCAAAAATATTAATTATTACATGCCGTTGTTAATCGAACAGAACTTAATATTTAAAGAAATAATATCTTTATTTTCGGATCTTCAAGAGTGTTAATTAAAAAATAGAAGAACAATAGGAGGCTATATGAGAAAGAAGATATATGAGAAAACAATAGCTGAGCATCGTCGTTGAATAATGGATGAAATTGTACGAAATATTCCGGATAGAAAATCAGGGATAACAATTAATTTAACGATGAAAAAGAGGAGATAGAGGAGGTTAGTCGAGGACGACCATGATCGTGACTGTGGTAGGCATCGACGTCGTGTAGAGTTGGTAGAGTTGGGCTGCGACTGGCTGAGAATGTATGTGACACACCAACCGACGTTGAGTACCATTGATGTTGCTGGGGTGAGATGGTACTGGTAATATCAACAACAATAGCAGCAGTAGTAATAATAATAATAGTGCTAGTAGTAATAGTAAGAGTAGAAGTAGTAGTGGTGGTGGTGGTGGTAGTGGTAGTAGCAGTAGTTTAGTAACAGTAATAATAGTAGTAGTAATAGAGTGGTAGTAGTAATAGAGTGGTAGTAGTAGTAGTGTGGTAGTAGTAGTAGTGTGGTAGTAGTAGTAGTAGTAGTAGTAGTAGTAGTAGTAGTAGTAGTAGTAGTAGTAGTAATAGTAGTAGTAGTAGTAGTAGTAGTAGTAGTAGTAGTAGTAGTAATAGTAGTAGCAGTAGTAGTAATATGCTTGGTCCGGGATGGATGCTGCGAGTAGGGGGAGGTTGCCAAGCAACGTCCGTCCAACCCTAAGCTCTCCCCACTTCTCTCATTTCGTGCTCGACGACTCGGTCGATACAACCGGCCGTTTTCGTCGTACACCCGGGAATTCCCCAATTTCCATTACGGGGGTTCGTACTTTAAGTCCGACCTCCATCCCCCTTTTTCTCTCTTCCATCCCACGCTCACGTCCGATGGGACACTTAAAACGATTGCGAGCTCGCCTCTTTTCTGGCTCTCTTTTCTTCCACATCTTCTCTACTTTTTCCTTCGTAATCTTCTGTTTCTTTTTCTTTCCCTTCGTTCTCATCGTTCTTCGACACCACCGATGAAGTAGTTCTAGCGGTTACTATCGAAGTACCACTCCGTGCCATGGGATACGCATTATCCTTGAAAAAAACATAATAGGAGAGGATGCGTTACTCTCTCTCTCTCTCTCTCTCTCTCTCTCTTGGGAGAGAGAGAGAGAGAGAGAAGAGTGATACGGGGTGGGATATCTTCCACCCTCTGCTCACTTCTTTCTTTCGTGAGATAAACGGATAAAGTTCTTTCAACTCTTTTTTCTTCCCTCGTCCGCGAAACGTACTTACTTTCGATCGTTGTCAAGTGGATAATGCATTTTTATATCATAGAAATGCTGTAAAAGACGACGTAAAATTTTTAACCTACGGTTATGTTACAAAGAAACGTAATTGCAAGTTTCGTTAGTTAAATGATTGGATTAATCATGGATTCGTTATAATTTAGAGTGGAATTTAATAAGGGCAAACGAATATAAAAATAGTGATACATGACCAATCTATTAAAAGACAAAGAAACGAGTTAAGATATAATAAAAGAGTTCACTCACCTTTCCAAATTTTCTTTTCTTTCTTTCGAATATTCTCTTTAATGTTTTTTTGTATAATTTCTGAATCGGTAAGAAACAAAGAGAACGAAGGTAAAGGTATTTACGGATAGAACGAAGAAGGAGAACGGTGAATAAGTGATTACTGACCTCGCTTAACGGGAAAAAGGAAGATAAGGATATGGCAATGAATCGGCGTGTTTTCGACGAGAACCTTCGAGCTTTCTTCCAAGTCACTAACATCGATAAGGCTTTCTTCGTGGCGACACACCAATTGGACAGAGACAACGTTGATTTTGGTCCGCTCTTGGCATTCACCGCGTGCCTTATGAATTTTGAAAAGTTGGCACATGGAAGCCCGCAGTGAACGCAAGGAGCACAGACTCACGAATCCTCTTTCTCTTTTCTTTTCTTTCTTTCTTTCTTTCACTCGGCTTTCGATCGTGCTGACGTCGAAGATGCACTCTTGTCTTAAACTCTGTCCGAAGGATTGCACAGAGACGTGTTCCTAAAAAGTACACTCGAAAAAAGAAAAAAACGTCAATATATCAATCGGATTAAATTATTCGTTCGTCATTATCCCTGAGTATCGCAATGTTTCTCGATCTTTTTCGAATTCGATGGTTAATCCGATCCTTTCGATTAAAAATAACGGCACGATTCACGTTCGTCTAATCGTTCGTCTAATCGTTCGTCTAATCGTTCTAACGGCAAACTATTCAACGAATTCTATTCAAAGTTACACCTTTCCTTACTTTCACACCGATTCCCAACGACAACGATTACGAACAAGATTCGAGAAAACCCATCAGTTATTTTATTTATTCTTCCCGGATAATCGAATTCGATCTCGAGGCAGGTAAATTATACGAGAATGACGGCGAAATACGAACGCGCACTTCTCCACTCTCTTCGACACTCCGAAGTTCCGATAGTTTCGTTGACGTTATATCGAAGTTCCGCACGACACATTGATTCTATTCCGTGACGAGCGAATCGACAAATTTACGGTTGATGAATGTGCGCGCGCGTGCTCCCGTGCGATCTTAGAGTAGTTAATATAATAGATATAAAGAAGAAAACAAAGTGGGTGAAATATAATGAAAAGTAGAGAAAAGGATGGTAAAAGAATGTGAAGAGAAAGTAAGAGAGAGAAAAAGAAAGAGAGAGAAAGAGGGAGAGGGAGAGGGAGAGAGAGAGAAGAGAGAGAGAGGGACGTTTTACGATGAGCGTCGCAATGTGAACTGAGCTTGATGAACGGCCGATCTATACTATGCAACGATATCGTACACGCTCACCCTTGTGGACCCATGATCAGGGGTGTAGCGATGACATTGGAGGGGATGGGGATCGTCAGTCCCACCATAACTTATTGCTTATTTCGCGGAGGGTGTTCGACCCCGTGCTATCCTGGCCCGGGGGTTAGGGGTGATTTGAGAAAGGGAAGGAGAGGCGGAGAGAGAGAGAGAGAGAGAGAGAGAGAAGAGGGTGGGAGCAGCTGACGTTGGGGTTCTATTGTCTGTAGATATTCGCATAATCAAGAAATCCACCCTCCTCTACAGTTTTTCAGACGGTCTGAAAAAGGAACATATGGGATACCATAACTAATATCGCCGATGACTCTGATCGATGATTTCGAGTTCGACCATGGGTTATCTATGCTTTTCAATCGGATCAAATAATATGCGAATATTACGGTTAGAGGGGCGGTAGGATTTTTATAAAAAAAAATCCTAATGACGGTAAGAAACAATTTTAGTACGAAATGAAAATGATTCGACCGATGTCGAGAAACAAATAAATCAAAATATCTTTTTTTCTGGATACGGAAGGGATGTATCTTTTAGAGGGCTCCGAGAAGGATGATCGTAGGATCTGGAACGTAGAATCTACTCGGAAACAACGTATTTCATCCGAAAAGTTAATTCGTCTATCTCTCGTGGAAATGAGGAAGGAGGAAGGGAGAGAGAGAGAGAGAGAGAGAGAGAGAGAGAGAGAGAGAGAGAGAGAGGGAGAGGAAGAGGGAGAGTGGGAGAGGGAGAAGGAGAGGAAGAAAAACGGAATGAGAAGGACGTTGTTGGTGGTGGCAATGACGTTGGAAGGGATGAGCAGGGTGGATGGGTTCCACGACACAAAGGAACATTCCCTCGAAGGGCCGGAACTTCGTCTGCCCAGAACTGTGGGTCACGGTTACTTCTAGGAGGCGTTACGTCCATCGATTTAAACTCTCGTCTGTTCTACCCTTCACCCCATGCCACTCCAGCCTAGCCTCAGCCCCAGCCCCAGCCCCTCTCCCGCTCTTCCTTCCCCGTCTCTGGCCGAACGTTCGACTCTCGTACGACCGGGAGATAGGAAGAATTTAATATTGAGTTATTTAAATGCCTCTGAAATACTATCGATATCGACGATACCGACGTTACTCGAACTTTCCAGAAATTTCATACTCGCACGGGCTATGATTATAAAGAAAAATACATGTTCGATTCTCGAGGGAGAGCTTTGGATTAATTAATTTTTATTACAACAACTTTTTATGGAAATAATAAAGGGATTAAACATTTCAATCGAAGGTGATAAAATGTAGGATAACTAGAAAAATTCAAATTTTTAATAATGCGATATACAATTTTTCCTAGACTTATCCAAAACGAGAAGAATCGATATCGATGATCGAACGAAAATTTTCGTAAAAGATCGCGTTTTCGTTCACGAAATCTTGATATGTTTTTACCAGCGAACGAGTTTTTACCACACTTCGTGCGATTGACGGAATCATCGATATTATAATGATTAAAACATGGTTCAAATTTTTTTCGGGGAATTTCAACGTTTCATATATAGATTAAAGACTGTAAGCTGTAAAAGAGAGAAAGGGATCGGTATCTAGATAGCAAAGATTTATGTTCAAGAATATCAGTAAAGATGACGCGTAGTTCGAATATCAAAGTCACGATATTAATTTCGTATCGAAGGGTAAGCTCTAATATTGTTAAAGAAATCAAAAGATAGAGAGATAGAGATAGAGATAAAGAGAGAGAAAGAGAGAGGAAGAAAGATATACGGGCAAGAAATTACCTCACTCTTTTCACTTAAAGTCAAGCAGGTGTCGAAGACGTCGTAACCAATCCTTAGAAGACAAACGAATTGAATGGATTTGCCCTTTCGCGTCCTGCTCCGAGATTCTCGTGACGTAATCGAGCACGTGTACTCCGTCATGTACCCTTCCCAGGTGGGGTCGAAAACGTCACGGATACCAACCCCCTCCCCTTCTCTCTTCTTCGGTCTTCTCTCCTCTCCTCACTTCAGGAAGACACGCCCTCTCCATCGATCCTGTTGAACCCTCCTTCATTCATGAGAACTCTGGTACCAGGGCGACGAACCGCATGGTTCTACCTGGTATCTGGAACAAACGGACGATTTTCCTTGAGAACGAGGCTAAAGCCCGGCCTTCGTGTCCTCAACGGAGGAGCACTACGGCGCGCCAAGACGTTTGGTTAGTAGTGCTTCGTTAATCGGATCCCTCAACGGATCTCTCGGAATTTGTATTCTCATACTTGAATTTTTAAGCGATTATTAATTGATAGTACTTTGGAGAAACGATATTTACTTCTTACCTATGGTATCTTTCAACGAGGAAGGATCTTTATAGATCTTTCGACATCGTTAGTTCGTCTATATCGCCCCAGTTTGATTCTATTGTTTCGGAACTTTTTTGACATAATAACGATTGGATATCGCCGCGTATAGTTCGAACGTTCGAAACACCGGTTATAAATAGGAACTCGCTCGAGGAACCCTCCGTCCGAGCTCGTCAGCTGATCACATATTGACAGTTCGATAAGTTGCCTCGAATGCAACGTTCAATCGTCGAAACTGCTATTCGTACAATTAGTCGCGCCTAGGTGGACGAAGAGTCAAACGTTATTAAAGCCTCTAGTGGAAGTAAAAAGTTGTTAGAAAAATGATATATGAATGCGAATCGAAGGTAGAGCTTAGGAAGTACTTCGGCGCAGGCATAAGGAGGAATCGCGAATGCTTAAGCTTAGACTCTACGAGGGAGGAGGAACAATAGTGATCGAAGATTCGATTCGGTTTACGCTAGGAAGTCGATAGCTTCGTGACAGAAAATTACGAAAATGGTAATTAGGAAGGTAACGGCGACGTGACGACTATGCGGCTTATTCATACTTCGTAGCCATGGCGATCCTGCACTACTGATAAAACAACAGTACACACCGTAATGTGCTTACGCGGAATAGGGGGAAAACACGTTGCTTACCGGGTGTCACGAAAATCGGTACACATTGTGCGACAGACGGTGTCAAAGTGAACCGCCAAAACGGAAATCTTTCCTACGAATCATTGAGTCTTACTACTTAACTAACGAACGTACGAACCGAGCGTTCGATGGCAAGGAATTGCGTTTCTATCGGAGGGATACTGCGTTAATTGGGTGAAATGTAATTACGAATAAGTAACAAGTTTTTCTGTAAATCGAGGAGAAAAATTCCGATAGCTCGATGACATATGGTCGTATTCGCGATGACATAAATCGTTTTCCTAGAATCTCGTATCTGGCCATATGGTGCGTTATCCTAGATTCGAACGAAAACTAACAAATACATAGACTTGTAAAAATATTCGTACGACGGTAACACGTTAGACGGAGTTAGGATTAAGACGGCGCAGGATCGATCAGTTCGATATTAATCGAGTAATACTATTTCGCATGAAAAATTCAAATTTTTGTCGAGATTTTAATAAAAAGATATAAAACAAAAAAAAACAAACAAAAGAAAACACAGAACTTTTCGCACGATCGTATCATCAACCGATCGAATTTGACGTACGAGACACTAAAGATATTTGATAATGATATTGATAAAAGTAACGCTATATTTTTTTTTTTTTTTGGGGGAAATTATCGCGTTCACGTCTCACGATCGACCGTCGCTTACGTTTTTTCTTAACAATGGATCCTATTACGAGAGAAATAAAAATCTCAACGGATTCTGCAACGCGAATTGAACGAAACTCGATGGATGATTTACCTTAAGAAAGATCTCCTCCAGATGAATCCTTCGACGATCTTCGTTATCAGCTGCCGATGATTTCTCTTCTTTTTTCTCGATCACCTTTCGAGTAAAACGTAAATCAAGACTTGGAGAAAGGAAGGAGAGAAGAAGAGAGAAGATAAAGTAGGGAGGAAGGATGGATATAAAGAGGGATATAAAATATAAATCTTCTCGCGATACGTCTTCTCCATTTTTCTCTCTTGTTAACGTTAATTTTTAATGGATATTATCCGATCGACTGGTCGATCTCTTCTTCTCAGACTTGTCAAATTCTTCAAATTTGTACGTTCCTTTGGTCCCACGATTGCAGTAACGTTGAGAGAGATAAAAAGAGAAAGAGAGAGAGAGAGAGAGAGAGAGAGAGAGAGAGAAAGAGAGAGAGAAATAGATAAATAGATAGAAAGATAGATAAATAGATGATAGATAGATAGACGGATAAATAAGCGGAGAAGAGAAAGAAAGAGAAATCGTAGGGATCGAAAGAACTGGGACGTTTGTCTGAGCGGCGAGCACGAGAAGCAACGGAAGCAGAAGAAGGTCCAGACCCGACGACGATGACGACGAGGTGCCGATGAAGAAGAGAAGAGGAAGAAGAAGATGAAGAAGGGGGCGCAGCAGGATGCGCCGTTTTGCGTAGCGAGCGGTGTTGTTGGTTTGATGGTCGCGGGACCACTGCGCCCTCTCCGTCTTCGCCCACCTAGCCCTGCCCCTCGATATCAACCCCCGAGACCCCGCAACGGCCGAGGGATCGACTTGTCTCCCTTCTCCTCTGCGTTGTTCTCTCTCTCTCTCTCTCTCTCTCTCTCTCTCTCTCTCTCTCTCTGACACAGGCGCAACACGCGTCCACACACACGCGCACACCACCAGATTCTCTTTCTCCCTTTCTCGCTCGCACTTTACCCCCACCAAAGCGATCACGTAGCAGCTTACCCTCTTACTCTTCTCTCGCGAGAGAATGCTGGCCTCGAACTCCGCTACGGTTCTCTCCTATGTTCATCCGAAAACGTTTCTGGTGGGGGCTTGCTGTTGCTACCACCCCTCTCGCGCATTTTCCGCGACAGTTCGGGAATGGCGATGCTGTGCGACTGCTTGCGAGAGAAGCGCAAGCGTCACCCAGAAAATCGAGCCCCTCGTGTGTTCTTTCTCCCTCTTTTACCCCCTTTCTCCCTCTCCTTCTCTCTCTCTCTCTCTCTCTCTCTCTCTCTCTCTCTCACGCTAATAGTCCTCGTATCCCGAGCCACTTCAGGATTCCTCCCCTTCTATTTCCTCCTCCTCTTCCTCCTCCTTCTCCTCCTCCTCCTCCTCCTCCTCCTCCTCCTCCTCCTCCTCCTCCATCCCTCTTCTTCTTCGTCTTCTTCTTCTTCTTCTCTCTTTGTTTCAGCTTCGTCTCCCTCTGTTTATCGTACGTTCGTCTTCGTCAGGTGAATACGAACCTACAAATTTCCCTATCTTCGTTCAAGGGCGTGCGATCTTTCTCTCTCTTTCCCTCCCTCTCCCTCTCTTTCTCTTTCTCCCTATCTCTATCTCTCTCCAACAAGAAACCTTTGCGTTGGACATCTCTCTCTTTCTCTTTCGAACGATTCCTCCCTCCCTTCCTATCAATTCTATTCGTTTGACTCCCCCCCCCCTCTCTCTCTTACTCTATCTTTATCTATATTATCCATATTATTTATAAAAAGGAAGGATCGATAAAAAAAGGTATTTACTAAAAACGTTACAAAGTTCGTCACTAAAGAAAACTATCGAGAAAGTAATTTTGTTGCTTCGTATAGGGGTCGTTGATGATTATTCTGCTATTTTTTTTCTTTTTTCTTTTTTTTCTAATTAGACATTAGTACGGTACGATAAATAATTCTTTTGTATTCTTTTATCTCCGTTTTCCTTTTTCTCGTATTCTCGTCAGCCTTCGATAGATATCCTCACTCCAACCCCCTGGGTTACCCAGAAACGAAATTCCACTCGCCATTCTACTCGTGTCCTCCGTTCGGCTTCGAATTCTGGCCGCGTACCCGACGATCCTCGGATACAAGGTCTCCGACGATGAGTAGTATTTCGATGGAGAAACGGAGATGATAAATTTATATTTGTTCGATACACCTCGTTCACGAATGCCATCGTGATCCTGTTCGACCAACGGAAATAGCTACGAAAAAAAGATAATGCTCGATTACTTCTTTTTGCTCACCGAGGACAATCGATTCGATTCGATACGTTTATGAGAAAAAATTCTTTACGTTTTGATTTTTTTCCTTTCTTTCTTTCTTTCTTCTTCTTCTTTTTTTTTTTTCTTTTTCTTTTTAATCACGAGAACATAAAACGACACGAAATGTTCCGATTATAATGATCTTTCCGTTCGAAACACGGACTTCTATTTATGAACGTTATACTGGCTCGAATCGCGAGTATACAACGGATCGTATAAGTTTCGGTATACGAGCCCATTATCCACATTTGATACATGTACGTTATATGTCGTACGTGGTTTGCCGGTAACAATGTAGGTACACTTTGTAGTGTGTTCTTGTGGGATATTCATAGCGTATGGAAACATAAATTTCCATGCGAAATCAAATTTTGACATAGTTCTATCAAAAGCGCGGTCAAGATTTGTCTCCTTGACGTTGCATTAAAAAATTCAAATACTTTCGTTTCCATCGACGAGCATTTGAAATGTATTTTTTAAACGATTTTTAAAACAATCGAAATATTCTTTGAAAAGTACGTTATTAACTATAGACGTTCACTTACGGTTCGCCGAGCGTAAAGCTTGATTATAACTTTACGGAAGTAGGAAGCAGGAAGTAGGTGGTGTAAAAAATGACGATGGTGCAAAAACACCGTACTTGAGATCCCATGGGACAACTTCTGGCTTGTTGAGCCTCCTCGGTGTTATAAATATGTATTAGAGGTTTGAAGAACGTCTCGCACGGAGCAACTCTGCTCCTCCATTTCTCGTATAAGAAGCAATTCGTACGAAGATTACGTCCGTGGGTACAATGTTAAATGTCCCGTACAAAACATAAACTTATGAAAGAATAATGAGGAAATATATTTTACTATTTTTCTTTACCTCGAATAATGAGCTATCTTTCGTGGTTTTATTTTTATGGTAGAGAAAAAATGATCGACAGAACTTGGGTAGCATAAAATTGCGATGTGAAGATCAGTAAACGCTAACTACGTAAGCGGAATGAGCGTCTAATAGTCACCTGCTGTTAGATGACCGGAATCCCTGTGGCTCCAGCAGAGAGAAGAGGGAGAGAGAGAGAGAGAGAGAGAGAGAGAGAGAGAGAGAGAGCCAACAGGATTTGTGTATCCAGGGGATAAACACTTTGACGGTAGGACAACAAACGTATCCTTCGGATGCGACTGGTACCGGCTACAGTTATCCGTGTGCCATCAAACAGGAAATTAATTGCGGTGGCTCTCGAGTATTCTCTTACATAGCTTCCGCCACTAATCGTAAAGTTTCGAAAGTAAAACTTGCAATGTTTTGTTTTTTTTTGCATCCATCTAACGAGATCGAGAATGCACCAGTAAAAACAACATCTTTCAGAGAAAGATTTCACGGAAAATGGATGGTGTTCGGTAACGAGTGGGCCACCGATTCGTGACCGCTGGCAGCGATCCAAGCGAGCTGCACCTACCATCAAAAGGATTATTTTGTATGTTTAAATTAAATTGCCGGAAGCAAGGACCCGTTGTCGTGGTTGGCTTGGCAGAGGTGACGATTGCCATGTCGAAAAGGGAATTGGCTCCGAGGTTTTGGCCAATTCCGAACGATCACGAAATTCTCTCTATGTCCCGCTATTGGTTTTCTTTTTCTTTTTTTTTTTTCCCCCTACGAAACCACCGATCGCTATTCGATACAACGTCTACTGACTTATCCGAAAACGTTCTTCTTTTAGAATGAACCTCGTCGATTACAATTTCCACGGAGAAATTTCCACGGAAGATGAATCTTTTTGAACACACGTGAATGAAGCGCAAAAAACTGTTGATAGAGAGTACATATCACGTGGGTCGATAAAATTCGGGCCATGGCCTCTTTGAAAAGCCCTGGATCCCCACGACGGAAATGGACTAGACTTTCGTAGAGATGGCTGCGTGCTACGAAAATGATGTAGGGGTGGAAGGAAGAAACAAGGAGGAGTCTGTGGGGAAAGACGATGATAGCGAGTGTATCGGGGTAAAAGAGAACCGAGGGGGTGCTACGAGTAGGGAAGACGGAAGAGAGGGTAAGGGGAGGGGAGATAAAAACTACGAGTCATCCGATAGAAAAGAGATCAGAGGGAAAAAGCAAGAGAGAAACAATAAAATAGGGGGAAGAGAAGAATAGCAGGACGGTGAGTGTGACGGAGTTAAGAAGGAAAAAAGAGAGCATCAGAATTTGAGGTGGTAAAAGGATGGAAGATATCAAGAGGAAGAAAGATGAGGAGAGCGGGAGAGAGAGAGAGAGAGAGAGAGAGAGGGAGAGAGAGGGAGAACGGGCCTGGGGAAGGAAGAGGTGGAATAGAGGGGTAGTGAAGAGCACGAGCTAGTAAATAGAGGGATGAGAAGAGAAAGAGAAGTACGATCCAACAAACGATGGAAAGAGAGAAAGAGAGCGGGATGCTGGGGTCGCTAGGCAACCCCCATGAACCGGGAGAGGTACACCCTTATTGCCTTTCCAATTTTGGTGGTTCCCATGCACCTATCCCCACTCGTTCCGCGAGCGATACCGACTGTCAAGGCTGCATTTGGAGCTCGACATTCGGACGAATCGATAAAATTCTAACCTGCGTGTCCATTGTACTTTTGAAACCATCGTCACAATGATGTCGTTACTTCCGTTAGCTATACGAACGAGAATCTTCGATAATAAATATGTTTGATTCGTCAACGATATTTTTTTCCTTTGATCGTAGAAAAAATGTATTCGACAGTTGAAATATTTTCTTTTCGAATATAGGAACATTATTTACATTCGAAAGAGAATATAGATCGTGGATGAGCGAACCTATGTTACTTACATCTCACTGAAAGCATTTCTTTCGGTCAAAGTACATTGGCACGAGGGACCAGGGCCAAAAGTGAGGAAGAATGAGTACGGAAAAAGAGAAAACGAGCGTGGATGAGATCGTCGAGTTTGTTCCGAGGGTGAAAATCCGTCGAGACTCCTGGCGTCACACCGTCTAGCATGCTCTCACTCGTGGGACGGCGACCTCGTGATTGCTCGCAAGAGAGGGGAAGAAAGATAAAATTTTGGATCAGCTGTAGGTTTTCTCTACTACGGGCTAGGACATCCGACAACCTTCTCTTTACCGAATCGCCCGGGAATGGATCCCTGCTTATCGTTCGACCGCGCCGCTGGCTAAAGAAAAACACTCGAGAAAAATTATTACGTTCGATCCTTTACGATCGCAGCTGTTCGTTTCTTTATCGCTTTAGGCTGATATTCTAAGCGGTTTGTATTATTGGCTCTTTCAAAGAAATACATAACATGGTACTTCGTAAACAATCATATATGGGAATTTCGCTTGGAGTCTTAACCATTGAATTGTATTTTACCCATTTTCTCAAACTAAGACAGACCATGCAATTTTATTAGACATAAACTTATATATATATATATATATATATATATATATATATATATTATTATTCGATTCGATTTGCATCTTTCTTCATTTCCGCGGTTATTGCGATGAAAGCTTTATTCGTAACAATGAAAAGTTATCTCCTTTCATCTCTCGCAACGTTATATATAAACACGTAATAACGATAAGAAACATCCTTGATAATGAGCTTCCGAGAGGGCGAGGTCACAGAGAATAGCCGTTCTTCAATATCGGGTTTCATTCCGTCTAAACATCCCTGGTATCCCGTAGTTTAATTTGATTCTCGAAAACATCCTCGATCTCTGCGCGTTTCTCATTACTCTCTTTCTCTTTCTCTCTCTCTCCCTCTCTCTCCCTCTCTCTCCCTCTCTCTCTCTCTCTTTCTTTTTCTGACGAGTTTGCGCGAGCATCTCGTTGGCGTCGAAAAGAAATTCACCCACACCGCTATACAGTTTATAACGGAATAGCAGTCGTCTCGTTTTAGAATGTGGGGATTTAATTAAACGACGAAAATCAGAAAATAAGGAGATGGGTAAAAGAAGACCAAAGGAAGAGATAGAAAAGAAAGAAGACGAGGAAATAGAAGACGCGAAGCTTCATAACGAGAACGCGAGAAGAGAAGAGAAGAGAAGAGAAGAGAAGAGGAGAGAAGAGAAAATAGAAAAAGGCAAAAGGGGATGGTTCGGAGGGTGGTGGAGCCCTTTCGTTCGTTTCGCACCCATCCATCGATCGATAATGCGATCCGGCAAGGGTGCACCGAACGAATCGGAGAAATAAGGGCTGCTTCCTCCGATGTTGGCTGGTGCTCCTCTAGCGGGAGTCTGGGAGAGGGGAAGCAACTTCTCTCTCTCTCTCTCTCTTTCTCTTTCTCTCTGTTTTTCTCGACTCCACCCTCACCTGTCGGCTAGCAAACGGACTAGGAAGGTGGAGTATATATGCGGCAACGGGCCATCCAGCGCCGGCACCAGCAGCAAGGTTACTCACTTTCCCCGTGCGTACTACCGATCCCTGCGTGAGTACTCGCGCGCGAGCGCAAACTCACACAGCAGGATCACACTTTGGGTGTATGTACTCCCGTACCTAGCGATTACTTGCGAGGATGCGTGAGAGATAGAGATAGAGATAGAGATGGAGATAGAGATGGAGATAGAGATAGAGATAGAGATGGAGATGAAGATAGAGATAGAGATAGAGAGAAAGGGGAAGAGAGTAAGTGTAAGGCTGTGTAAGCGAGAGAGGGAGAGTAAATGAGCGTGAGTAAGAGAGAAAGAGAGTGTAGTTCGCGTTCCAATGAGAGGAGACGCGAAAAGCTCGCTCCATAGACACCACCACCACCACCACCACCACCACCACCACCACCACTGGAAACAGCTATGAGGGAGACGGAAAGGGAGAGAACGGCCGCGGTGGCTGTCGGCTACGGTGGTAGCGATAACCATAGAGGGGTCGCAGATCGATGGAGCGGTGACGTCACAGGGTGCGGGAAGCTGCGTCTCCATGGTGACCGCCAACAGACCCGGCCGCTCTCCTCTCTATCTTTCTCTCTCTCTCTCTCTCTCTCTCTCTCTCTGTTTCGCTCTCTATATTCTCTCCCTCTCTTTTTTCTCTCTCTCTCTCTCTCTCTCTTTCTCTCTTTCTATGGACCGACCAACGGGCTTGAAATTTTATTAAATTTCATTTCTGCCCGCTACATCTCTCCGTTTCTTTCTCTCTCTCTCTCTCTCTCTCTCTCTCTTTGTCTCTCTCTCGCTACCGACTCTTCTTTTCTTCCCCCACGTCTCTTTGTCCTTTCGAGCTTCTCGTTCCATCTCTCTTTCTGTTTTCTCTATCTTTGTCTCTCGTTTTCTCCTTCTCTTCCTACCCTTACACGATAAGCTCGTACTCGTTCGCTCTCGTATTCTCGCTTCTCCACCTCTCCCGGTTTTCTCGTCCCTTTCCATGGGCGCTTTTACGCACGAGAAGAATGCACGTTCTGCTGTTACACCGAGCAAAAGGAGGAAAACAAGAATACGAGCGCGATTATAACGACGAAAAGATATAAAGAATATATATATATATATGTGTGTGTGTGTGTGTATGTATGTATATATACATTTGGCGTTAATTAGCAATTCTTCGTTTCACGTCGTGGCCGTTTTCCGATTTTGTCGATAAAACGATATTACGAACGTCGAGTCGTTTTCCCTTTCCATATGACAACGATCGATCGATCTCTCTCTCTCTCTCTCTCTCTCTCTCTCTCTCTCTCTAATGTTAGGTCGGATCAGTTATTGACACTCGTACTACCAATAAGATACGGCATTTCGATTATAAATAACCGACGTTGTCAGGATCGACGATCCAATTTGAAGTTTATTTAAATTGTGTCATATCTGAGAAATAAATGAAAATAAATGATGTAAAGCGCGAAAATAGTACAAAAATTATCCATCTCACAGAAATGTATCTATCTACGGGCAGCGAAGGAAAGATGATTTTGATAAGAAAAGAAAAAGAAAAGGTAAAAAAAGACGTAATTAAGGCAACAAAGAGAAGATTGGTTATCGGCCTGGTATCATCGATTAAAACTTCCGACACCCGTTACGATCTTCTCTCGTTTTCTCGGAAAGTTGGACCATTCTTTCTCGGTTCGTTCCCTTTTTTCCTTATCGTTGTTCCATCGAACGGAATATCGGCTCCTTTCAAAAAAGCTGGAGCAAAAATTCACGAGAGCCGCTCTTTTCAATTAAGAAGAACGCCCGATGAATCGATCATACTCTAAAATCTTTCGTAAAACTTCTTTACATCTAACCGTAATATCACGTTTAAATTTTCTGAATATTTTTACGAACGCGACGAAAAGTATTTTAACATGGCGTCTCGAGGACGCCTTTCCTTCGAACGGAAACGTCGAGATCGACGGATAAAGTCATACGAATGGACGAAACGAATAAATACGATGGAAACAATCGGGATATGATTTTAATGCGCCGTCGATCGTGAGAAACTTTTGGTGGACGGGATAAAAGCACAAAATCCGTACGATCGAATTAACGTGAATACTCGTGTATCGAGAGACGACGTAACTCTCAATGCCAACAGAGAATGGCTCTCAAACAACAATTTCGAATTTATTTCAAAATTAATTATCATTAAAGGCCGTTCATTAGTCCAATATTAATAACTCGTTCGATCCTTGAGCAATTATATCCACAATGATTTCGACGGTGACACATCGAGGATGTTGCTATAATTTTTGCGACCACTGTACCTAGACCTCGCTTCGTGGGCAGAACGTTGAAGGGAGTACAGGATGATCCGAGAGAGAGAGAGAGAGAGAGAGAGAGAGAGAGAGAAGCACCTAGAATGAAAAAGGAAAGAGCATACACGCGTAGACTCGCATTAAAGTGAGAAAAAGTGAGGAAGAAAGGTAGACGGAGAAAGAGAGAAAAATACAGGGGTCTGTGGCTGGGCTTGGTGGAGGAATATAGGGGAGGGTGAGAGCGAGAGAGAAAGAGAGCTGTTGCCGCTCGGTGAGTTGCCCGGTGAGGGGGTGTGTTTGGTCCGGGAACTCACGGTGATGCTGTATTGATCCGAGTGCACGAGCGGAGCTAAAGTAAGCCGAGGCTGGTAGAGCGTTGCCTTGGCAACTCCGTCCCTCATCCCTCAGGACTTTCCAGCGGTCGGACCAACCCTTCGTACCGAAAACCACCCCCGAACCACCCTCTCTCTCTCTCTCTCACACATACACACACACACACACACACACTCTCTCTCTCTCGTTTCGTTATCTTTTCTTCTTTCCATCTTTCCCAACGCTTTATCAACGACTCTCTCCTACGTAGGCCGATCTAGAGGTGTTAAACGCAAAGCGTACGCAGAAGATACGCACACTATCCATGAAAAATCACGCCCACGCCTAAACGCACAAGTTATGCACAAACGCGTTATATATTTTTGTCCAGAATTGCCCCTTCCAGAATCCTTCGATACGCAGTTTTTCTTTTGGATTTACGGAAATAATCTCGTCTCCAAGAGGAAAAGAGAGAGAGAGACAGAGAGAGAGAGAGAGAGAGAGAGAGAGAGAGAGAACACGATAAGCCAACCCCTACTGGTCGTCCTACGAGAAGGCTAGCAGTCTCCACCTTCGCGTTTAGGTACGCGACGTTGCTCGCGGTTCTTCTCCTCCCACATGGGCCACCACGCCGTCGTACCCTGTGTGTTACGTCGCAATTGGCTTCGAGCAGCTCTCTCTCTCTCTCTCTCCTCTCTCTTTGCTTTACCCTTAATCCAGCCCTTTTTTCTTTCCCTACCTTCCTCACGATTATCCGGCCACCTCTCCTTTTGATATAACGACGAAAATCTTATAAACGATCGTTGTCGTGTTACGGAACAAGCTAGAGATAAAGTTTCACGAAATTTCAAATTATGTTTCTCTCGAGCTTCTTCTTCATGATTAAAATGACCGATAACGAATAGTACCTCGAGTACTCGAATTTTAATGAAATTGATGATGCTGCAATGTTAAGAAATAGAATTGTAAAAGAGCGATCGCTCGGTTAGATGGAAATATCATAAGAACGTATTCGTTGCGAATGACGACCCCTCGATAGTCTCGTGTACGCGACAGATGCAACGAACAATATGGCTAGGTTTAACGCGCGCGCGAGACCCGTCGGTTTTGATTCCAGCATTATTATGCCGACGAGGCGATCAGGTATAACACGCACAACGGAATGCGTCAGCTGTCGATCCGCGCTCGTAGTCCTCGTTACAACTGTCTCCTCTTCTAGCCCTACGTCGTTCCTGCAAATTGATATGTCATGTTATAACACGTCGTTCCATATCCTGTTTCCCAATAATTAAGTATACTCATTCGAGAACTATGATACAACTCGAACCACTTTGATAATTCTTTCGGGTTTTTTATCGAAAGATTTAACAAAGCATAAAAAGTGTTTGGTTCGACGATGAGCAACGGACTTATCGCGATTCTACGTCGAACCTGACTTCGACGAGTCAGTCATATTTTTTTTGTTTTTTTTATCGTACGAAAATAATATAACTTTTATATCCCTGATCTGAAAACGTTGAGGTGTATGCCCTACGCGTAAGAAATTTCATTTGAAAATCGTTCGAAGGAAGGAACGATGTGGATCGATTTTTCGATACTTCTCTTTCGCAATTTAAGGACGGGAAAAGTGGATCGAATTTTTTCTTTTTTTTTTTTTTTTCCCTTTCTTTTTTGTATCCATGTATCCAAAGGGTAAACGCGACAGATGTTTCACGACTTTGAAAGTTGCACGAACATACGACAGAGTACGCCAGGTATTGGTCCAGTCCAGCATCTTCCCCGACTCTGATTCTCCCTTTAGGAGAAACGACGAACTAAAACGGGGTAGTTTTGGACGCAATCTCTGCGCAGGACGTCCCAAACAATAAACGCGTGCGTGCTCGCGGAAACGGCATCGCTACGTTTTCGCAGAATAATTTCGTTAATAAAGATAATTATCCTATATCGATACACTCCCCTCTCGGAGAATCGTAATGCGAAAAGCGATCGTACGATCTCATAGATAAAAATAGAAATCAAATAAAATCGAGGGAGAAAGAGAGAGGGAGGGGTGAGAGAGAAAGGGATATTTTTGTTGAGGATCTAATCAGGGCTGTCGCGTGTCCTTCTACGAAAATAAAATGGCAGTGATTTGCGGCGTTGATTACAGTCGAGATTAGTGACATTATCTTAAAACGGCATGATACTCTAGAAGAATATTTTTAAGAGGTTTCATCCTACATTTTATTTTGTAGAAAAGAAAGAGAGAGAGAGAGAGAGGGGAGAGAGAGAGAGAGAGAGAGAGAGAGAGAGAGAGAGAAAGCGAAGATTTCATTTTGCGCTAAGATGGCTTGCTACGCTCTTGTACGGAAAAAATGTTGCTGACTTTCTTCTCGTGATAAGAAGAGTTCGAGGTTCCTGCGAGGTCGCACATGACGGGAAGGCGAAAAGAAAAATAATTGGGTAAGTTTAATAGTATTTTATCGATCACGTCAGGTCCCGTGTCAATGGAATCCCCTGTTAATCGTGTTATATTATACCGACGTAAATTTGTAGATAAGAATATTCATTGTCAAGATCGAGGAAAGTCTCGGGGTTCTTCGGAGAGATGAGGTCGTACGACGGGGAGAGTAGTTCGACCGAGGACGACGATCGTAGAGAAAGTATACCTTCCGAAGCGCATTTACAGCAAGGATCCTGGCAACGTTCAGCGTCTCATCCTACATGGGCTTGGGAACATCGTGCCGCTGTAAGTTGACAAGAGTTTTTAGCGGCACTCGTTTCATAATATTCCATGTGTATTCGTGTCTGATGCATCGACGTTTAGCAGCATCCGTTGGCTCCACCGTCGGCGGCATCCCTCGAATCTATGTACTCCACACCGGGAGTGTCTCATCCGAGCGTTTCCGGTCCGCCAACGAGTTACTCGACCACCGAACATCCAGCGACAGCGGCCGCGGCTGCGGCTGCAGCGGCCGCGGCCGCGGCCGCCCAGGCCGCACCAGGACGAAGGACTCCTTTGGGAGCCGTAGGTCTCGGTGGATTTTATTTTCAACAGCAGCCACAACCGCACGCCTCGTCGAGCGCTTTGTCCGACGAAAATAGGCCCGATCACGAGAGGTAACGAAACGAGAGAATTATTTTCTTAAATTATTATATTATCCTTCCGAACGATCGAAGGGTGTTGCATGGTTTTTTTTTTTTACCATAGACCAGGAGCATCCAGACTCAATTGCCCGCCAAAATCGAAGACCACCCGTCAAGGGAAAAGCGTTCGATTGAATATAAATGCGAGGGAACGTAGAAGAATGCACGATTTGAACGACGCTCTGGATGAACTTCGTTCGGTCATTCCTTATGCTCATAGTCCGTCCGTAAGGAAACTTTCGAAAATCGCCACCCTTCTACTGGCGAAAAACTATATATTGATGCAGGGTAATACTTTTCCAATCGATATCGAAACCAAATGACGTTTATTATGTTAATTTACTGATATACGTACTAACGATCGGTACGCCGTTGGTGAGAGACGATTTATGTTTCTTTTCCTTTTTATTTTTTCTTTTTTTTTTGTTTTTTTAATCGAGACGCGAGACCAAACGATATGGAAAATTTTAGGGAACGCGCTAGAAGAATTAAGAAGAGTGATAGCGGTCTTACAATCGCCCCATGCTCACACCACGGCTTTACCACCTACCCCCGTCTCCTACGATCTTCTTCAAGGATTCCCTGGGAAATTGTTTCAAGGCGTACAGGATATGCAAGGACTTCCCACGGGTGATCCACAAGTCGTAACGTCGGGCGGTCCACCCACCGACGCTACCGTTGCCAGTGGAGAATCGAATTAATATTTTTTTAAAATTTTCCTCGACTCTTTCATAGTCATATACATACGTACATACATATATACATACATATATACATACATGCATACATTGATACGTGCGCGGTCATTGGTCGATCGAGAAACAATTCTATATGTAAATTAGGTTTCGTTTTGATATATCGAAATGATCTTTCGACTCGTGCGAACAAGTTGATCTCTTAATAGAAATATAAATTGATAAAGTAGCGAACTATATGACATAGCGTAAGATTAAGTAAGGGAACGAAAGTATTAGATGATAAGTTTTAATCGTTAGACGGAGTGTAACTCTAACGTAAAATCTCGCGTGAGAAGATGTATTATTTATCTTGTATTTCGATTCTAGGCAAAGCGCAGATAATTTTTCAACGATATATTCGTTCTAAAATTGTTAACGAATAATCGAGAGCACATCGAGGGTTTGGATCATACTATCGTTGATAGCCTTAAGACGAAAGTTAGCGAAAGTATTAATAATTAAGAATAAGAAGTATTTTCTAGTCCATGAAAACCTAATCGAGCAATAAGACGACGTGCGTGATTTGTTCTTTCTCGTCAATGGGGACGAAAATCATGCAGGACGATGAACGAAACTTTTAAGTCCAGCCTGCAACACGATAGTCAATATAGGATGTGATATATGTCGAGATATTCCAGTCATAGAGTACATAAAGATATTAAATATTCATATACATACATATATAAATATATATATATATATAAAAATGCATAAATATATTTAATAATTTAAAGGAGCAGTCAGTTTACAGCTTATTTATATACGTAATATATTTATTAAGAGTCTATTGCATATATTGTGCCAAAGGATGAATCTTTTTATCGATATCGTAATACTAGCGAGCAATAACGAAAAACAAATGGATCCTTGTCTGCGAATTTGTTATATAGAAATCTTCATTAAACGGTGTAATAAAGAGATGTGAAGTAAAAGATTTTTGTATGTACATACGAGACAACAAAGTTGCTGGATCGCGAAGCATGATCTATCGGTAAAATCGATCTCGTAAGAAAATTTCTACCTTATCGATGCAGCAACCGTCGAGTAACGAAGTTCTAACGTCGAGCCGCGCGTGGCGCAATAGTGCATTAGGGAATTTCTACGTTATTTTCTAGCGAGGAAGAGAAACCATTGCACCTGGCAAAATGTGACCTTTCCGGTAAATGTTACGGTTAAATAGATTGGCGCGAACCGAACGCAGAGAAGGTCGATCTCGGTCGATGCGTATATCTCTCGATAGTCGCGAAACCCCCGGCAGATAAATCTCGAGGAAGAGGAGAAGACGAAGGTACGTGCCGCGCAACCATAATCTCCACGCCCACGCAAAAATTCTCTCCGCGCAAAAAGAAAACGATTTACGCGCGGAGTAGTTGTTTTTATTTTGTTTCTTTTTTTTTTTTTTCTTATTTTCGTGCGATCTCGCGCGAGCGTTTCAAACGTTTCTAGAGTTTCACCGTCAGAGGACTCCGCGCTTCTTACCTGTCACCTGAATTTTCTACCTGTGGCTCCTCCTCGCTTTCGACCAATCGGACGTCCGACCCTGGGCCCTGCCGTGCCCCCACTCCTCGACCTACTGCAGCCGTCCCCGAGCACGAAGCCAATACGTGTGGTTCAGAAATTCCTGCACCGCAAGCGCGAAACAATCCTCCCATTACGGCGTTCCCACGCTTCCTCTTCTTCGATCGTGATCCGTGTAAAGTGTGAATCTTCTGGGGGACGGGAAAAAAAGGAGGGAAACTTCGAAGAATCCTTCGAGCGGATTGAGAAAGAGAGAGAGAGAGAGAAGACAAAAAAGGTGAGTCGAATGGAACCTAGACCCGGATGAAAAATCATGGGGCGCTTAGTAGGTTGAGGACCGATCGAGAAATCGAGTACTCGATCGTGGTTGGTCGGATCGGTAGAGGTCGTGTTTCTTCGAAATGGCCTCGGCCGACCCCGAGGACTATACGTACCTTCCTTGGCGACGCCAAGAAAGGATATTCCTCTACGGCTCGGAAATAACCAGGGCACCTACCTACCTACCTACCTACCTACCTACACGACGCGTCCCTTATCTTATCGGCCCAATTCATACGCCCTTCTTTCTCAAACGATATCTTTCCAATTTCTTATCTTATATACGAGGTGTCCTCATTTTGCTCGATCTTTATTTCTTTTTTTTACTTCCCCCACGATTTCTAACGATTCTCCGTTTCAAAGTCGAAACACGGTAAATCGATCGTTGTTCGTAGAAAGAAGTAAAAGAAAAATGGGGAACGTGGGTGAAAATCCACGACGATTTTACGTCGACACGAATGTACGTATCATTGACGCTGATGCGGCCAGTCGAACGGTACGCGGATAAGAAGCTATTAATATATTTTTGCGTCGACGATGGAATTTGTAGCGCGATCAAATTTATCTTTTGTGTCCGTGTATGTGATTTTTCGAACAGACGTTCGCTCTTTTTCCCCCCCTGAATTGCTCGACATTTAACGCCGATAAAAAATAATTCTCCAATGTCGCGAGAACGTGAAATCCGTGCCTTATCGAGAGACGCGATATAGAAATCGCACAGCGTTGCGGATTTTCACTTTTTTCTTTTTTTCTTTCCTTCCGTTCTCGGTGATCGATGACAAAACGTTCATAAATATTTTAATTACCGTTTCCTCGAACTAATTTTCCTGTTGTCGCGATTAAAAGATCGTCGAACGGTCGCCTGATATTTCTTCTTTTTTCTCCTTCCTCTTTATTCTTACGCAAAGACGACGTATCGCATAAAAATGTTCTCAGTCGAAGGATAAACGACGACAAGGTTCTTCGATTATTCGTCAAGGTGTCGATCGTCGATATTCTACGACGAGACAATTACTCGATCGTCGAGGGTCGATTGTTTCGGCTACGATCACACGTGACGATCGATCACGCGATAATTATCTGCATCGATATATGCGAGCATTCTACGTGATCGCAGAAATGATCGTTAATGAGCGTAGAAATAATGAACGGGTATTGTACGTTTAATGTATAGACGGAGACGACTTAAATGACGACATAATATCAGGAATCTTTTTGTCTTCTTCTCACGCTCTTCATAATTTATTTTCACTCTCGCACGAACATACAAAGTAAAATAACCAATCGCTCGATAAGAATCATCTCTTATACGTTTCGATCGAGCATATAAATATTAATATATCTGTGCAGAGTAAATCTATTTTTGAATCTGCGATGTTTCTTTGATTTTTTCCCTCGTTATATGTCTTGTCATCGTCGTCGTCGTTGTCGTCGTCGTCGTCGTCGTCGTCGTCGTCGTTATTGTTGGCCAAAACGATTGTTTCACGCACGTGCCACGCGGGTATATAACTTTTAACGTTCGCGCCTTAAAATCTACGCCTCCTCGTTGTCCGCGCTATTTATTTTATCGGCGTCAGCGTCAGCGTCGAACGCTTTCAGATAAATTCCTTGCCCTTAGATGGACACTATCGAGTCCATTCGATTACGCAATAGCAAGGTCAGTGTCCAGAGAGCGTTGATCTATTTTTAAGCATGGAAAGCGCAGTCAAAGCTCCTCCTGCGACTACGACAGAACCGGGATCGGGATTGCGAAATCGGTCGAGCTCGCGAGGAATGACGGTCAAGGTGTACCGTCGTAAACCTCTCTCTCTCTCTCTCTCTCTCTCTCTCTCTCTCTCTCTCTCATCCATTGTCTGTGCCATCGTTAACAAAATTTATTATCGTCCGTTCAGGATCTACGACTCGTCGCGTAAAAATAGATAATTACTTATTCGAAAATAGACGAATCCTACGAGACGAGTAGTAAGATATTTATCGCTTACCGCGACGACCAGAATTTATCTAACTAATAATTTTTTTTTCCAAATTCGTGGAAGAAATTTTCAAACGTTTCGAACGATTCCAATTCGCCGTATCCGAGCTCGTCACGTCGTGCGCGTAATATCGGCTTGCGAGTCAAACTCAGACGGTCGGCGCCAACCGACTGTTTTCCTTTAAAGCGAAAGAATTCCATAGGCCTCGAGTGACACGGTAGCCAATGTTTCCTTTCTTCTTTTATCTCTCTCTCTCTCTCTCTCTCTCTCTCTCTCTCTCTCTCTCTCTCTGCGTATATTCCGTTGTTACCCGACCTTTCCATCTTTCTAGAGACCCCGAATTTATTTCCGATCGAATCTTTATCCAACCTTTCTTCTTCTTCTCCTTCTTCTTCTTTCTCTTCGTTTACGCTGAAACCAGAAAATCTCGATTTGGAAGCTTTCGAGAGAGAGAGAGAGAGAGAGAGAGAGAGAGAGAGAAAGAGAGAGGGAACTATTGCGTCGTTTCGAGCTCGACGATTTTCTTCCCATCTCGGAGCTTCCATCGGTGATCATCGAGCTTGGCTCTCTCGAACGTTTGCGAGGGAATGAATACAGAGTGGAAGAGCCGGTTCTTCGCGAGTTGAACATTGAATCGCGCATTCCGCCGCTATTACTCTATTGTTGAGTTCGTTGTCGAGACTAGAAGAGCCATACGGATCATAGAAATTAATGCGAGAGCGTAACTCGTTGACCCGCCTTAAAATGTCATATCTAAATTACGATCCATGCAACGTTTATTTCTATGAATCGTGATACTATCCTCGTATTTGTATCCCAGTTTTGTATTCGTTAACATTATAGTTGATTATCGAATAAACATTACATAAATCGTATCCGATCGTGTACATCTACAATGTCGTTCTTAAACTAACGCTAGCTCTTATGTAATACGTATTTTGTTTATAATTCTCGTCGTCGTCGTCGTCGTCGTCGTCGTCGTCATCGTCGTCTTTTATCGTTTGAAAATAAATAAGAAATTGCATTTAATCTAATCGAAAAATATTGCTTTGTTGCAATTTATTATAGAAACTACAAACGCGTAGTTAGAAATGCTGATTATGTTTCGCTCAACGAATGACAAACGTAATTTTAAACGTGATACCACTTCAACGGGGAAGGTAATTAGCAAAGCGATCTACCGAGTGCCAAAGTCCATCGACGATTCTCTTTCGCTACTTGCGAAGGAAAGGAGCTGCTGCGTCGGCGTCTGAGACAAAGCAAATATGTATGTTCTTCTTGGAAGGTGGAACGAGAGATGCAAATATGTGTGCGCCGATAAGGAACGAACCGATAAGGAAAGTTAGAACGCATTCTCTCAGAGAGAGAGAGAGAAAGAGAGGTAGCAAGAGGCATTTTCTTTCGAAACGCAATATCGGAACTAACGCACCGTCGCATAACTTTTTATCTTATTAATTTATCTATACGCACTTTATCTATTCGATCGAAGAGGAAAGATTCCATTTTTCTTTCGGAACGAAACGTATGCATGAGTAAAGGCTCGACAACGTTAAACGCGCCCTGTCGCTTAATTGCAAACAGCTCGACACGGTAGCGGAACGTTACGTAAATGGCAATTACGATGTAAAAATATTTATGAGACGAAACGGGAGTGACGATGCAGCGCGCTTAAGCTCGTTCGAGAAGGGATCGAGGAATAACAACTCTTTGGAGATTTTTAACGGAGTATCCCTTCTTTCCCCGTTCGTTCTCGACCGGTTGAAGAAAAAGCTGTCGACCTCTCGCAATTCCGTTCGATCTTAATCAACTTTCAAAGTCTGAGAAATAGATACCGAGGATCATCGACACAGCTCAGCATCGATACGAGGAACGAAAAGCAATTCGTCATTCGAGACGTAACGTTTCGCAAGTTTGCCTCAACCACGATGTCATATCGGTCTCTATCGTTCCAAGTAAGACAGCCGGTTAATACGGCTTATCTCGAGATTCGAAGGAACATGATTCGAGTGAGGTTTTTTTTTTATTTTTATTCTTCTTCGCGTAGTTTCGAAAATACCGCCGCGGAAGATTTACGGAGGTACCTTTGGACCGATGAAAAAACGGAAGAGGGGTAGAGAAAGAGAGAGAGAGAGAGAGAGAGGATGAGCTCTCGGAGAAGAGACCACCTGTGCTCGCGGCCAACGCCGACACAAGGGTAACTTTACCTGCTCGTAGGACTTGGAACTGTCGAGATTGTTGAAGGTCCGAACAAAGGGTCCAGCTGCACTCCGTCGGCCCTATATTCTTGATATACCACCACCTCTGCTTCTAAATACCTTTTCCGCCTTCTCCGTGTATGGCTTCCTGCAGTTATTTACCGACTTTACCTTCAAATACCTACTTCTACCTGTCGAATTTCTTTGTCCAAACGGCAAGAAAATAAAGAAATAAATTCAATGTTCGTCGAGACGGGCCCGAACGACCAAGTATTTTCCCTCGACTTTCTTTTCTGATTAAAATGAAAGCCACGATCGATAAAGGTAAACGAATAAGCTCGATCGTAGTGCACCCGAAGTCGAGTTATCTAACTCGATAAAAGGAGTACATGATCATTGATATCTTTCAATCGTGTTTGCCGATTCGATATTATCTCGCGTCGTTGAACGTTTCTTTAATCGTCGAAAAAAACACGAATGCGCTCCCACAAAACGGATGAAATTTCATCGATACCGCGATACATGTACCAGCTGTATTTATTCTTTTCTTCTTTGTTTTTTCTTTTTTTTTTTTTTTAAAGCATCAAATAAATTATCGCCATATTGCTTCACGGCGAGCGTTAGACAGATAGCATCTTATCGAAACCGTTCTTTCGTGTATTATCAATTTCTTATTATTGTTATTATTTTCTTTCCTCTATCTTTACGTGCTCGGACGTACGTAATAGTCACATCGTTTATTATTTCCCAAGAGACTCTAGTATTTTGCACCCAACAAAATCAACTTTTATCTTATCTTGTTTGGCAAACGCAATTTAAGATCGTGCGATCTCTTAAAGAAAAAAAAAAAAGACAAGACACACACAGAAAGGAGAAATGTGGAAAGTTTAACGAGCTTTGCTTCCTCCGATCGACGCTAGTACATAGTTAATATGAAATCGATCGTGCGTAAGAAAAAAAAAAAAAGAAAAAAAAGAGGAAAAAAAGGATAGCCTTTCTTCGTGGTAATTCGAAGCTTTATCCTTCGGGGTGCTTCTTCTCCATAGTCTTCTATTTCTTTCTTTTCCACTCCTTTCTCTCGTTACTAAGAAAAAGAGAAAAGAGAAATTTAAAGCCCAAGATGCTACACTTCCTGTATACCATCTTGCGTTCGATGATAGGATTATCCTGTAAATCATGCTGTAAATCAAACCGATATTAATTTGAACGGGTTCACAAACAATGTACCATAAAATCATGATTTTGTACTTGAGCTCACCAGAAAGTTGTTATTATCGACGTTTCTTATCGTAGCTTCGAGATAACTTGGTAGGTTTTTCTTTAAACGATCGGTCCAATGTTCTTGCACGCGTAAAACGTACGATTAACGTATTATTATTCGTTTTGATGCATTTTCTTTTTTCTTCGCAGGATACGAAAAACAAAAAATGAAAATCCCAGCAGCTTTGCTGCTGACCATCCTATGCTCGTTCTTGTCGACAACGAGAACGAGCGCGGCTTTGGGATCTAACTCGAATCCGCCTAATCAACTACTTCGAGAAGATAGTTCTGCGTCGAATGATTCGTCGAACGTTAAATATAACGCTTCGACGTCCGTTCCAGACGGAGAGGACAAGAAAGTCATATTATCGGAATACGTGAAACCGTTCGGCGATATAAAGCATGTACTTCTTCAGGAGATTCATACTTTGGGCGAGGACACGAATGATAGTCGACTCAATGATGCCGTTCCTTCAAAAGTTAGTAATTATTTTTAATATAAACCCATCGTAAGACTAATGGAGATTAATTCGATAGGTTGTATCTTAAATTTTGTAATTTTGTACGTTCAGGCTGAGGTAAAACCGAAAAAGGCAACGTCCTCGCTGACAAAATCTATCGACGTGAATGCAAAGGAGAAGATAAACGGTACGAAAACGAAAGATGGCGTTTTCAAAAAGTTATTAGAAGCGGAGGACATGGAATACGTTGAAAATTTACACGGTCGGAATCCTGACGACAAGAGCGACAAAATTGACGAAGCCGAGAACACGGACAGCGAATATATCGACGATTACAACGAAGACGATGACATCGACGATGATCCCGAGGAAGACGACGATGACGACAACGACGACGACGACGACGACGACGACGACGACGACGACGACGACAACGATACCTCGATTAATTGTCCGAAACATTGCAAATGTATAGGACACTACATCGCTTCGGTATCTGCAACGTACGTTTCACGTTATTCGTTTATCTAGCGATAAGTAATCAGGGAGAAGGCTGAACGTCGAAAGGATTTTTCTTTGTTTATAACAGAATTTTACAACGCGCTCCGTTCGTTCCAAAGAGAATAAATATATTTTTTTTTCTTTTTTAACGCAGATGCACCAAACTCGTGGAACAACTACCTTCCGACCCTGCCATAGGCGGTTTGCGATTAGAAAATGTCAGAGAGATTCGTCTTGGTCCGCATGCATTAAAATCCCGTAAACTGAATTTCCTGGGACATCTAAAGATCGCTGACACTCGTATCGTCTATCTCGATCGTACGGCCTTCGACGGTATCTCGTCCCTCTTCTCCGTCAATCTTACACGGAACGCGCTTCAGGGCATTCATCCCCAAACCTTCCAGAATAATTCCCAACTGAGTCTATTGACCATTTCCGGAAATCCCTTCAAATACGGGCACATCTTAAAAGGGACGAAACATTATCTTTTCGACGCACCTTCCGTCACCGAGTTCGTTTTTTCTAACAATGGTCTACCAAAATTGCCACGCACGGCTTTTCAAAAGATGCAAAACTTGGAGTACGTCAATCTGAGTGGAAACAGACTGAAGGAAGTCGAAAAGGCTCACTTCGATCCGTTGAACGATTTGCTCGAGGTGGATTTGTCGAATAACATGTTGAACGAAATCCCGGTCAACCTCTTCGGTGAAAATTCCTTGGAGACTCTTCGTCTCTCCGGTAAGTTTTTCCTATGAAATCCCGTCTGACTACGTACGACTTTAACGTATCGCGTTATAGAAGATCGTAGTTTCGTTTGGATCAAATAAAACGATGTTGATTTTCTTTGTCCGTTTTAGGTAACAACTTATCGACTCTAGTTAACATAAAATCTTCGGAACTGACAACGTTAGAGGCAGCCAGAAACAAAATCAAGGTTATAGCGAAAGACGACTTATCGGGTGTACCATTCTTGGATCAATTCATTGTCAGTTCGAACGGAATGAAAAGAATACATCAACATGCGTTCATGAATCTCGACCAACTGACGTATCTCGATGTCAGCGATAACAAGTTGACTTCTTGGAGCGAACATCACCTCAAGAATAACCCAAGACTGCAAGTCTTGTTGATGAACGATAATCCTGATTTAGGAAGTTTGCCCGTTTTCAGAACTGCCGACTCCGAATACAACACATACAGGTGATTATCATCGTCTCGATATATTATTTGCTCCTTCATTAATGGCGTTATCGTTCTTAGCACTTATCGTTTCGAATGCTCGAATTGTGGTTTGGAACGATTGGAGCCTCAAACATTCGACGACATGCCGGCTTTAACCAAACTGAATTTATCCAAAAATCGTCTTACCGGATTACCCAACGATCTCTTCAAGTTCCTGTTCTCTCTTCAAGAGTTGGACCTCTCGGAGAATCTGATAGAAAACTTAGATCAATATATGTTCCGCGGTGCTGTAACCCTGATGAGAATTAACCTCTCTGGTAATCCCTTAGTGACTTTGCAGGTCGCTCCATTTTTGTTGACGCCTTCGCTCAACAAGCTCGATGTGAGCAGATGCGAGTTGGAAAGGGTCTGGAGCGAGGCTAGAGTACCTTTGCAGAAACTTCGGTAAAAAAAATCTCGAAATATTATATACGTACACTTTGAACGAAGATAAGGAATGAAAGAGTCCAAAGATTTAACACGTTAAATTTGTATTGCGGATCGTTAGATTCTTATCGGTTAGTGGTAACTTACTACGACGAATCACTTTGGAAGAACTGAAGGCCATGCCGAAACTTTCAGCCTTGGATTTGTCGCATAATCCCTTGGACTGCGACGAAGATTTTAATTCGGCTGTTGAATGGTTGACATCTCATGGTATTACGCCCATCGAGATACGCACGTGAGACAAAATCATTTCGTTTTTACCGATTCCTCGAGCGTTCCTTTCTACTTTCCTTCCTTTCTTAAATATCGTTTAATCGCTTCGACAGGCACAGTACTTACGGCGATAACATGGATTACTCCGACGCGGAAGGCATCACGCAGTGGAAGGATTTGGCGAAAATCGTTTGCGACGGAGTCGAGGATGGTCCACCGTCCAGAACGATACCTACTACCCCCATAAAGTCGAAAGCCATCTTTCCGAAATTACTCGGTGACATGGAAAACACGAATTCTCTTCTGAGCGGGGATCTCGAAGACAACGAGGTGAGTCGAATCGGTTTCTTTTTTTCTTCTCTCTTTTTTTTTTTTTTATCCTTTTCTTTGTCGAATAATTATTTTATAAGATCGCGCCTGAAGATAAGCATCGCTTCGTACTTCATCGTTAACGTTGCTTACGAGCGCCACCTGTCAAGCCCTTTTTATCTTAAGGATTTTGTTATCCTAAGGGACATCGTTTCCTTACTGATATTACCAATATTACCGACGAAGTATCAACTAATGGATATCTTTAGGCGCGAAAACGATCAACGCCTTTCGAGGCAATCCAATACATTCGAGTACCGTACTTGAATTAATTCGAATCGTTCATTTCCGAAAAACACTTCTACATTTTTACGTCTATTCTTTCTTCAGGATCTAAAAGCATTCGACCATTTCACACAGTCGGACGAGGAAGACAGATCATGGGAGGAGAATCAATATACGGAATATGGAGATTATGCGATCGAATCATCGAGTTATCGACCTTGGTACAGTAATGCACTTTGGCCTATACTAACCGTCATCGTGGTGACGATAGTAATACTATTGTTGATTGCTCACGTGGCTATCACCGTGGCGAAACGACGTGGTCGTAGCCCGGTCATCAGACCGCCTATGATCCTTCGTCAAGGTCTCGTCGATAACAAGAATTGCGGTTTGGTTTACAAGCCTCTTCAAGAGGAAATTGCAACTCCCCATATGCCTAAAAGAGGTAGCTTTTACTCAAGCAGTACCTTCCATTACGACAAGATCGTACCCGAGAGCGTGTAAACGTATTAATATTCGTTTAAATAAGTGGGCTAATCGAAAGTAAATTGATTAAAATCGATTAAATGTGAAATAATCCAATCGATAGGATGAACATAAAAGGAAAAAAAAGGGTGGTATGTTTTTATGAATTTATTAGCGTTTTTATTAGATATTACGAGTATTCTACCGATCGAATTATTCTGTCGTTCGCCGGAAGATAAAAAGAATAAAAATAGAAATGAGAATATGATATCGCGATACCACGAATGATATATCGCGAATTTTTATTAGTGCCTTCGAGCGTTTGTGCTTCCGAAATTTTTACTATCGAGTAATTACATAAAAGAAGCGATCGATCGATCGATCGATCGATCGTATAATTGAGCATCATTGAACGAACAATCGTATCCATATGAGACCTACGTACGATGCTCTTTGCCTTTTAAGAGTACAAAGGCAATCGAATAAAATTTTTCGATGGGAAAAGTCCAAGTACAAGAAATGTTTGGGTGGGAAGACGGTGTCCATGATTAACTAATTATACATGTACATTTAATTAATAGCGCATACTATAATTACTTTCGATATGGCTATAAGAGAGTATAAGAATGAGGAAAACAAACGTTATAATGCAAGCTCGAATTCCAAATGCGGCCATAATAATATACGCAAACTGTATGTTTCTTTAAGGCTTGCGTGCGATCTTTTAACCACTTTAACAAAAATTGTTTTACAAGTACCGATAGAAAAAGAAAAAACTGCCCTATCGTGGTACGATATTAAAGACTAACATCTTATTGAACAAATGGGTATACCTTTATGTGCGCTACTATATTCTGTAAATAATATATAACGTTTTAATAAAAATTGAAATAAATTAAAATGTAACCAAAGTAATTTTTTCCTCGTAATTTTCCACGAATCACTGTAATATCTGTTGCATATGTTTTGAAAGACTATTTAAAGAATGGGCCTTAAACGATATCTAAAATGCGTACGAGAATATTTACATATTCAATGTGACACATTTTACAAGGATACAAAAAAATATTGATACGAGTTTACGTGTTGTTGTGATTCCAGAGTCACTGTTTTCTCCTTTTTTTTTTCTCTAAGAATGTAAACACGTAGAGGCATGACAATTTATGAAAACTGATCGGTCTTTAACGAAACAACGTCATTGATACGTCCCTGTAATGAATAAAGTTACGCGGGTCGTATATTATGCAAGCTAGATCGCTGGAAGTACAAGTGGTAGGCAAGTAAAAGAGAAAGCAATAAGCGGAGCGAACAACAGTCGTCGTAGAGTCGTCTGAACGAAGAGAAGTACGCTCGAAGTGATTCTCCGTTATTGCAATTTGTCTCGTTCTCTTCTTTTTTATTTATTTATTTTTTTTTTTTTTTTTTCTTTTTTTTTTTTTTTTACTAAGAATTGACCCACCGAACGGATTACCCTGTATTTTTTCCGTGATATTTAAAAATGCTTCCCAGAAGACGAGTCGTCGAGCTGCTCCAAGTTATTTCGTCTCAATCGTGAGTATCATTTTTCTTTTCGTTCACGCCGTGTTAATGTTCGCCAATCATACGAAATATATTTCAACGAAAGAATTCCGAATGAAGTAATTATTAAATGGATATTAATTCGCCGTGATTAGATGCAAATGTCCAGCCCATGGAAATCCAGGAGGTATCACGCCGACGATCGAACGAGGAAAAGCCCGTAGCACTGCAGCCAATTCTATTACGTCAAAGGAATATGCGTTCGAGGTGAAGTTTAAGAGCCCGCAATTGTAATCCGTTCGATTTCATCGAATCAATTTTATTTTCAAAAATTCTCCGATACCTCTGAATAACGTTTGTTTTTGTATCGTCGATCCATAAAAACATTAGAATGAGAGAGAGATAAGAAGAGTCTTTGACGTTATCTTCGTTTCAGATGACCCGCAATAACAGTGACGGCACGAGTCAAACGATGCTTCTAGTGTATAGCGACTTTTTCTCACTACGTTTAGAAGTGAACGCGCGTCGATGATATAACGTTAACGTTCGATTGTACGATATTATTTCTTTTTCAGATGGCTTGCTCGACTGTTCGTTACGGGATCGGAGTTACGAGAGAATTGGGACACGACATTCAGAATTTAGGTGCAAAGAAAATCTGTTTAATGACCGATCCACATTTGGTCAATCTTCAACCGGTGAAATCTGCGATCGATAGCTTGGCCAAGCATGGAATAGAATTTGAAGTTTACGATAAGGTACGAGTGGAACCAACGGAAGAGAGTCTTCAGGATTCGATTGAATTCGCGAAACGTGGAAAGTTCGACGCCTTTGTTGCGGTAAAAAAAAAACAAAATTTATCAGGGTGCTTATTAAGAGAAATTGATAAGATAACTATTTATAAATATTGTAATCGTCGGTAATAGGTCGGCGGTGGATCTGTGATGGATACATGCAAAGCTGCGAACCTTTACAGCAGCGATCCCAATGCTGATTTCTTGGATTACGTTAATGCGCCAATAGGAAAAGGAAAACCAATTTTAGTCAATTTGAAAGCGCTCATTGCGGTACCAACGACCACGGGTACAGGCTCGGAAACTACCGGTGTATCTATATTCGATTATCGGCCCCTTAAAGCCAAAACTGGAATTGCAAACAGGCAAGAAGCTAATATTATAAATGAATTTGTTCGATTAGATCAATTATTATACTCGTTGTACTTTTTCTCCAAACAGAGCTCTGAGACCTACCTTGGGCCTTATCGATCCGAAGCATACGTTGAGTTTACCGCAAAGAGTTTGTGCTTATTCTGGGTTCGATGTACTCTGTCATGCTTTGGAATCTTTTACGGCGATACCGTACACGGAAAGAACACCGTGCCCATCCAATCCGATCCTGCGACCAGCTTATCAAGGTAGCAATCCTATCAGCGATGTATGGGCAAGATATGCACTGCGAGTAATGCGCAAGTAAATATTAAATATCCTTCCCACGCGAACTTGTTTTCTTTTCATATATGTGCATCATTCTTATCGTGTATATTTTTATTATAGGTACTTTGAGAGAGCGGTGTATAGAGAAGACGATCTGGAAGCTAGAAGCAATATGCATCTGGCTAGTACCATGGCTGGTGTTGGTTTTGGAAACGCCGGTGTCCATCTTTGTCATGGTCTTTCTTATCCCATAAGCGGTAACGTTCGTAATTTTCAACCCGAGGTTAGTTCGTAGGTACCGCTTAATTCGGCATGCAAAAGATTTCATTGTTCCAAGAATAAAATGATATACCGATTAATGAATTAATGAATTTTATTATCAGGGATATAGCAAGGATCATCCTATCGTACCTCACGGTCTCTCCGTTGTTATCTCGGCACCAGCTGTTTTCTCCTTTACCGGAAGCGCCTGCCCGGAAAGACACCTAGAGGCCGCAGAATTATTAGGAACGGACGTTAAGGGAGCCAAACGAGCGGACGCTGGAAAGATTTTAGCCGATACCGTTAGAAAATACATGCGCGTAATGAAGGTAGAAAATGGCTTGACCGAACTTGGCTTCGAAAAGGGAGATATTCCTACTCTGGTGCAAGGAACCTTACCTCAGGTAAAAGTCAAAGAGGAAAAATTAAATGAATAGTTTGGAAATGTTTTGAAAGTATGCGTGATTTATTGGTCACCATACTCGTGCGGCAACATATATAACAATTTCGAAGATTTATACATTCGTTACATCGTTCACATAACAAGTTATCCTTTACTATTTTTAATCTTTACTCGTAATACCTGAACGATCATTTTTGTCTTTTGTTTTCTTTCTTTATAGCATCGGATTACGAAATTAGCGCCACGTGAACAATCGGAAGAGGATCTAACGAAATTGTTCGAAAATTCATTCACAATTTATTAAACACGGATGCCTTCTCAATATCGTGCATCATATCTTCGTAATTTTATACATTGTTAATAAATTGTCACGAATAAAAAAGAAACCAGTTTTGCACGCGATGGCAATTATTGTTCCTTTTCACATATATGTTCCTTGTTCGATTAAATAGGATATAATTATAAAATTAATTCTTATTATAATCCGATTATCTGCTTGTTACACAATCGATACGATATTACATGATTGACGCTGTAAGTGCGAGTACAATTACAGTATTTATAATAGTACAATTAAAAGTATTACTATAAATATTTAAATTGGAAAAACATTAGAAATACCCTCGATACGACTAAACTTACTTATCAATTATAAAACGGAATGAAAAAAGTGCCTTGATTTTCTTCGTTCCACTAATAAACATTTTCTTGAACGATTCTAACTTTCATAATATACACACGTAAACAACTTATCTGTATAAAATCTATGCATAACTTCAACATACTTTTTCATACCTTACATATACCATTTACTTATAATTAATAATACTAGAATATGATTTTAAAAAACCTAAATGTCTAATTTTATATACATATTTTATTTTATTTTGATAAAGCGAATAACGGTGAACGGAGAACGTGCCAAAAAATCGAAAGATCTCGTTATAAATCGGTATTAATACGCACAATTTGAACGATAATTATTTAAACATTGTTTTTAACAATAAAAAAATTCTTACGAATACTTAACGAGCGATGTACATGAGGTGTCCAATGGATTAAAAAATATAAAGAATTAGTACATTTTTATGAGTGTATCAGTCTTATAAGAATGTCGCAAACTTTTTACATTTCTTAACGCCATTGGGAAATCAACTTCGTTGATAAAAAATTGATTTATCCCATACTACATTGTTCGTTATTCGAACGTACGATGAATTTTTATATCGGCAAAACTAATTTTTAATTGAATCCATAAGATGTCTTAGATTTTCAAACCGCATTGTGCAATAAAAATCCGATGGAAATGGCCAATTTTTGTTTATAACACTCATACATATCATTTCCCACTCATAAATACTTTCACATCCGATTCTAACAATGATAATAATAGTAATAATAATAATTACATCGATAATACATAAAATAGGAGTAAAGAGAGAGGAGACAGATTAATTGACATAAAAAACGATACATTCGTGGTTCGATCACTGACGTTTCGAGCGTCTGATGATCCTTAAAAAGCGATCCGTTACAAACGCAACGGATAAGGACGTCGAGACGGTCGAAACTTTGACAGGTGATCTTACATGTATAGAACAAAATGAAATTGACATGAAAATTTTGAACGCGCTAATAAATAAAGAAATAAATAAATAACGAGCAGAAGAACTCACAGTGCACCGGTTAACATGTCCATCGCACGTTTTCGTCCACATTTGTTCCAAAGGACGTAAGGATGCTTACAGCCGGATACCATGCGTGCGTTTAATTGAAACCATTCGTATTGCGTGGTATACGTTTCATTCGTGAAACCCTCGAAAAAATCTATTATCCTATAAGAATTTTTCTCGGCGTAGCCTTTAGAATCGCCGTCTGCTTCGTGATTTAAACCGCGGATCCAATTGTTGAAGGAGTAAAGGGCTCTCGCCTTGTTAATGTGTCCATACAAGGATAAATTTGCCAATGGTGGAATCGTGCAAATTTTTATCGCTGAATTCGAGAAGGAAAATTTGTATCTCAATATTTTCAACAAATATTCCATATCCTCGATTAAATTGTCGAAAGAGGCACCCTGATTAATTTAACAACAACGTTATCCGACTTCATTTGTTGCCTTATCATTACAAAATCGTATCGTTAAAAATTTACTTACGTTATAAATATCAACGGCCCCCAACATTATAACAATTTGATTGGAAATACATTCCACGTCGTTTAATCTCTTGATGCAATCACTTATCGATTGTCCCGATATACACAAACCGCAACGTAGAGCCATATCTCCTATAATCAATGACGTATCCTTCCAAATTAATTTCTTCTTTGCAATATATTCTATGGTTGTCGTTTTCTTTCATATACCATTGACAAGTTGTTAAGAATATGAGGGATACTTTTGTAAAAGATTAAGCAAATGAGAAAGAATTAATTACCTATTTGGCGCCACACTGGTAGACCAAGATTTCGTATGACCAGCTGAAGGAAAAAATCGTCTCCTATAAGCTGATGACGGAGAAAAATCGGCTCGTAAACAGTTTTCTACAAAGACAAAATAGATCCTTGATAATATTTCACTTTCATTTATCACGAGAGAGAGAGATAAACCATTGATACGAACTTCTACTTTTGAAACACACTTTTCGATGACTACGATATTGTTGTATTCATTGTCATATACTTCATAGGACAAACATTTGTTATCTCTTGTACTCTCTGTAAAATATAGGGAATGCATTTACAAATTTTTTTTTTTTTATTAGTGATATTCGAATTGCAATGTAAAATATATATTACCGAAATTAGAAGAATTGAAACTTTGATTTAAATTCTGATTTTCTTTCCGTCGTTTATAGTATTTTAAATTATCACTGAACCAAACTTTGCTTCTATCTTCATATTGTTCGTCTTTACTCGTATTAGCATTATTACGATTAATGTTATTATAGTAGCTCGAAGGATAAGATGCAAATCGTTTGTAATACTTTGACTATAGAAATACACGTAGAGTGAATGTAGAATAGATATTAGAAGGTATTAAATATCTATTTTATCGTAATTATTCATCAACTTACGTTAGTTGCCTTGTAATCTTCCTTTTGTCTCTTAATTAACTCAACAATGTGGTTAATTTTGGGATCGTTTACAATTAACATTTCTTCCCCATTTAACTTTTTTATAGTCTTCAATCCGTCTACTTTGCTTAATAAACTTTGCAAACTAGAAAATCCTAATCTTGTATACGGAATTGGTTCTCCAACGATCTTCTCGAATTCATCTGTAAGCAAAAACGTACTTAAGTTTTCGACTTTGTAAGTTAATTAATTATTGTAGCGTTAAATGAAAACTTCGAATACTTACAATTTAATGATTTAATTGGTATGCCCCCTTTTTTTGAAATTAAACAAGATTTAATTAGCGCTATGGTTTCCTCCATTATTGAACATACTTTTAAAGTATTGATATATTATATATCATGATCTCTTGTAATGATTATTTATTGGCGCAGGAATTAAAACCTTACCGTTCAACGACGGAGAGAAGACTAAATCTTGAGATCTACGAGAAATCTTGTTAATCCTCTAACAATAAGACAGTTAATACTTTCGGTCAAACTCGAACGTTCTCGATTCGTAGAATCGAGAATAGAGAATGCTTATAAAAACTATCTCGTCGTGACTCGTAAACATTTTCTTTGAGCAATTAACTAGGATTAGCTATGAATAATGAATTAAAATTTATATATTTCGCAAACTCTTGGCTACGATTAAATTTCAAATAAATTTATTTTTAAATAAACTATAATAACTACGTTGGCTAGATCGTTTTTTAGGGTTTACAGAGGCGTATGTACAAATTTAGCTAAAATAACGCGTGCCGACAACTTCGATCGTTCCTTTTACATATTCAACAATTTATAATTAGCCGAAAGACGCACACGTGCTTGAACACGTGCAGGAAAGCTACACGATGTCCAAGACTCATGGGATGCATTCCTCGAGTACCAGACGGTCTCGAAAGTTCGTCTTCTGAAAACATTCGAAATCATGAAGATAGTAGACGAAGGGCAAAGAATAAAATAAGAATATAAAAATAATATAATTATAATTAATGTATTATGTTTTTTATCGATATTAATGTTTGTAATTTTAATTGATTTCTTCGTTATTCATTACTAATCGATTAGTTTTTCGTGAATTTTTTTCGTCCAACAAGTCGATTCATCGAAATCTATTGTACATAAATTCGTACTATTTACTTATCAATTATTCCTACATTGGTGAAAAATATTAAAATTGTAAGTATTCGAAGTATAAGTAGTTTCTCGTCGTTCAAAAGACAAAATTATGGCTGTCGTAGGCATAAATGGATTTGGAAGGATAGGAAGAATGTGTTTTCGAGCGTGCCTCGAGAAAAATGTCGAAGTAATCGCAAGATCTTATCGTTAGTTAAATCGTTTGATCCTCGACCATAAACTTCTTATAATTTTAGATATGAAAACTTACAGGTGAGCCTAATTAATGACCCCTATATTACGACCGACTACATGATATATCTTTTTAAATACGACTCTACTCATGGATCGTTTCCAAAAACTATATTATGCGAAAATGGATGTATATTTATAGATGGTTGGAATAATTATATATTTGAATGAAGCTAAATTACTAGATATATATGTAAATACTATATACATATATATACGAAATACGTTTGTCTTGATTTAGATAAAAAAATAGTCACGTCACAGGAGAAAAATCCGTCGAAAATTCGATGGAAGGAAAACAATGTTACATACGTGATAGAAGCTACGGGAGTGTTTACAACTTTGGAGAAAGCGAGCGTGAGTATGATCGTGCAAAAAATTATTTTGTGTCATGACCGATACAATTAGAAGTACTACGAAGTACTACGAAGTACTACCAAATATTATATATCTTATTATTATAAGATATACGTACATATAATGTTTACGCGTTTTTATATAATTTCTTATGCGGAAGAATCTATTGTCCAATTACAAATTGGTATAATTATATCGTCTAATTCTAATTAGTTGCATAACGATGGAGGCGCAAAGAAGGTGATAATTACAGCACCTTCGATCGATGCACCCATGTACGTATACGGAGTCAATCATAAATGTTACGATCCAAAAAAGGGCAACGTAGTGTCGGCAGCTTCTTGCACGACGAATTGTGCAGCTCCTATCGTTAAAATTATGAACGATAATTTCGAGGTTCTCGAAGCAATGATATCAAGTATTCACGCTGTAACGGCTACGCAAAAAACGGTAGACGGGCCGATAAATAAGGTGCCGGATAAAAGATAGCGATCTCTTTTAACTTTCGTACAAAAATAGTTCGTTGCGTTTGTTACCTATAATTATTATTTTAATTTGACTCTTCAGTTATGGAGAGATGGAAGAGGTGCTTTACAGAATATCATACCAACGTCTACGGGAGCGGCCAAGTCATTGGCAAAAATTATTCCCTCTCTCAAGGACAAAGTATCGGCCATAGCTTTTAGAGTACCGATATCTAATGTCTCGTTATGCGACATGACGTTTAGGTAAATTGTCATTGATACGATTCGTTTGGAAATTCACACGAATAAATTCTGTTCGATCTTAAAGGTCCGAGCTTGTTTCTTTTTTTCTTTTTTTCTCTAGAATCAATAAGCCAACAACGTATGACGAAATAAAAGCAGTTATGAGAAAGGAGTCCGAAGGAGAATTGAAAGACGTGCTGGGCTACACGGAGGACGATTGCGTTTCGTCAGACTTCAATCACACCATTTACTCCTGTGTGTTCGACGCAAAGGCCGGCATTCCTCAAACGAGTACATTCATCAAAATTATCGCTTGGTTAGTCAATTTTATCAAAAATCCTTATATAATGTGTACTTTACGATATAGATATTGGTATATCTTAATTAATTCTCTCTCTCTCTCTCTCTCTCTCTCTCTCTCTCTCTCTCTCTCTCTCTCTCTCTCTTTTTCTTTTTTTTTTAGGTACGACAACGAATACGGTTACGCACATCGTATCGTTGATTTAATCATATATATGTACGATGTTGATTCTGGCAAGATTTCACCCATGGAAAGTGTCGCCGAAGACGAAGAATAATATCCTGTTAAAAGCATAAAATAACAAAGGCATATACCGTTTTTACGTCTTTCGTATAATCATATTTTATTGTATATACTTGTTATCGACGTATTTCAAAGATACGGTCCAAAAAAAAGAGGAATTAAAAAGAAATCCTTTTGAAAGAAATTTCTCTCGGTCGTATCTTTGAATCTCGCGCTTATAACGAAGGTCGATAGTCGAGATATCACGTGACAACCGAGGATGCCCGAAAATGAACGAAGCTGGGCGAAACCGGTAGAAGAACTTACAGCGCACACGCCAGGAATATACGTCGGTTATATTACCGTTTTCTGCCCTTCAAATGACACTGCTTCTGTGGTAACCGTAGTGCACGGATCTGTTCCTTGAAGGTGAGTACGTTAAAAAAATTACGAATTTTAAGGACCTTGATTTTAAGCGTCGTATTGCATTTCCTAAACGTTCGACCCTCGTTTTTTTCCATATCTTTTCGGTGATTCGATTAGTTTTTTTTTTTTATGGGAGGAATTCGTTTCGCCGGCGTCCATTCTACCATGACCAATCTCGTTCATGGAAGACAAACGCAAACGGCGGACGACGGTCCATCCATTGATAAGCATCCTCTTTCATTCTCCTTGTATATTATCCATGATGCGTGAACTCGTGCACGTACGACACGTATCGGCGTACACGTAGACACACAGGTACATTATTTCGTCACTCGATGCATGGCGTTAAAGGAATTAAATGACGGTTATCACCGAATATAAATTATTTCTTTAAAAGAATCTACGAATACTCGACGAGAAATAGGATCGATGTTTCCTTCCTGACGCATAGAATCTTCCAGAATAAAAATACGTTCCGTAGCAGTACCGTTTCCAATTCAACATATTTGCGATAATCGTACCGTAGGCTTTTTCGTCGAATACTCTTTCCCTCGTTCTATAAAAATAGATACTCTTTCGTTTCTATATTACATTAATTTTCCGAAGGTAGGCGCGTCCTATCTCATCTCGACGAAGTATCGTATATGTGCGTATAAAAAGATGCGATCGATATTCTTATGAATCGACACGAACTTGTGCAAGAAGAGACAACGAGGAATATCCTTAGAGGTTATGTTTGAGAATTTTTTTTTATATTACGGCAATGTTCAAGAAATAAAATAATCCTATAATCTGACATACAAAATACTTTTTGACGTATTCTCCGTAGATAAGAGGACTGATCGCTACGTTACGTCAGTTAGGAATGCGATTGCACTATTGCATATTATTATGTAAATATTAACGATGCATCTGTTCGATAAAACGATGCTATTTCCGACTTTAGATCAATCCATGAACAAGGTCGCGCTCGAAAATTCGATCCCTTTTCTTTAACCTTGTTTAACCTTCAAAACGCAGCGTCGTCCACCGCCGCCGTTCCATCTCTCGATATGACTTTTCCCTGAAATCCCATTACAACTCTCATCTTTTCTTTTAACATCATCGATCACGGATTCTAAAATAGCTTTTCCTTCCTCGATATATTCTAACGATAATCATTTAATTTGAACGAAAAGTCATGATCACAAAAGAATCCCGGTACGAATTTGCAACGAGAACGGTTTAGTAATAAACTTTGATATTTTCCGATTCAAATTTCTTATGAGATGTTTCCAAAAGTTAACCTCAATTTGCGCAATTAACGTAGCATTGTCGTTCTCCCGATATTCCATACGACGATGTCGTGCGATCAACGAATCGTTTGCTCATTCATTTTCCAGTATTTGCAAAGAAGACAACATGAGCAAGATCGGTATCAACGGATTTGGTCGTATCGGCCGTCTCGTTCTTAGGGCATCCCTTGAGCGCGGTGGTCAGGTACGTGAAACGATATATTGAAATATCGAAGGTATATATTTATGGAAAAAAAAAGAAACACGTTTCTGTAATACTACAAACAGGTTGTCGCCATCAATGACCCCTTCATTGGCTTGGATTACATGGTATACATGTTCAAGTATGACTCCACTCACGGAAAATTCAAGGGCGAAGTTAAGGCCGAAGATGGTTGCCTCGTTGTTAACGGCAACAAAATCGCCGTCTTCAGCGAACGCGATCCTAAGGCTATTCCATGGTCCAAGGCTGGTGCCGAATACGTAGTCGAATCGACTGGAGTTTTCACCACCATAGAAAAAGCCTCCGTATGTGAAATATATATATATATATATTTTTACCTTTTGAAACTATATTCGATGCAATTGCTTATCGTTTTATTTTTTGTGATTGTTTGAACAGGCTCACTTGGATGGCGGTGCCAAGAAAGTCATCATCTCCGCGCCGTCCGCCGATGCACCAATGTTCGTCGTTGGTGTCAATCTCGATGCATACGATCCAAGCAACAAAGTCGTCTCGAACGCTTCTTGCACGACCAATTGCTTGGCTCCTCTCGCCAAAGTTATTCACGACAACTTTGAAATCGTTGAAGGTCTTATGACTACCGTACACGCCATCACGGCAACCCAAAAAACGGTCGACGGACCCTCCGGAAAGGTATACCTTACGTTTCTTCTCCTCGATATATATAAGGTTTGCCCTTTTTTGAAGGAGCGCGTTTTCTGACGACGAGTATCGTTTTTATTAGCTGTGGCGCGATGGACGTGGTGCCGCGCAAAACATCATCCCCGCCGCAACTGGTGCTGCCAAGGCCGTCGGTAAAGTAATCCCAACTTTGAACGGAAAACTAACCGGTATGGCCTTCCGCGTACCGGTACATAACGTATCCGTCGTTGACTTGACCGTACGACTAGGCAAACCAGCCTCGTACGACGACATCAAGGCTAAGGTTAAGGCAGCCGCGGAAGGCCCTCTAAAGGGTATTCTTGGTTACACGGAGGACGAAGTAGTCTCCTCCGATTTTATCGGCAACAATCACTCTAGCATCTTCGATGCCAAAGCCGGTATTTCATTGAACAATAACTTCGTCAAGCTAATCTCGTGGTACGACAACGAGTTCGGTTATTCCAGCCGTGTCATCGATCTCATCAAGTACATGCAGTCGAAGGACAACTAAGCTCGCCTCGAGCGTCCCTTGTCCAAAGCGTTTTAAACGTATTATACTGACGTCGTTTCTCTCGTACGATCGCTTCTCTGCTGTTAATGAAAAACTCAATACGGTAAATTATTATTAACGGTCACAGTAGTCGTTCAGAGAAGTTTCAGAAGCAACAGGAGTTATTTCGTCGGTTTTCCGTAAAAGATTCGTCTCGTCGCACAGGAAACAGTAGAACGATGAGATGATTTTTAGGTGATCATTTGTTGCGAATGCAAGTACAAAAAAAAAAAATAAAGAAATAGAGCTGGCTCTAAAGTTTATCCTGTCGTTATTTAGAAATCAAAGGAGCCAAGTATTTTACTCGTAAACGATTATAATAAGATCACCCTATCTTAGAAAAGTGTATCTCGTATTGGTATGATGAAAGCGCACGTAACATATCCTTCTCCATCACGACTCCTCCCTTCTGCCTTTTTTCTTCCCATTTTACCTTGAATCACCGGTTATCACGTCGTTTGTGATTTCCTCCTAGAGTCATTAATAATTATTTTTCATTCTCGCATTGAAACGAATAAAAGATTGTTACGAAAGTGAAACACGTTTCGTTTATTCTTTCTACCGACCTTTCCTCGGCTTCGAACATTATTTTATTTCGATAGATTGTTCGAAAGCGCGGTTAAAACTTGTAATGATTAAATTAACATAAATAATTTTTAGTCGAATTGAACTTGACTTTATAAATAAACTCAATTTTTTGTCGAGCTTTTATATGCTTGTCTAACTAATTAAATAATAGCGTCCGAAGACATATACGTCTCTTATACTTACTCGATAATGTTGCTTGCAAACACCACACATCTATCGGTAAGAAATTTATCTTATAATTATATTTACAGACAAAATTTATTTTTCAATTTAGCGATCGAATTTGGTGAAGAACATAGTGGTGTGGCCTTTTACAGAAATTTGTTAATCTATAAGCTTTTCGATGTCGACTAGAGTGAAGCAAACAACATAAAATGCAATGAACGATCTAACGATACAATAATATTGATCATGAAGATCAAGGAAAATATCTCGCTTGGATTTGTGGGATAGTAAAGTATTGCATTATATGGCACAAAGATAATAACGTTTCTTGTAACTTCATGAAGAATTGTACAAGGTGGATAGAGAACATTATAATTAGTTTCTTTTTTTCCTCTCGCATTAATAACAATAAAATCGATAATTTTATTTCGCCACTTAATTTTCATTCTCGTAATAGACGACTTTTAAAGAATGAATAGAAAAATTAATATACTCTGTTATAACCCGATCACGGGCATTGTATATTTTGTTTGCGATCGGGTCATTTCTGTAATTATTCTGTTCCTGCAGATTCTCTTTTCGTTAAAATTTCTCTCCTCTCTCTCCTCTATTTGTGTAATTCTGTCTAACGCCTAAAATACTTATATAATACAATAGCTATCACGAAGTAAAACACGATTTAGTAAGACTTTTCTTAGTATCTCGATGATACTAAGCAATACCTCATGCAGTGAAAAATTTGATTGTACAGCGATACGAAAATACAAGTTGACTTTGTTGTTAAAAATGTACAAACGTGATCGTTAATACTCTTCGCATAAGGTCTCCTGCGTGTTCACAAATTCAATTTTACCATTAGAGGTTTTTACCATTTGACGTGTCCACTATGACGTCGTTTTCAGTCTATTATCGTAATTTAAATACACATACAATACGATTTGTCGGACGCAGACAAGTTTCTATGCGAAGACGACAATGACTACGCTTGTACGCATTTATCGTACGTCTTTTTAATGAATATCTAGTTTTGCAGTGTACAATAAATGTAAAGCTAAGGCTATTACTTCGTCTTTTAATAAATAATTTCTTGTTTGGAGATATCCGTCAATATACAAAGATCATTCGATAGTTTAGGGAGTCGACAGATGTTTTGGAATATAGATGACTGACGATTTGCGACACTACAACTTTAGTGGGTGTAATTACAAAGCTAAATTAGCTTTTACATCCACGATACAAAGAAGGAATAGTTTTTTCTATAGGATTCCATCGAAAAAAAAAAGAGACGTCCACCTAAATACAATCAAGAACTTGACGTCTTAGTTATCGACACGTAAACATTATAAAAGTGTATATATATATATATATATCTTTGCACTGTAGAATCCTGCAACGACAGGAAATAGTAACTCCAATTATTGTAGAAAAAGCGGAACTACCGCGACATGATTTTTGTTCGAGCCTTTATCTTTCATTCGCACAATTGACTTTGACAGATACACATATAATTATACCGTCGAAAGAAGATCAATTCTAGACTAGGTACGACATATTAAATACATGAGTTTACATTGAAGAATGGAAAACGGTACTTCGAATGTATGTACGAGAAAGAACAGATGGAAGGATCAGACCAAAAGCATGAGTTTCGCACGAAGATTTATACGTTCTTGAAGGGCGCTGGCTAATTCACGCGTCAATTCTTCACAGACTAGTCGAAGTTCCGCATTCTTCTCTCGCAATTCTTGCAACGTCAACTTTTTACCATCTTCGGGATCATCTTTCGCAGAATCTTCTTCTCCGAGCTCTCGTTCTAATATAATTAATAATATGATTGAATATATTTTTATTCCACTATTAATTTTAATACAATTATTATTTCCATCAAAGTATCTATCTCTTTCGACTTACTCGGACTGGGTTTCCTATAAATATGAAATGCACCACATACGCCCGTAAATTGTTGAGACTGCGGAATACTATTCTCCACCGAGGGATTTTCAAGTAATTCATTCTTTGGAGAAAAATGCGAAAAATCGGCTACAAAGCCTTGACTTTCGCTTAGCGTCCTTTGTCCCTCCCCTTCGCTTCTTTGGCCGACCAATTTTCGTGGCGAAGTCTGTAGCAGATACGAACGATAAATTTTCTTAAAAAATTACGTTCCTAAATTGCTTACCAGGTCGTCCGCGTTAAAGTAATGGTGATAAATGTAAAATAAAATTGTAGAACTTAAAGATGTTCATATATATTTAAAATAAGATGGATTAAAGTACATCTCACAAAATAACAAAGCAAGGAAAATTATTATACTAAAAACGTCCGATTAATTTAATCGAATGAAGACATATAATTTGATGGATGGAGTAACTTACGATTCCTGGTGAAATTCTTGGCGGTACGAGCGGAGGTGCTCCGAGGAAACTTTGACCGTTTTTCCCTACAAGAACGTGCACACATTTTGAGCAATGATAGATTTGCTTTCTCAGCTGCGAATGAAAAGTATCGCAGTATACCGGTAGCGACATGTACCTAGTTTATTAAGATCAAGACTAGAACTTCGTGCGTGTGTTCTATAAGGCCTAGGAGGTGGTGGAGGCGGTGGTTCCTTCTTTGGAGTTACTATGATCGCATCTTCGGCCGATTGTGGTGGCTTTTTAACGAGCGGTCGCTGTACCAAAGATGCAGGAGAATGTTGCAAATCGTCTTCGCCTAACGTGGTACAACTGCTATTGCTACCATTGGCCCCAGAAGCCAGAATAGCTGCCTCTGGCGTTAAACGAAGAGCTACCGGATGTAAAATTTTTGGATCTCGTTCGACGGCCGATTTTTGAAAATCGAAATTAACTAACTGTAGTCCGGGACTCGTGAGAGAGGTAGTTGTACCAGTCGGCGAATCGACGAATTTCGTCCATTCCTTGTTCTTATCTCTCATATTAACCGAATTAGGTGGACTGCTTTGGCACTTTGTCGTCGATGAAACTGGCGGCGGTGCGTTTGTGGCTTGCGTAACTAATGGAATCGACAAGGACGGAGGTAAAGCGTCGGGAAGTGGTACATGATTTCTTCTGAGGACAACTAGATGCATAGCTACGTAGAATTCTTGTAAACTCAAGGCTCCATCTCTGGTTACATCTGCTAGCTGCCAAATACGTCTCAGTTCTGCCACAGGAAGTCTAGATTTCTCAAAAAATGTTCGAGCTACAGGTCCAGCCAAAAGTCCTTCAGGATCTGACTGCAGTTGAGCGAATTGAGCAGCGTAATAGTCGCGCTGCTCGTCGCTAATAATCCACACCTCTTCCGGAGGAAAGCCCGAACAATCTCCTTCTCCTTCGCCTTCGTCACTGCTGTGACGTTCCGAGCTCTCCTCTTCCGTACCCAACAATTGTCTCTGCTCTTCGGACATAAGAAGACCTTGCCAGCCGCCAGAAACGGTATCCAATATCGTATCGCCTCCCAACATTCCATCGTTTCGTTCTTGAGTCACACTATTGGTCGGCGTTGGAGAATCCGTACTTCCGCCAGTTTCTCTAGGAGATTCTGCTTCGCTTTCACTTTCTGTAGTACTTTCAGGTACATGACATCTATTTTTTATACCTCTGGTAGAATCCGTACTCCTTCTACCCTCCTCGTCTCCAGAAGTTGGCCATGTAAATCTTGGTAGAGTTATAATATCTAATGCAGCTGTTACCATGTCTCTACAAACATCCAGTCCTACTTGATGGGCTGCCACCAGTTTAAGGACCGCATAAAACTGCTTTTTACCTATATGAGTCGTGCCTTTGATTCCAACGCAGATGTCTAGTATCTAAATAAAACGAAAAAAAAAAAATAAATTTGCCAAAACAGTTCGCTACGTGAGAAAGAAACTTTTAAATATATATGTATGTATATACATATATATATGATACATATATATATATATATATATATATATATATGAAACAGTGGAGTCCATAATTAATGAATCATGAATAAATAATTTTCGACTATCAAGCACGGATAGGCTTAACCTTCCGTACTTATAATGGAAAGAAGAATTATCGAAACGTTAAAAAAATTAAAGAATCATTTAATATCTTGCCGTGGTATAAGAGAAATGAAATTTGAAAAGTAAATAAAATGAAAGGCTCACCTTCATCGTGACGTCTCGCGGCAAATTCGCAGAGCGTAAAAGCTCGGCAACCTTAACAACCGACACGCTGTCGCTGTCAGCGTTTTCACAGCAATATATAAAAATATCGCCATAATAGCGATGCTCGGTTGCTGTCAGATGAAGGTTCGCCATCGTAATCGAATCCCAATCCATCTTGGCAGAGTAACACAAAACTCCTTCCTTGCTTCTCACCAGGGACTGGAAACTCCTCCTGTTTTTTGAAGCCATTCAGTTAGTGAAATTTTTCCGGGGGAAATGAACTTGTCTAGGTGGCAGTAGGGTCGAAAGTAACAAGATGACACCCCCGAATAACGACGGTAAAAACTCTGTATTCCTTTGACAATGGCAACGTGCAACGATACGATCATTATCTCGTAACGCGTGCTTCGTAATTAAAATTATCGCGAAGAGTTTCTTCTTATTAAATACGTTTTAATAACCAGAGAAATTTTACCCGTGCGAAAATATAATTAGAACGTAGCGCGTTCTCATAGGGAATTTTGATAATCAACAATGGATACACCTTTTTTGAAAGTTACTCCGCCTAAAGTATCCGATTATTTTTATTATACTCGTATCTATCTAGGAAGTATATCAGGGGAAAAAAGGTTTACGAAACTTAATGCGACAAAGTTAATAAAGTTCGTTTATTTAATATTAATATCGTATACAAATAGAAGGATCATGAAAAAAAAAGAAACATTTTAAAGTAACGATAGACGAAAAACGTTAACGTAAAGACGGATAAGTGTTAATTAAAAGAAAAGAAGAGAAAGAAAGAAAGAAAAGAAAAAGAACAAATTGAATTCTTATTTCTTTTCTTCCTTCTTTTGTTCTTCCTTCTTTGGCTCTTCCTTCTTTGGCTCTTCCTTCTTCGGCTCATCTTTCCTCGGCTCTTCCTTCTTTAACTCTTCCTTCTTTAACTCTTCCTTTTTTAACTCTTCCTTCTCTTTCCTCTTTTCCGCTTCTTTCTCTCGGGGAACTGGCTTTCCAGTTTGTTCAATTTTTATCGAACGTTCGGTCTGCCCTTTTAGCATCTTGTTCTTTCTCGGTGCTGAAATGCTGAGAACACCGTCGGACGACAAACTCGAGGATACCTGATCTATGTCGCATTGTTCAGGGATCAGATATTTCCTAGTGAACTGTCTCGAAATCCAACCGTGTTCGTCCTGTTTCTCATCGTGCTTGGCCTCGACTACGACGCATTTGTCGACTATCTTCGCGTTTATTTCATCGGGTTTGAATTGTTGCACGTCCAATATAACTTGGAACTTATCTTTCTCGGCCTTTATCGTTGAGGTACCGTCCTTCTCGTTTTTACGCAACAATTCGCTCCACGGTCTGTAATATAACAAAGGATTTCTCAGTTTCCTATCTCGGCTCGGCATTAGATATAATTGTTCCAAGGAAACCGGACTGATCAATTGTTCGGGATAAAGGCCTAGTCCAAAATTTTGATCGAAGAGACGATGAGGCCGATCCAAATCCTCCCACCAATCGGAGTAAATCAATGGTACAAGAGACATCGTATTATAGCTTTTTCAAAGATTCGCCAAATTTGATCTTTAGTTATAAAACGATCTCTCTCTCTCTCTCTGTCTCTCTCTTTCTCTGTGTTTCACTTTCTTTATTTCTTACGAGCGACTGCCAGTAACTGCCTGCTGCACCGTTCTTTCCACTTCATTTATACGGCGAGCCGGCCGGCAACGTATTTGTATACCAACGTCGAATTAGTACCGTCGACGGGGGAAGGGGTGAAGAAGGAAACGAGACGGAGTTTGCCAAAGGAATATTCTTAAAAGATTCGCTTCGGATTTTCGCCAAGATTCGTTCTGTCCATCCTATTGTCCCGTACTGCGGAAGAAGCCATAAATATCTTATGGTGTAGAGGGGTCATCAACAAATTTACGAGATCCTAAGGAATCTTTCTCTCTTACGAATAAATGACAAATAAATTGAAATTCTAATCGAGATGGTATCATGTTTCCTTTCTCGTTTTCGTAATTTTCGCGGCTATTTATTTCTCGCAGGCGCGAGAATTACGAATCGATATGAATCGATATTCGTTTCGAGAGTTACGTTTACCTAACTGTCCCCCCACTCCATCCCTACTCTACGTTGTTGCCGAGGATGAAAGTAAGTAATAAAAAGATGTCGCTCGTTGGATTCGTACGCTCGGACCAAGCGAGTTTAGTTTTAGGAGTACGAAAATGGTAAAGGTTTCGTGTCCTATGGTATAGTATGCGTTGCTATCAAATGCGCGCGACCATTCTATTCTCGTCCTACTGCGACAAAATCGATCTTCCTCGATGCTTCTCTATGCGTGCACGTGTACAAACAAGCTCGTTCCGTTCGTGTCACCGGCAAACTCGTATACCAACGTATAAGTATTTTTCGATGCCGGGTCGACGCATCGAGAAGCTTCTCTACCTTAGGAACTATTATTCGCCAAAAGCCAAAGTTCGCTGAAGTGCGAAGGAAGCGAACGACGCGAACACTCGAGATGCGAGATGATAACAAGAGGGAGGAAAGAAAGAAGAGGCTTTTATTGCCCACGTAATTCGTATCGTAACATATAGCGAAAGAATATAATATAAAGTTTTATTCCTCAATTATTGTATATACGAACAGCTACGAAACTTACGAGCTATATTAAAAAAAAGAAAAAAACAACGATGTCAATCATTTGTCAATTTTGTATCTCTTCGTAATCCACGACAGAAATAACTTGAACGACCACGAGCCTGGATCGATTTAACTCGATAACGTTAATTAATTATCGATATTTATTTTCAAATTATCGAATCTTTATACTAATCTCGTTTCGTCTTACCGGCAGTAAAGAATACAAATATGCACTTAGAATACAAATATGACGAATATAGTGACATCTATTTTTACTAATTGCGAAGTATTTCTAGATATTGGATCATTGTTTCTATATTTCTAAAAAGTGCGACGCGGGCAAAATTATCGAATCAATAATTGATAAGTTGATAACAATAATTCTCAGTATGTTATATGACGTGTATGACACGTTCTAATCTTTCGAAGTTTCAACTATTAACGTATCGACGACGTCGAACGTAAACAAAAGCGCGTTCTACAAAGGCAACAAAAAATAAATAAAAATCAGTTCGATCGAGATACTTTTTCTATGGTTTCGAGAACAGAAACATTGCAAATTTAAATAGCTTTTAATAATAGTAATCGTTATGCCAATATTTTCTTCGAGGAGCACATGCAAATGAAAACAAAAATTCATATCATATATAAACAAAAGGTCATTTTTCATCGGTTTGTCAGGTGAAATTTGATAGAATTCAAGAAAATTTATTAACAATACTTTATATGTGTTTCTAGGTTTATTCATTGATTATACGATAAGATTATCCATTTTATTTCGTTTCATTGATAAGTAAGCTATTAAAACAGTTTGCTATCTCGAAGATATAATACATCGCTAGTGACAAAAGTACGAGTAACTTCGTTCAAGTTCTTTGTTTAATGGTAAATATCCAATAATAATATTCTTAATACTTCGCTGCATATATCATTTATGTTTCATTTGTATTTCTGAATACCCATCTTTCTCTTTTTCTTTTTCATTAGATTTATATTATAAAGCGTATATACAGTAATGAACGAAATTGAAAATGTGCTCTTTACGACGAAATAACAAGATTTTACGTTTTTTTTTTTTTTTTGGAGAAACAGATTAGAAATGTTGAGAAAATTACAATTATTAATCAGAATCACGAAAAAAAAGTAATCACTTTATACAACTCTTTTATTTGGGTCTATAATAAAAATCGAAATGGAAGACATTTTGAGGATTTATTATTATTATACACGTGTTGATAATTTTATCGAAATTGATTAACGTTACTAAGAGCCTCAAATGGTTAAAAATTGTGAAAATTTTGACAAATTTCATCGCCCGTTGCACATTTTCACATCGACTGTGAAGTCGATGCTCTATTTTGCTCATTTATTGCAGAAAGTTATTGATGTATTGGGAATCGTTCATTGAAAGGATAAATATTTTAAGAGAAATATAAACAAAAAGAAAAGACTAGAAAGTACATTTCGATTTTTATAATCATTGAGATACAAATGGAATGATAAAAACCTAAAAGAAACGTACTTAACCTACAGTCGTATTATTTTTGCAGATTATATATATATATGCATATAGTCCACGTATGTGAGTGTGTATATATATATATATATATATATATATATATATATATATATAATCATTTCATGAAGTAGCGACGATTGACCAGTCATAAGCGTAGGTCTTGGGGAATTTCACAAGTATAAGTGGAATTTACCTCTTACAAACCTTCAAAAATTTAAGGTGGTAATACTGATTTTGGTCAAAGAATAAATTCACAGTGCCATCTGTAAAATCGACTTTCTATAAACGAAAACAATCTGTTCATGAGAAAATTCGTGTCTCATTGCTATTTCATCTTAATTGTAATTTAGGTGAGTGGAATGATACTATTATTTCATCTTTATCTACTTCATTTAATGCAACTTTCTCGTTCCGAGAAACTAATGATGTTATAAAATACTTGAAAATTTTTATCTAAGATATCGAGAACACGATTGTTTATGTGTGGTATATCTTATCGCGAGGCTTTGCTAAATGTTTTTTCTTTCTTTTTTTTTTTTTTCTTTATTTACGTTTTTTTCTAGGCGTATCTTTTCTGTAAAAATGTCGAATAAAGATTAAGAAAAGTAGATGATTCCTAATGTTTTTCCATTTATCTCGTTGAAAGGAAGGTTACACACTTTCTCTTAATTTCTGTTTATATTCTCTGGCTCTCCTGCTCGACTGTACGAATGTAGCGTGTCACTGTACATTTATTACATTTATTTCTCTCTCTCTCTCTCTCTCTCTCTCTCTATATATATATATATATATATATATATATATATATATATATATATATATATGTATATATGTGTGAGCTGGGTTGGAGGAGAATACTATGTAAAACCAATTCTGTGGAAGTGGTACATTATTTTTGTCCAATTCATTGAAGCTTCGCTGTATTATATATATACGACGTCATGATCACGAGAATATGTGAACTTCTTTGTTAATAAAATCGCTTGCATTAAGAATTTAAGACTCGATAAATCGAGCGTATTGCGATTGTATTTCTACATATCTTCTCGAATTTGTGTGCAAAAAAAACTGATAGATTATTGAAATATATAATTATATTGATAGATGATAATGCAAGGTGATATTTTCTTTTTTTTTTGGTTATATTTCATCACCGATTTGATACAACAAATAATCTATCTATATCGTCTTGTCAAAGTGGGCGCACCTTAATTTCGTAGATTTTTTTTTATCGAAAAAGATTAATTTTATCGAACGTATTGTCAAGTTATCCGACTATTGTTCCATGATATCGGCTAAATCACGATATGTTTTATCGTTCGTTAAAATGACTCGGCTGTAAAATGACTCGGCTATAAAATGTTTACCGAAAATTCGTACTAAAATAAATTCGTACAGAGATCCGGCAATATCTTTATCTATCGTAGATCTTTTATTTTTATTAGATTTTTTATTTTTCGTTTATGGAAATGTTTTATCTATTTATAGATTTTTTTTTTCTTTATAGATTTAACAGTCTTTGAATTGCAACAATTACAACAGTACAAGAAATTGTTAATTTCTTTAAATTAACAATTACAAGAATAAAATTTATTACAAGAATGACAAATTCCATTCAACAAAAGAATTTTTCAAACTGTTTAAAGCAATGTAATAAACCTGAAAATTTACCACCGCCATCGCCACTTTTCTTAGAAACAGGAGATGAATTAGATAATTTAGATTATAGATTCGAAGCTGTCAGATTAAAAAGCTTTAAAAATTGGCCTCTCCCTTTTATGAAACCTAGAATTCTTGCGGCAGCTGGTTTTTATTACATGGGTGAAATTGATCGAGTACGATGTTTCGAATGTAATATAGAAATATATAGATGGGAGCAAGGAGATATTCCTATGGTTGATCATGAACGCTCTTCGCCAAGATGTCGTTTCGTGAAGAATATTCCATGTGGTAACGTACCTATCGGTACCGATCCTGCTTCAGTAATTCCGCCAAGTCCTCGTAGCCAAGATATTTGTGGTATATATGATATAGAAAATCTACCAGAGTCTGATCAAGAATACAACGAAGCATTGCACTTTCCGAAAAATAAGTTGAGATCTTTGGGAATTGAAAGGCCAAGGCCACCGGTATATCCAGAATATGTTAGCATAGAATCTAGAATAAGGAGCTTTGATACGTGGCCAAAATCCTTGCCACCGGACAAAAAACGATTGGCAGAAGCTGGATTTTTTTATACCGGAAAAGAAGACCAAACATTGTGCTTCCACTGCGGGGGTGGATTAAAAGATTGGGTACCGGAGGATGATCCGTGGGATCAACACTGCAAATGGTTTTCAAAATGCCATTATCTTTTAATGGCTAAAGGAAAAGAATATGTGAACACAGTGACTGGGCAACGCGTAACATCACCATCCAAGGAGGTAATTCAATTTTTCTCTCTTTTGTTTGCTACTATCTTGTTTGCTTTTATACGTACAGTTGTAGGTACATTATATATGTACATTATATGTGTTTGCTTTGAAATAATTTTCTTAACTTGTCTGATATGCAATTAAAGAAATAATTCATAAAAGGAATTGTTTATATAAAATTTATATTTTCCACAGGAAACTTTAAATATGAAATTGCTCCCTTTTATGAAGAAGGTCGAACAAACTTCAATAGGAGAAATTTCTGAAAAAACAAATCTTGAAAATAATCCTAGTTCGAGTGTTGGCTCCAACAATAATGGTATAGGAAGCTTGAGTGCTGGTTTAAGTGGCTCTGTGACAGAAAACAAATATGAAAAGGATGGAAGATTATGCAAAATCTGTTACAATGTAGAGATGGGTATAGTATTTTTACCTTGCAAACATATGGTTGCATGTGTTAATTGCGCATCTCTTTTAACCTCATGTCCTATTTGTCGACAAAAGATAGATTTAGTAATAAGTGCGATTTTATCTTAAAAAGTATTAATATATATTATATATTAAGTATTAATCATATGGAACAACTCGTATATAAGAATATTTCTAATTGTTTACATCTATATCATATTAATGTTTTATATAAAAGAAAAATAATGAGTATTCTTTTATTTTGTTATAAGATATTAAAAATGGATTTCTTATTTTCTGTAAATAAAATTCTAATACGTATGACGAACTTTATTTGGATTGGACAAAAATAGTAGTTTTTAGGAAATTATACAAACGAAGTAAAACTTCCATTGATGTATTTGGGACTGATGATGTAGTCTTGCATCATTTTAAAATGCTTTAGCCAAGGAGTGGTAACGTAGCCCTATGTCATTTCATCCATTTAAATAAAAGAACCTGTATAAAATCCCTTAGATTTAATGATACAAAAATACTGTTTAGAAATTCATACATTTGATCACACTGCAAAATCATAACTTAAAAGTTTGAGTACAAGATCGGATCTCAAATCGTATCTCGGATCATAAATCTGATCCTTAAATAATAACTCGAATATGTTTATGCGTTGACAAACTTTCGGGATTACTGCTCGAACCCGCAGAAAATTACATCTCTAATGTTACATATTTTAATAAATGGTCAGGTAACATTATCTTTATTTTTTATCGAGATCCAATCTATCCATAAAATATTATTATTCATGTTAAATCAAGTATATTTAATCGAAATGTAAATTTATGTTCGCCGAGATAAACATTATACTAATTATTATTATTTTTTTTTTCTATAACGCGAAACTATTTAATATTACGTCGAGACTAATCAGTTATTTGTATCCTTATTATTTAATTAAAAAGAAATATCCGTTCACTCTCGATTTTTATTTCGATAGATCGTAGCAAGAACCAGTGTCGCCTCCTATCGGTCAATAATCTGGCTGTATACGCGATGTATGCTCATCAACGAACAAGATAATGGAGTACGATACTGGTATCAAGATCGTGATGTGTGTGATTAAATTACGCCAGCTAATGATCCGTTACTCGTATTTATTCTAATAATTTACATTTCATACAAGTATATATTAAAGAAATTAAAAACCCGATAGTGCAATTGATTAAAATTATAATAATTAAAATAATTCACATATCGTTCAACATAACCAATAAAAAGACTGCTTATATCGCGTGGTGCAATTATATCAATAACACGAGTCACTCGAAGATTTGAGAAAAGGATTTTCTTCTCATTTCCTTTTATTTCCTTCTTCGCGATATAAATTGAACGTAACAATGTAATTATGGCTGATTTATTTGACATAGCGAACATAATTACAAGCGTAGGCGTTGGTGCCGTCAAAATTAAATCGGAACCGGGCTTGCCGGAAAAATCATCGAATGAAATTTTGACAGAACTTTTCAGTACCTTCGATGCAGACGAGGGAATAGTATCACCAGAGAATAGTGATCAACAAGTTCCAGATGCAATTGTTAAAGCGAAAAAAAAAGGAAAAACACAAATGGAAAAGAGAAAAAAGAAGAGCAAGAAAAAGCATAAACATAAAGAAAAAAAACATAAAAAAAGGTCTAAACACACTTCTTCGGACAGTAACAATAGTGACATAGAAAGTACTGGTAAATTATAATTTATATAAATTCTTTCTTATTACCAATGTTAATATTTCAAAAGAATTATATACATGTATATATGTATATATATATTATATATATAATTACGATTTTTAGTCAGTAAGAAAAAGAAGAAACATAAGAAAAAGTCTAAGCGCAAGCATGAATCACATTCAAGCAAATCATCGGAATCCGATGAACCTAAATCCAAAATTGCAAAGGTCGATACTAATGTTTCCATTACCGAAGAACAGAATATTAGAGCCGATGTCTTGGATATAGATTGTATCGATGATGTACAATTGAGAGAATTAGCATCATTGAGGGAAGAGACCAAATCTACGAATGCTTGTATGATCCATACTAAAGAAGATAGAGATTTTGGAAGTCCTAAATTACCACCTATTCCAAAAAAGATAGATGACGAATTTGAAGAATCAGTACTGCCAAAAATTCTTGGTTTGTTGATGTTTTTTTTTGTACCTGATATCTTAAAAGATATAACATGGTTAGTTCATAGTTATTAATGGTCGTATGTATGATAATATCTTATCTTTGTATATAGATAAACCAAAACAGCCTGTGCAAGGAAAAATCATTATAAAGGATCTTAAAAATAGTATTGTCTATAATGAAACTGTAAAGGAAATAGAGAATAAGGAAAAGGCAAAAGCTGCGCGTATGGAAGATGGTGAATTAACGGACAGCAGTAATAATAATAGAACGCCTACGTTAAGTCCTACTCCGCCACCGTGTAATTCATTTAGATCTCCCACATTGAGTCCTGATGATACGATTAAATCTGAATCGTCAGGTCCCTTTAAATCTAGAAATGATCTTAGATTAATTTTAAGAGAAAAAGAAAAGAAAAGACTGGAGGTAACGGGGAAATCAAAAAATTATGGTGATAAGGATCGCAAGGATACCAAAACGTATACTAAAGTTAAAAACAAAAATAGCAAACGTAGTCGAAGTTGCCATTCGCAAGAAAGACATAGATCGGATTCTCAAACACGTTCCCATCGTAGTAGAAGTAGAGACAGAGAAAAACATTCTGATAGAAGTAAGGAAAGACGTGACAGAGATAGAAGCTTTGAACGGCGAGATTTGGGAAGGAGTAGAGAAAGGAAGAGGCACAAAAGTCGTAGTAGAGATAGGAGTAGGGACAAGTATATACGAGGACGAAGTAGGAGTAAAGAGAGGAAGTTAGTATTTTAATTATTATATGAATTATATATTATTGTCGTCTGATAAAAATATTTTTCTTTTTACTAGAGAGCGTATCGAAATTGATAAAAAAAAGCTTCTGGATGAACTCACAGGTTTATATTTTTATTAAAGAAAAATTATAATTCTCAATATATTGCTTCCCCTTCGACAAAAGAAATTCTACAAACACATTTTATTGCTTATAGATTTTTGTAAATCATTGTCAAAGTCTGAAGCATTAGGAGAATTATCTAATCTTTCTTCCGAAGAAGATGGGAGCGAGTCTGACAAAGGTTTCCATCATCCGTTTCTTCTCAAAGAAAAGCCAACTTCTATCGTTATGAATATTCGAGTATGTCTTTTCTGTAATATTCTAAAGAAAAAGTTTTCAATTAATGGCATAGATTTGCTATATCATTGTAAACGTTAATTTTATTTTTTTTTGCTTTTAGAATGCAAAGCAATTGCCAACAAAAACATTTCAAGAAAAGACAGCCGAATCTTCAAATCAATTGCGTCTTCAGTTTCCTGTATCAAGTGGTCAGCATCATAGGAAAACTGGTGAGTTTACTGAATGTTTCCTATCACCTGTGAAATAACGATCATTATCTTTACCGATACTTTAATATTATTATTATTATTCTTTTTACAAATTAATAAAGAAAGTGAATGGATCCCTGTGACACCAAAAAAACCGGAACAAAAGAAACCATTTGTACCGGCATCGATACCAACCGAACCAATTTCGATGGTGCCTAAGGCATGTCCTGTACAGCCGATACAGCCAGTAGTTTTTCCACGAACATCTATGGCAGGAGTATTAAATTTGTTATATTTGAAAAAAGAATTAATTATTCTTTTCTATTTCAAACGTTGTGTTACTTTTGATTTTTTATCCTTGCAGTCAGTTGACATTGGGTCCATAGTATCACAGAGATTAGCCGCAATGAGAAAGCTGAGAGAAAATCCGAACGACGTTGGTGCGTTAAATGAAATGTATAGAGCACAAAATGAGGTATTTAATATTTTCTCTATAGATTTTGAATATTACTTACGTATATGTGTGTGTGTGTGTGTACATTATCTCGATACGGATTTTTACATTATATTTTTTCGTCCTTTGATAGATGAGAAGCTGGGCAGAAAGTAAACAAATGCCAGGCCAGTTTACTGGTAGTACAGGTGCCAAAGTGCTCTCACCTGCTGAGCTTACTTCAGGTTATCAAGCATGGGCTCATAAGGTAACTGTATTATAGTAACTAGGGCTCGTATTGTATGAGTGTACGATACACATTTTGTTTCTTACATAAGATATACATATGGGCCTTTATTATAACTTTTTTTTTTTAATCCTTTTATATTAAAAATGTAACATGCCCATAGAATTTACTTAATCTTGCTAGATTAAGCAAATTTTCGTTCTTTTGATAGTAGCAAATCTAAGTAATGGAAGACTAAATTGAAAACTTGGCTACATATGATTTTCAATATTGGAGAACTTTCTTTATTATTTCATATCAGTTATCGTATCATACATAGGGCTTGTTACTTTTTTACTTATACTCTGATTGATATTGCCTGTAACAAGTTTTCAGGTACAGTCTTAGCTAAGATCAATAAAGTAAGTCATTATTGATCTGATGACTGTGATGTAGGCACAGACCACTTCTTTAGTAGGGGTGGACTCTGTGTCTGCAGGAACACAAGAGAATCATTATTTCTCTAAATATTTTAATAGGTATAAAAAAAAGACAAAGAGAAAGAAAGGGAGAGAGCGAGAGCGGAGCGAGAGCGAGAGAGAGAGAGAGAGAGAGAGAGAGAAAATCTTTCCAAATAATAAAGATAAGAAAAATTGCGCGATTATTAATAGTTACTTCGACTTGTGATCTCTTGTGAGATTATTGCTAACTATCATCAGCTTTATGCCATAGGATCCAGAAACTTTAATCATTTTGTTTTAACAATAAAGCTGCGATAGTTAGCATTAGTCTGCATCCACCTGAGGGTTTGTTACAGGCACATAGCTACCTCACAGAAGACATAACGTCAGCAGCCTGATGTCCGATTTTTAATTTTATTGGTAAGTATGCTTGCCCCAAAAAAAGATTATAAAATTTAGGGTTAAATAATAAGTAAATATTGTTTAATAAAGAATATTTATGTGAATATTTATATGTATATACACGTATTCTAATTATTTTTAATTATATTGAGCTACAGACATAAAAGGTTTGATCATGGTTGGGTATAACACAATTGATTTTTGCATTGATTTTATATTCACTTTGAGAATAACGAATTATAGAAATCGTATTACTCAATGAGTTTAAAAAGATATGTCAATGTATATTTTCAAAATTGATTTATTTATTTTTTATTAATTATGATATTTAAGTGTTTCACAAAAGATATTATTTAGGATCAATTAGTGTCCGCACAACCTGTATCTGGTGGTATGGGAATGGCTTTATTACAAAAGATGGGATGGCGACCAGGTGAGGGTTTGGGTAAAAATAAGGAAGGTACATTGGAACCATTACAGCTAGAGGTGAAATTAGATAAAAGAGGTCTTATTTCGGAACAAGACATTGGACAAAAGCCAAATAAAACAGCAAAACCAATGGTACCAGCTATTAAAACGTTAGAAGGTAGATTGTATAAAAATGATGTTTCATGTATTATAATATTTATATTTAGATATTTTATAATAATCGGTAATTGTATATAGGAAAGCATCCAGTATCGCTACTTGGAGAATATTGTTCGAAAAGAAAACTCGGTGCTCCTGTATACGAATTATGCTTCGAGTGTGGGCCAGATCATAGAAAAAACTTTCTTTTTAAAGTATGTCTTATATATTTTTTATTTGACAATTGTTGTCGATAAATTTTAAACGTGTAAACGTATGTCTTTATCTTCCTATAGGTAAAAGTAAATGGTATTGAATATAAACCAAGCGTTGCTAGTCCTAACAAGAAACAAGCTAAAGCAGAAGCTGCACAAATATGCTTACAAACCTTGGGTTTACTATCTTCTTAGATTCTTGTTTCGATATTGCACATTGTATAAATTGTTTGATCTTATGTAAGCTTACATTAAACTATTCAATTTATTCAATGTATATGTGTTTTGTGATGTATTTTCTTCTAATTACAACTGTACATCATTATACCTGATTTACAATTAACATTCAATATATATATATATATATATATATATATATATATATCGCAAGTACTACCGACCCAGGTCTCACCACGTGGAGGTTGCTGCATTTGGAGACCTACGGGCTAAAGGTGACTCTAATATCCGCGTTCGCAAGATAATCGAATTTTTGAGCAAGCAAAACGTAGTCCCCGTTTGGACTTTTAATCGCGTCCGCGACGACTCACTCGCGCGAGTGTTAGAATAACGGTGACTCTGGGTTGAAATTCGGAATGACATAAGGTACCGATTATTCTGGATCTCTACGCTAAACGATTCACCGGACCCTAGTCAATAGCTATGTACTACATTACTAGGTGGCACCGTTCTTGTATCCCGCATCTCGAACTATACATCGTAAAATAATCTTATTCATTAATTATTCCATCACGTGTTCGCGACCCTATGACCTGAAACTAACTCAAAAGAAATAAGGAAAGAAAAAAACACTATATGACTACTGTGAAGGTAAAAATTTATTTAACTTAAGAAAATTAAAAGAAAATGAAAAATTCTGGATGCAGATATAAAGAAACATTATTTTCGGAAATATATGACTTTAATATTTTACTCTGATTTTATTAAAATAAAATTATGAACTTAACTGAACTTTATAAAAAAAGAAAATGTGCAAAATCTATAATACGACTTTAACGTAAAATTTTAATTTCATTGTAATAAAATTATTGAATTTAATCGAAATATTGAAAAATAAAAATTAATTAATTGTAATTAATTATAAACCCGTTTGAACAAGAAGACCCTATCCTGATCTAATAAATAAATAAATAAAAAAAAAAACAAGAAACCATTCACGAGTAAATCTTCGAAGAAATTTACTCATGGTCACTCAAAATGGTCTTCTATTACTAATTAATTACAACCGTATCGCTCGTTCGGATCTTTCGTCCTCGACATGATCGAGCGATCGGAGGTACTTATAAAATTCACTCACTACTTATGAAGTTCTGTGATGGCTTCAAAACACTCGTGCGTGATTTAGGTCAAAATTGGGGGGGTGAACGATTCGTAGTTGGTCGAACATGAGATAGGTCGACATCGAAGTTGATCGAGATCATCCTCTTTGATGATTCACTGACTCTATTACGCGGTAGTTATTTTTTAAACGGATGGTCATTGACTCTACATCGCGAAACTATTGTTTTTATATATACAGTCTGTGCGACTGTTAAAAAAGTATTAAACTTTGCGAACAAACACTGACTCTAACGACTGCATTGCACGCAGTATCTGCAAAAACACTTGTTGTTTAAATCGCGAAATGCGAACGAACAAACACTGCTTCTACTTCGCGATATTTTTATTTTTAGCGAATAAAAATACACAGTAATTTCATTGCTACGCGCGCGATTGCAATGAAATTCTGAAATAGAAAAATTCAAACGAAATAATTAGTAACACTGTTATAATAAGAAATTGTATTAATTATTGAAGAGAAGTATAAAATAGAAATATACTTACTTTAAATCTTCGTTGATGCGTGCAAGAGAGACATCCTTGGAGGGCTTCGATTATTCTTCGTCCGAATCCAATGGAAGAATGATACAGTAACCGTACACCATATAACATAAGACGAACTACAACCAGATAAAATTTTTAAGTATTGAAATATTTAATCGAATTTATTTTAAGTGTTTCGCACGTTCCAGTATTTTTAATGTTTAAGCAATAGTACTATTGTTTAATTATTACCATACTATCGTTTAATTGTACCCGTGTACATTAATAATTGTTTAAATAATTATTGCATTTCCGAAAGTGTTAATTTTTAAGTTCTCGCGTTTAGATTTAGAGAGTCTCGATGTTTACGCGTCGGAGTGCAAAAGAAAACTGACTCGCTGATCGTTAAAGTTAATAAAAAGATGTATATGTTAATAGTATGCAAGGCCAACTATCCACAGACTAAAATTTTTAAGTATCGAAATATTTAACCGATATTATTTGAAGTTTCTTGTGAGTTCTCGTATTTTTATTGTTTAAAAGATAGTACTGTTGTTTAAATATTAATTTATTGTACCCGTGTACTTAGTGATTGTTTAAATAATTTTATAATTCTTGAAAGTATTTAATATTTAAATTTTTTCTTGTGCTTTTGATTTATATTTCTATAGCTAACGAATTTTAATGATTAATCTTGTCAGTTTGGGCTAACATAGTATCCGTTTACGTTGTTCTTAGATTCCTATATTATATTTTTAATGTTTTCATATTTTCGTATAATAAATCCATAAATTACATATTTCGTGCGGATGGTGAGCGGCCATTAAACAGGTGGCGCACGACGTCATTCTTATTTTTCGGATTTTCGATATCGATACTTTTATTTTATGCGATATCGATACTTTTATTTTATGCGATATCGATACTTTTCTCGTCTTTTAACGATGCGCTAATTAATAGTTCCTCGTCAATTAGTCGTGCTCGATTGTATTTCGGCGTATATAAGAGTTTCATATATACATCTACATATATATGTGTAGGTATTTTTCTTACAAACAAATACAAATATCTATAACTTCTGCATACACATATATATATTCGCATACAATTAATTTTCCATCGCACTAATATGAATCTAAAATTTTTCAGCTTTTCGAGTAGTTTACGAATAAGAAAAAAACTACGTGGTACAGTAGAAATAATATTTGAAATGCAATCGTGCGGTACGCACATGTAAGTTTATATGTTTTTTAAATAAAAACGGTTATAATTTTAATAGTTTAAGATATATATATATATATATAATATTGAGAATTTTTTATATATATAAATTAAAAATTTTATCTTGCCGTAGTTGGCCATGCATAACATAAACATAAACGGCCCTTTTCGTGACTTTGACCATAACCGAGTCAGTTTAAACTTGCACTCCGAACAGTAAACATCGGTACTCTCAAAATCCAAACGCGAGAACTTAAATTTAATACTTTCGCTAATTTAATAATTATTTAAACAATCATTAATGTACATAGGTATAATTAACTAATAATTAAACAATAGTACATTCGTTTAAACATTAAAACGACTAACGTTCGCGAAAAGCTTAAAATAATATCGGTTAAATATTTCAATACTTTAAAATTTTAGTCTGGGGGTAGTTAGCCTTGCATAATACAAACATAAACGGTTTTTCACTGACTTTGACAATAACAGACTCACTTTTACTTTGCACTCCGACACGTCAACATCGAGACTCTCTAAATCTAAACGCAAGGTCTTACAAATTAATACTTTCGCGAAATTAATAATTATTTAAACAATCATTAATGTACACGGGTACAATTGACTAATAATTAAAAATTAGTACATTCGTTTAAATATAAAAACGACTAACGTTCACGAGAAACTTAAAATAATATCGGTTAAATGTTTCAATAGTTCAAAATTTTATTCTGTGGGGGAGATGGCCTTGCATAATACAAACATAAACGGTTTTTCACTGACTTTGACAATAACAGACTCACTTTTACTTTGCACTCCGACACGTCAACATCGAGACTCTCTAACTCTGAACGCGAGAACTTAAATTTAATACTTTCGGTAATATAATAATAATTTAAACAATCATTAATGTACACGGTTACCATTAACTAATAATTAAACAATAGTAGATTCGTTTAAACATTAAAACGAGTAACGTTCGCGAGAAACTTAAAATAATATCGGTTAAATGTTTCAATAGTTCAAAATTTTATTCTGCGGTAGTTGGCCTTGCATTATATAAACATAAACGGTTTTTCACTGACTTTGACAATAACCGAGTCAGTTTTACTTTGCTCTCCGACTCGTTAACATCGTGACTCTCTAACTCTGAACGCGAGAACTTAAATTTAATACTTTCGGTAATATAATAATAATTTAAACAATCATTAATGTTCACGGTTACCATTAACTAATAATTAAACAATAGTACATTCGTTTAAACATTAAAACGAGTAACGTTCGCGAGAAACTTAAAATAATATCGGATAAATATTTCAATAGTTTAAAATTTTATTCTGTGGGAGAGATGGCCTTGCATAATACAAACATAAATGGTTTTTCACTGACTTTGACAATAACAGACTCACTTTTACTTTGCACTCCGACACGTCAACATCGAGACTCTCTAACTCTGAACGCGAGAACTTAAATTTAATACTTTCGGTAATATAATAATAATTTAAACAATCATTAATGTACACGGTTACCATAAACTAATAATTAAACAATAGTACATTCGTTTAAACATTAAAACGAGTAACGTTCGCGAGAAACTTAAAATAATATCGGTTAAATGTTTCAATAGTTCAAAATTTTATTCTGTGTGGGAGATGGCCTTGCATAATACAAACATAAACGGTTTTTCACTGACTTTGACAATAACAGACTCACTTTTACTTTGCACTCCGACACGTCAACATCGAGACTCTCTAACTCTGAACGCGAGAACTTAAATTTAATACTTTCGGTAATATAATAATAATTTAAACAATCATTAATGTACACTGTTACCATTAACTAATAATTAAACAATAGTACATTCGTTTAAACATTAAAACGAGTAACGTTCGCGAGAAGCTCAAAATAATATCGGTTAAATATTTCAGTAGTTTAAAATTTTAGTCTGTGGGGGAGATGGCCTTGCATAATATAAACATAAAAGGTTTTTCACTGACTTTGACAATAACCGAGTCAGTTTTTCTTTGCACTCCGACTAGTTAACATCGAGACTCTCTAACTCTGAACGCGAGAACTTAAATTTAATACTTTCGGTAATATAATAATAATTTAAACAATCATTAATGTACACGGTAACCATTAACTAATAATTAAACAATAGTACATTCGTTTAAACATATAAACGACTAACGTTCGCGAGAAACTTCAGACAAATTCGGTTAATTAATTCAATACTTAAAACTTAATCGGAGGGTAATGGCCTTGCTTGATATAAACATAAATAGTTTTTCTCTAACTTTGACAATAACCGAGTCAGTTTAAACTTGCACTCCGACCAGTAAACATTGGTACTCTCAATATCTAAACGCGAGAACTTAAATTTAATACTTTCGGTTATTTAATAATTATTTAAACAATCATTAATGTTCACAGTTACCATTAACTAATAATTAAACAATAGTACATTCGTTTAAACATTAAAACTACTAAAACTCCTGAGAAACTTAAAATAATATCCGATAAATATTTCAATACTTTAAAATTTTAGTCTGGGGGAGTTGGCCTTGTTTAATACAATCATAAACGGTTTTTCACTGACTTTGACAATAACAGACTCACTTTTACTTTGCACTCCGACACGTCAACATCGAGACTCTCTAAATCTAAACGCAAGGTCTTACAAATTAATACTTTCGCGAAATTAATAATTATTTAAACAATCATTAATGTACACGGGTACAATTGACTAATAATTAAAAATTAGTACATTCGTTTAAATATAAAAACGACTAACGTTCACGAGAAACTTAAAATAATATCGGTTAAATGTTTCAATAGTTCAAAATTTTATTCTGTGGGGGAGATGGCCTTGCATAATACAAACATAAACGGTTTTTCACTGACTTTGACAATAACCGAGTCAGTTTTACTTTGCACTCCGACTCGTTAACATCGTCACTCTCTAAATCTAAACGCTAGAACTTAAATTTAATACTTTCGGTAATTTATTAATTATTTAAACAATCATTAAAGTACACTGGCACAACTAACTGATAATTAAACAGTAGTACATTCGTTTATACATTAAGACGAATAAAACTCGCGAGAAACTTAAAATAATATCGATTAAATATTTCAATACTTAAAAATTTCTTTTTGCGGTAGTTGGCCTTGCATTATATAAACATAAACGGTTTTTCACTGACTTTGACAATAACTGAATCAGTTTTACTTTGCACTCCGACTCGTTATCATCGTGACTCTCTAAATCTAAACGCTAGATCTTAAATTTAATACTTTCGGTAATTTATTAATTATTTAAACAATCATTAAAGTACACTGGCACAACTAACTGATAATTAAACAGTAGTACATTCGTTTATACATTAAGACGAATAAAACTCGCGAGAAACTTAAAATAATATCGATTAAATATTTCAATACTTAAAAATTTCTTTTTGCGGTAGTTGGCCTTGCATTATATAAACATAAACGGTTTTTCACTGACTTTGACAATAACCGAGTCACTTTTACATTTCACTCCGATTCGTTAACATCGTGACTATCTAAATCTAAACGCTAGATCTTAAATTTAAAACATTCGGTAATTTATTAATTATTTAAACAATCATTAAAGTACGCTGGTTCAATTAACTAATAATTAAACAATAGTACATTCGTTTAAACATGAAGACGATCAAAACTCGCGAGAAACTTAAAATAATATCGATTAAATATTTCAATACTTAAAAATTTCTTTTTGCGGTAGTTGGCCTTGCATTATATAAACATAAACGGTTTTTCACTGACTTTGACAATAACCGAGTCACTTTTACATTTCACTCCGATTCGTTAACATCGTGACTATCTAAATCTAAAAGCTAGAACTTAAATTTAATACTTTCGGTAATTTATTAATTATTTAAACAATCATTAATGTTCACGGGTACAATTAACTAATAATTAAACAATAGTACATTCGTTTAAACATGAAGACGATCAAAACTCGCGAGAAACTTAAAATAATATCGATTAAATATTTCAATACTTAAAAATTTCTATCTGCGGTAGTTGGCCTTGCATAACATAAACATAAACGGTTTTTCACTGACTTTGACAATAACCGAATCACTTTTACATTTCACTCCGATTCGTTAACATCATGACTATCTAAATCTAAACGCTAGAACTTAAATTTAATACTTTCGGTAATTTATTAATTATTTAAACAATCATTAATGTTCACGGGTACAATTAACTAATAATTAAACAATAGTACATTCGTTTAAACATGAAGACGATCAAAACTCGCGAGAAACTTAAAATAATATCGATTAAATATTTCAATACTTAAAAATTTCTATCTGCGGTAGTTGGCCTTGCATAACATAAACATAAACGGTTTTTCACTGACTTTGACAATAACCGAATCACTTTTACATTTCACTCCGATTCGTTAACATCATGACTATCTAAATCTAAACGCTAGAACTTAAATTTAATACTTTCGGTAATTTATTAATTATTTAAACAATCATCAAAGTACGCTGGTTCAATTAACTAATAATTAAACAATAGTACATTCGTTTAAACATGAAGACGATCAAAACTCGCGAGAAACTTAAAATAATATCGATTAAATATTTCAATACTTAAAAATTTCTTTTTGCGGTAGTTGGCCTTGCATAACATAAACATAAACGGTTTTTCACTGACTTTGACAATAACTGAATCAGTTTTACTTTGCACTCCGACTCGTTATCATCGTGACTCTCTAAATCTAAACGCTAGATCTTAAATTTAATACTTTCGGTAATTTATTAATTATTTAAACAATCATTAAAGTACACTGGCACAACTAACTGATAATTAAACAGTACTACATTCGTTTATACATTAAGACGAATAAAACTCGCGAGAAACTTAAAATAATATCGATTAAATATTTCAATACTTAAAAATTTCTTTTTGCGGTAGTTGGCCTTGCATTATATAAACATAAACGGTTTTTCACTGACTTTGACAATAACCGAGTCAGTTTTACTTTGCACTCCGACTCGTTAACATCGTGACTCTCTAAATCTAAACGCTAGAACTTAAATTTAATACTTTCGGTAATTTATTAATTATTTAAACATTCATTAATGTTCACGGGTACAATTAACTAATAATTAAACAATAGTACATTCGTTTAAACATGAAGACGATCAAAACTCGCGAGAAACTTAAAATAATATCGATTAAATATTTCAATACTTAAAAATTTCTTTTTGCGGTGGTTGGCCTTGCATAACATAAACATAAACGGTTTTTCACTGACTTTGACAATAACTGAATCAGTTTTACTTTGCACTCCGACTCGTTAACATCGTGACTCTCTAAATCTAAACGCTAGATCTTAAATTTAATACTTTCGGTAATTTATTAATTATTTAAACAATCATTAAAGTACGCTGCTTCAATTAACTAATAATTAAACAATAGTACATTCGTTTAAACATTAAGATGACTAAAACTCTCGGGATACTTAAATTAATTTCGGTTAAATATTTCTATACTTTTAAATTGTATCTGGTTGTTGTTGTGCCTATGTTATGTACTGTACGGTCACTGGATCCGTCCTCCATTGGATTCGGATGAAGAATAATCGAAGCCCTGCAACAAGGATGTCTTTTTTTGCGCGCTTCAACGAACATCTAAATTAAGTATATTTCTATATCATAGATCTCTTCAATACATTTCTACAATTTCTCATTATAACAGTGATTCTAATTAGAACGTTTGTATTTTTCTTTTTCAGAACTTCATTGCAATCGCGCGCGTAACAATGAATTAATCGTGTGTTTTTATTCGCCAAAAATGAAATTATCGCGAAGTAGAAGCAGTGTTTGTTCGTTCGCTGTTCGCGATTTAAACCACAAGTGTCTTTGCATCGACTGCGTGCAATGCAGTCGTTAGAGTCAGTGTTTGTTCGCAAAGTTTAATACCTTTTTTCAACAGTCGCACAGACTGTATATATTAAAGACAGTAGAGTTTCGCGAAGTAGAGTTAGTGACCGTCCGTTTAAAAAATAACTGTCGCGTAATAGAGTTATTGCATCAACGAAGAGGATCATATCGACCAACTTCGATGTCAACCTACCTCACGTTCAACCAACTACGATTCATCCACCCTCAATTTCGACCTAAATCGCGGACGAGTGTTTTGGAGCCGTCGCAGAACTTCATAAGTAGTGAGTGAATTTTACAAGTACCTCCGATCGCTCGATCATGTCGAGGATGAAAAGTCCAAATCGGCACGAGCGATAGGTTGTAATTAATTTGTAGTTGGAGAGCATTTTGAGTGACCACGAGTAAATTTCTTCGGAGATTTACTCGTGAATCGTTTCTTATGTTCTGTTTTTGTTTTTTTATTTATATGATTTAATATACACGGGGTACAATTAACTACTAATTAAACAATAGTATATTCGTTTAAACATTAAAACGATTCACATTCGTGAGAAACTTAAAATAATATCGGATAAATATTTCAATATTTTAAAATTTGTTGTGTGTAGGGGGTGGATATTTTGTCTTGTATTATATACCGATTACTGGACGTTTACTGGATCAATCTTTCATTGCACTCGGACGAGTAATCATCGAAACTCTCTCAGGATGTCTCTCTTGCACCCATCGACGATGATTTAAAGTGAGTATATTTTTATACAATACATCCCTCGAATAACTTATATAGTTTCTCATTATAACAGTGTTACTGATTATTTCGTTTGAATTATTCTGTTACAGAACATCATTGCAATCGCGCGAGCTTAGCAATGAATTAATCGAGTATTTGTGTTCGCTAAAAAAAAAAAAAAAAACTATCGCGAAGTAGAAGCAGTGTTTGTTCGTTCGCGTTTCGCGATTTAAATGACAAGTGTTTTTGCGTACGACTGCGTGCAATGCAGTCGTTAGAGTCAGTGTTTGTTCCCGAAGTTTAATACTTTTTAAACAGTCGCACAGACTGTATATATAAAAGACAGTAGAGTTTCGCGAAGTAGAGTCAGTGACCGTCCGTTTAAAAAATAACTGTCGCGTAATAGAGTCAGTGCATCACCGAAGAGGATGACCTCGACCAACTTCGACGTCGACCTACCTCATTTTCAACCAGCTACGTATCATCCACCCTCAATTTCGACCTAAAACGCGGACGAGTGTTTTGGAGCCGTCGCAGAACTTCATAAGTAGTGAGTGAATTTTACAAGTACCTCCGATCGTTCGATCATGTCGAGGACGAAAGGTCCGAATCGGCACGAGCGATTGGATGTAACTAATTAGTATTGGTAGATTATACTTTCAGAAGTATAAGATAATGGCAATTGTGGGGACCATTTAATCTACACTGAATACAGATTTACTAATATATTATTTCTTTCAGAGGAAATAATATTTTTGTTTATATCGATATCCAGAATTGTTCATTTTCTGTTACCTTTCTTAATTTAAATTTAATGAATTTCAAAATTTTCTCTTTCACAGTAGTAATATATAATCTTTTCTCTTTCCTTATGTGTTTTCAGCTAGTTTTAAGTAGTGGGATCGCGAACTCGAGAAAGAATAATTAATAAATAAGATTATTTTACTAACATTTGAATGATGCACAATATACGTAAAGTATTATTGATTAATATTTAAACAATAGCATAATCTTAACAACGTTATAATGTCCATACACATGTACTATCATGTATTATCGAAAAATAGATATACTATTGATTTATGATTGAAACGCAAATTTTTCTGTCATTTCTATTTCTTTGTATTTACTTTTATTAATTATTCTTTATAAGTCTCGGGTGGGACCCGTAAGAGGGGCTTATGGGTGTGGGCTTCTATGCGGGTCTCCTTCTTTCTTTTCGTCTAACTTTTGTTTTTCTTTCTATACTATTTCTTCTCTTTCTCATTTTCTTCTCAGGTATCGTCTAGGTATCGTCTAGGTATCGTCTAGGTATCGTCGAGCTATCGTCGAGAGATCATCGAATGACCATCATCGATTCCAGATATACTCTTGATTTATAATTGAAACGCACAGAATACTTTTCCGTCATTTCTATTTATATGCATTTACTTTTATAAATTATTATTTATAAGTCTAGCGTGAGACCCAAATGATGGACGTATGGGAGTGGGCTTCTGTGCTGGTCTCCTTCTTTCCTTTCGTCTAACTTTTGTTTTTCTTTCTATACTATTTTTCTCTTTCTCATTTTCTTCTCAGGTATTGTCGAGCTATCGTCGAGGTATCGTCGAGAGATCATCGAATGACCATCATCGATTCCAGATATACCCTTGATTTATAATTGAAACGCACAGAATACTTTTCCGTCATTTCTATTTATACGCATTTACTTTTATTAATTATTATTTATAAGTCTAGCGTGAGACCCAAATGATGGACGTATGGGAGTGGGATTCTGTGCTGGTCTCCTTCTTTCCTTTCGTCTAACTTTTGTTTTTCTTTCTATACTATTTTTCTCTTTCTCATTTTCTTCTCAGGTATCGTCGAGGGATCATCGAGGGATCATCGAATGACCATCATCGATTTCAGATATATCATTGCTTTATAATTGAAACTCACACAATACTTTTCCGTCATTTCTATTTATATGTATTTACTTTTATTAATTATTATTTGTAAGTCTAGTGTGAGACCCAAATGATGTATATATGGGTTTGAGTTTCTATGCTGATCTCCTTCTTTCCTTTCGTTTAACTTTTGTTTTTCTTTCTATACTATTTCTTCTCTTTTTCATTTTCTTCTCAGGTATCGTCGAGGGATCATCGAGGGATCATCGAGGGATCATCGAGGGATCATCGAGGGACGTCGAGGGATCGTTGAAAGATTATCCTAGGAGTATCATCGATTTTAGATATACCATTGATTTCTAATTCAAACGCACAGAAAACTTTTCCGTCATTCCTATTTATATGTCTTTGCCTTTATTAATTATTATTTATAAGTCTCGGGTGGGACCCATAAGAGGGGCTTATGGGTGTGGGCTTCTATGCGGGTCTCCTTCTTTCTTTCAATAAAATAAAATCGAACTTCATTTTGGTACTACGATTTTGTCCATCTCTTGTCATGTGTTTTGTCCGTGTCACGTTATTTTAGATATAAGATTTTTTAGATTTATTATATATGTCATCGTTAATTGTTATTCATATACTATCATGTATTATCGATTAATATATATACTAATGAAATATAATTGAAACGCACCGAAAACTTCCGTCATTCCTATTTATATGTCTTTGCCTTTATTAATTATTACTTATAAGTCTCGGGTGGGACCCATAAGAGGGGCTTATGGGTGTGGGCTTCTATGCGGGTCTCCTCTTTTCTTTCTATAAAATAAAATCGAACTCCATTTCGGTACTACGATTTTGTCCATCTATTGTCATGTGTTTTGTCGTTGTCCAGTGATTTTAGATATAAGATTTTTTCTATTTATTATATATGTTATCGTTAATTGTTATTCATGTACTACCATGTATGATCGATTAATAAATATACTAATGATATATAATTGAAACGCACAGAAATCTTTTCCGTCATTCCTATTTATATGGCTTTACTTTTATTAATTATTATTTATAAGTCTCGGGTGGGACCCATAAGAGGGGCTTATGGGTGCGGGCCTTTTGGCGGGCTGCTGTCTCAGCATCGTATAAAACTCTACGGTGGGACTCTTGGGATGAGCCCTCAATAGGAAAATATCGAAATTAATTTTGGTACTTCGGTTTGGTCTGGTGGAGGCATATTCATTATGTCCGCCTCTCGCTCTAAACTTTGTCGTGGTAACATGCATGCATGTTTCGTCTTTCTTCTCTTTTTGATCGAATGGGAATCGATATTCAATGCGTCCAACTTGCTCTTGTCCTGCGTTTCGTCGTTGTCACGTGCGCGCACGTTTCGGTTTTATCTTCTTTTCATTTTCAGCCTATTTTTACTTGTATTTTCCTGCCTATTTTTACTTGTATTTTCCCGCTTTCCATTTTATTTCATATTTCTTGTGTTACTCTTCTTTGCTTTCACAGGGATCATCGAGGGATCATCGAAGGATCATCGAAGGATCATCGAGGGATCATCGAAGGATCATCGAGGGACCATCAAGAGGTCATCGAGGACTTTTCGAGGGATTGATGTTCATCATCGATTTTTACGCGAAAATACGGGAAGGATAGGGAGAAGACTCGCGCGTGTGTCGGCTGGCGCAAGCGTGGGTGTTCTTGCGGGCGCGATAAAATTTCGTTTGATTGCTCGTCACCCCGAATACGCGAATTGTAGAGTAGAGTCATCGTTTTTTGTAACACTCACGTGGGGGTGTTCGGGCGCGATTAAAGGTCCTACCGTGGACTTCGTTTTGTTTGCTCGTAAATTCGATCGGTTTAACTCGCGAACGCGTATTGTAGAGTAGAGTAAACGTTTTATCTAACTGTCACGTGAGTGTCGCGGACGCGATTTAAAAAGTCTTACCGAGGACTACGTTTTTATTGTTCGAAACTCGGAACGCAAGCACAGTAGTGCTTAATAATCCGTTGTATCAGCAGTGGACGGTGTCCGGACGGTGGAGCTTTCTGTAAGCGGGGCTTGGTACGTCTCCAGTTAGCTGAGAAGCCTGAAAGTCTCCCGAAGCTATAGATATAACGTGTCGCGATCGCGGAACGCGAAACGCGGATATTAAAGTAGAGTCATCGTTCTTTCAACACTCGCGTGGGTGTTCGGGCGCGATTAAAAGTCCTAATATGGACTTCGTTGTAATATTCGAGATTCGGTATACACCAACTGGGAAACCCAGTAGTGTAGTGCATAGCTACTAACTTGGGTCCTGTGAATCGTTTAGCGTAGGGATCTGTATTAGTCGGTAGCTTATGTCATCCCGAATTTCGACCTAGAGTCACCGTTTTTCTAACACCCGCGCAAGTGAGTGCTCGCGGACGCGATTAAAAGTCCTACCGGGGACTTCGTTTTGTTTGCTCGGTATTACCTCGCATACGCGGATATTAGAGTAGAGTCAACGTTAGCCCGTGGGTCTCCAGATGCAGCAACCTCCACGTGGTGAGACCTGGGTCGGTAGTACTTGCGATACATATTTATTGAATGTTAATTGTGAGTCATGTAACGCAAGTGCTTCCGAGCCAATGGCTGCATATTTTAAAATTCTTCAAAAACCTTTTCTATCCAACCTTACCGATACTTTAAATTACTTACATTTTATATCATTAATAATTTTATATCTTTAATAATAATTAATAGATAAATGATTAAAGATCTTTCTTCTCTTTCTCATTTTCTTCTCAAGTTTTGTCGAGGGATCATCGAGGGATCATCGATTGATCGTCGAGGGACGCCGATGGATCATCGAGGGACGCCGAGGGATCGTTGAAAGATTATACTAGGAGCATCATCGATTTTAGATTTACCATTGATTTCTAATTGAAACGCACCGAAAACTTCCGTCATTCCTATTTATATGTCTTTGCCTTTATTAATTATTACTTATAAGTCTCGGGTGGGACCCATAAGAGGGGCTTATGGGTGTGGGCTTCTATGCGGGTCTCCTCCTTTCTTTCAATAAAATAAAATCGAACTCCATTTCGGTCCACGATTTTGTCCATCTGTTGTCATGTGTTTTGTCGTTGTCAAGTGATTTTAGATATAAGATTTTTTCTATTTATTATATATGTTATCGTTAATTGTTATTCATATACTACCATGTATTATCGATTAATAAATATACTAATGATATATATTTGAAACGCACAGAAATCTTTTCCGTCATTCCTATTTATATGGCTTTACTTTTATTAATTATTATTTATAAGTCTCGGGTGGGACCCATAAGAGGGGCTTATGGGTGCGGGCCTTTTGGCGGGCTGCTGTCTCAGCATCGTATAAAACTCTACGGTGGGACTCTTGGGATGAGCCCTCAATAGGAAAATATCGAAATTAATTTTGGTACTTCGGTTTGGTCTGGTGGAGGCATATTCATTATGTCCACCTCTCGCTCTAAACTTTCTCGTGGTTACATGCATGCATGTTTCGTCTTTCTTCTCTTTTTGGTCGAATGGGGATCGATATTCAATGCGTCCAACTTGCTCCTGTTCTGCGTTTCATCGTTGTCACGTGCGCGCACGTATCGGTTTTATCTTCTTTTCATTTTCAGCCTATTTTTACTTGTATTTTCCGGCCTATTTTTACTTGTATTGTCCCGCTTTCTATTTTATTTCATATTTCTTGTGTTACTCTTCTTTGCTTTCACAGGGATCATCGAGGGATCATCGAGGGATCATCGAAGGATCATCGAGGGACCATCAAGAGGTCATCGAGGACTTTTCGAGGGATTGATGTTCATCATCGATTTTTACGCGAGAATACGGGAAGGATAGGGAGAAGACTCGCGCGTGTGTCGGCTGGCGCAAGCGTGGGTGTTCTTGCGGGCGCGATAAAATTTCGTTTGATTGCTCGTCACCCCGAATACGCGAATTGTAGAGTAGAGTCATCGTTTTTTGTAACACTCACGTGGGGGTGTTCGGACGCGATTAAAGGTCCTACCGTGGACTTCGTTTTGTTTGCTCGTAAATTCGATCGGTTTAACTCGCGAACGCGTATTGTAGAGTAGAGTAAACGTTTTATCTAACTGTCACGTGAGTGTCGCGGACGCGATTTAAAAAGTCTTACCGAGGACTACGTTTTTATTGTTCGAAACTCGGAACGCAGGCACAGTAGTGCTTAATAATCCGTTGTATCTGAAGTGGACGGTTTCCGGACGGTGGAGCTTTCCGTAAGCGGGGCTTAATACGTCTCCAGTTAGCTGAGAAGCCTGAAAGTCTCCCGAAGCTATAGATATAACGTGTCGCGATCGCGGAACGCGAAACGCGGATATTAAAGTAGAGTCACCGTTCTTTCAACACTCGCGTGGGTGTTCGGGCGCGATTAAAAGTCCTAATATGGACTTCGTTGTAATGTTCGAGATTCGGTATACACCAACTGGGAAATCCAGTAGTGTAGTACATAGCTACTTACTTGGGTCCTGTGAATCGTTTAGCGTAGGGATCTGTATTAGTCGGTAGCTTATGTCATCCCGAATTTCGACCTAGAGTCACCGTTTTTCTAACACCCGCGCAAGTGAGTGCTCGCGGACGCGATTAAAAGTCCTACCGGGGACTTCGTTTTGTTTGCTCGGTATTACCTCGCATACGCGGATATTAGAGTAGAGTCAACGTTAGCCCGTGGGTCTCCAAATGCAGCAACCTCCACGTGGTGAGACCTGGGTCGGTAGTACTTGCGATACATATATATTGAATGTTAATTGTGAATCATGTAACGCAACTACTACCGAGCGAATGGCTGCATATTTAAAAAATTTTCAAAAGCCTTTTCTATCTTACCCTACCTATACTTTTAATTACTTACATTTTATATCGTTATAATAATTAATTCTGATTCTACATTACAAATTATACTTCGATAGGCAAATAAGAAAAAAGATACAGTTAAATTCAAGAAAAAATTTCTTGAAATATGCAAATTTATATATTAATTATCATGTGTTAATTATATTAATTATTCTTTATGCTTTTATCGTGAATCAAATGCATACCATAGCATAGGGTGAGACCCAAATGATGTACCTATGTGTTCGAGCTTCTATGCTGGTCTCTTTCTTTCCTTTCGTCTAACTTTTCTTTTACTTTCTATACTATTTCTTCTCTTTCTCTTTATCTTCTCAGGTTTCGTCGAGGGATCATCGAGTGATCGACGAGTGATCGTCGATGGATCATCGAGGGACTCCGAGGGATCATCGAGGGACGCCGAGGGATCGTTGAGAGATTATCCTAGGAGCATCATCGATTTTAGATATACCATTGATTTCTAATTGAAACGCACATAAAACTTTTCTGTCATTCCTATTTATATGTATTTACTTTTATTAATTATTATTTATAAGTCTCGGGTGGGACCCATAAGAGGGGCTTATGGGTGTGGGCCTTTTGGCGGGCTGCTGTCTCAGCATCGTATAAAACTCTACGGTAGGACTCTTGGGTTGGGCCCTCGGATGGGTCTCTTTCTTTCAATAGGAAAAAATCGAAATTAATTTTGGTACTCCGGTTTGGTCTGGTGGAGGCATATTCATTATGTCCACCTCTCGCTCTAAACTTTCTCGTGGTAACATGCATGCATGTTTCGTCTTCCTTCTCTTTTTGGTCGAATGGGTATCGATATTCAATGTGTCCAACTTGCTCTTGTTCTGCGTTTCATCGTTGTCATGTGCGCGCACGTTTCGGTTTTATCTTCTTTTCATTTTCAGCTCATTTTTACTTGTATTTTCCCGCTTTCTATTTTATTTCATATTTCTTGTGTTACTCTTCTTTGCTTTCACAGGGATCATCGAGGGATCATCGAGGAATCATCGAGGGATCATCGAGTGATCATCGAGGGGTCATCGAGGGATCATCAAGACGTCTTCGAGGACTTTTCGTGGGATTGATGTTCATCATCGATTTTTACGCGAGAATACGGGAAGGATAGGGAGAAGACTCGCGCGTGTGTCGGCTGGCGCAAGCGTGGGTGTTCTTGCGGGCGCGATAAAATTTCGTTTGATTGCTCGTCACCCCGAATACGCGAATCGTAGAGTAGAGTCATCGTTTTTTGTAACACTCACGTGGGGGTGTTCGGGCGTGATTAAAGGTCCTACCGTGGACTTCGTTTTGTTTGCTCGTAATTTCGATCGGTTTAACTCGCGAACGCGTATTGTAGATTAGAGTTAACGTTTTATCTAACTGTCACGTGAGTGTCGCGGACGCGATTTAAAAAGTCTTACCGAGGACTACGTTTTTATTGTTCGAAACTCGGAACGCAGGCACAGTAGTGCTTAATAATCCGTTGTATCTGAAGTGGACGGTTTCCGGACGGTGGAGCTTTCCGTAAGAGGGGCTCAGTACGTCTCCAGTTAGCTGAGAAGCCTGAAAGTCTCCCGAAGCTTAAAGATATAACGTGTCGCGATCGCGGAACGCGGATATTAGAGTAGAGTCACCGTTCTTTCAACACTCGCGTGGGTGTTCGGGCGCGATTAAAAGTCCTTGTCATGGACTTCGTTGTAATGTTCGAGATTCGGGATACAAGAACGGTGCCACCTAGTAATGTAGTACATAGCTACTGACTATGGTCCTGTGAATCGTTTAGCGTAGGGACCTGGATTAGTCGGTGGCTTATGTCATTCCGAATTTCAACCCAGAGTCACCGTTTTTTTAACACCCGCGCAAGTGAGTGCTCGCGGACGCGATTAAAAGTCCTACCGGGGACTTCGTTTTGTTTGCTCGGTATTACCTCGCATACGCGGATATTAGAGTAGAGTCACCGTTAGCCCGTGGGTCTCCAAATGCAGCAACCTCCACGTGGTGAGACCTGGGTCGGTAGTACTTGCGATACATATATATTGAATGTTAATTGTGAATCATGTAACGCAACTACTACCAAGCGAATGGCTGCATATTTAAAAAATTTTCAAAAGCCTTTTCTATCTAACCCTACCGATACTTTTAATTACTTACATTTTATATCGTTAATAATAATTAATTCTGATTCAACATTACCAATTATACTTCGATAGGCAAATAAGAAAAAAGATACAGTTAAATTCAAGAAAAAATTTCTTGAAATTTGCAAATTTATATAATAATTATCATGTGTTAATTATATTAATTATTCTTTATGCTTTTATCGTGAATCAAATGCATACCATAGCATAGGGTGAGACCCAAATGATGTACCTATGGGTTCGAGCTTCTATGCTGGTCTCTTTCTTTCCTTTCGTCTAACTTATGTTTTCCTTTCCATACTATTTCTTCTCTTTCTCATTTTCTTCTCAGGTTTCGTCGAGGGATCATCGTGGGATCATCGAGGGATCATCGAGTGATCGTCGAGGGACGGCGAGGGACGCCGAATTATCGTTGAGAGATTATCCTAGGAGCATCATCGATTTTAGATATACCATTGATTTCTAATTGAAACGCAGAGAGAACTTTTCTGTCATTCCTATTATATGGTATTACTTTTATTAATTATTAATTATAAGTCTCGGGTGGGACCCATAAGAGGGGCTTATGGGTGTGGGCCTTTTGGCGGGCTGCTGTCTCAGCATCGTATAAAACTTAACGGTAGGACTCTTGGGTTGGGCCCTCGGATGGGTCTCTTTCTTTCAATAGGAAAAAATCGAAATTTATTTTGGTACTCCGGTTTGGTCTGGTGGAGGCATATTCATTATGTCCACCTCTCGCTCTAAACTTTATCGTGGTAACATGCATGCATGTTCCGTCTTCCTTCTCTTTTTGGTCGAATGGGGATCGATATTCAATGCGTCCAACTTGCTTTTGTTCTGCGTTTCGTCGTTGTCACGTGCGCGCACGTTTTGGTTTTATCTTCTTTTCATTTTCAGCCTATTTTTACTTGTATTTTCCGGCCTATTTTTACTTGTATTGTCCCGCTTTCTATTTAATTTCATATTTCTTGTGTTACTCTTCTGTGCTTTCACAGGGATCATCGAGGGATCATTGAGGGATCATCGAGGGATCATCAAGACGTCATCGAGGACTTATCGAGGGATTGATGTTCATCATCGATTTTTACGCGAGAATACGGGAAGGATAGGGAGAAGACTCGCGCGTGTGTCGGCTGGCGCAAGCGTGGGTGTTCTTGCGGGCGCGATAAAATTTCGTTTGATTGCTCATCACCCCGAATACGCGAATTGTAGAGTAGAGTCATCGTTCTTTGTAACACTCACGTGGGGGTGTTCGGGCGCGATTAAAGGTCCTTCCGTGGACTTCGTTTTGTTTGCTCGTAAATTCGATCGGTTTAACTCGCGAACTCGTGTTGTAGAGTAGAGTTAACGTTTTATCTAACTGTCACGTGAGTGTCGCGGACGCGATTTAAAAAGTCTTACCGAGGACTACGTTTTTATTGTTCGAAACTCGGAACGCAGGCACAGTAGTGCTTAATAATCCGTTGTATCTGAAGTGGACGGTTTCCGGACGGTGGAGCTTTCCGTAAGCGGGGCTTAATACGTCTCCAGTTAGCTGAGAAGCCTGAAAGTCTCCCAAAGCTATAGATATAACGTGTCGCGATCGCGGAACGCGAAACGCGGATATTAGAGTAGAGTCACCGTTCTTTTAACACTCGCGTGGGTGTTCGGGCGCGTTTAAAAGTCCTAATATGGACTTCGTTGTAATATTCGAGATTCGGTATACACCAACTGGGAAACCCAGTAGTGTAGTACATAGCTATTTACTTGGGTCCTGTGAATCGTTTAGCGTAGGGACCTGTATTAGTCGGTAGCTTATGTCATCCCGAATTTCGACCTAGAGTCACCGTTTTTCTAACACCCGCGCAAGTGAGTGCTCGCGGACGCGATTAAAAGTCCTACCGGGGACTTCGTTTTGTTTGCTCGGTTATACCTCGCATACGCGGATATTAGAGTAGAATCATCGTTAGCCCGTGGGTCTCCAAATGCAGCAACCTCCACGTGGTGAGACCTGGGTCGGTAGTACTTGTGATACATATATATTGAATGTTAATTGTGAATCATGTAACGCAAGTACTACCGAGCGAATGGCTGCAATATTATTAATTACAATTAATTAATTTCTATTTTTCAACATTTCGATTAAATTCAATAATTTTGTTATAATGAAATGAAAATTTTACGTTATTGTTTAATCATAGATTTTGCACATTTTCTTTTTTTATTAAGGTCAATTGAATTCATAATTTTATTTTAATAAAATCAGAGTAAAATATTAAAGTCATATATTTCCGAAATTAATGTTTCTTTATATTGGCATCCAGAATTTTTCAATTTCTTTTATTTTTCTTAAGTTATTCTCTAGTCCATTCTATCCCGTATTCGTTATACATCGTTCAAATAATTCTAAAATTATGGATAGTAATTTTTCCAACATTTTTCGTGCTTTTGTGTTATATTTCTATTAGCTATTGAATTTTAATGATCAGTTTTGTTAGTTTGGGCTAAAATAGCATCCGTTTATATAGTTTTTAGATTCCTATATCATGTCTTTAATGTTTCTATATTTTCGTATAATAGATGGAAAAATGACGTGTTCGCGGGCCTAGGGAAGCCATGACAGATGACGTAACGCGCATGCGCGTGGGTCTGTTAAGCTCCCGCTATTGGTACTTCCGCCATTGGTTCTTCCGCCATTTGTAATTGTTTCGTCGTGTCGTTGACATCAGACCCTCGTCGTCCCGTTAGTTACAGGTAATTAATATATTATTTTTTAACGTACATCTTGGTTTTATATATCAATCGATTTCCGAAAATGCGTTTCTCACGCGTGTGAATTATCAAGTCGGGGCATCGTCTCGTTTAAGAGATATTCGCGAAAATAAAATCGGTCTTTTGCAGCCTATGACGTCACACTTATTTCTCGAGTTTTCCAGCTTTATTTTTGCGGCATCAACACTTTTCTCGTCTTTCAGCGATGCTCTAATTAATAATTCTTCATTAATTAGCCGTGCCCGATTGTATTTCGGCGTATATTCGAGTTTCATATATATATATCTATATATATATACGTGTAGATATTTTACTTACGAACAAGTACAAATATCTTTAACTTCTGCACGAATATATATTCTTATACAATTAATTTTCTATTCCACTAATTTCAATCTGAAATTTTTCAGCTTTTCGAGCAGCTTGCGAACAATAAGAAGAAAAACTACGTGGTACGGCAGAAATAATATGTGAAACGCAATCGTCCGGTACGCACACGTAAGTCTATATATTTTTAAGTAAATACGGCGATACTTTTAATCGAGTGAGAAAAATAAAGAGGGAGAGAGAGAGAGAGAGAAAGAGAGATTAAGATATAAACAATAAATAATAGCTTGGTTCCGAAAATTTAGGAAACAAGTCTATACAGGTAAAAACAGATATAAACAATCGAAGCGGTGTTGCCATTCGTCCTCCGCACGAGTGGTTTTCTAGACGTGTTCGAACCTGTTCTCGCTTCGTTAATTCCCGTTTGTTTACTTTATTAATTTTATATAGAATATTTTGTAAGCTTCATTTACGAATCATTTAAGGATTATTCATCTTTTTTTATATCATAATAGACTTCGGTATACGTAGCATTTGTTGCGTTGAATAAAAAGATCGCATTTACACGTTATATACAAGTTATATACATATACATATTTATTCATAAATTTAATCACTTTTATTTTATATTAATAATACTCTTGGATTTGTATAAATTTATAAATGGATCTCCATACGCAGCTACCTCCATGTGGTGAGATCCGGAAGTCGGTATTGCGAACGTTTATGTTTTATACATAGTACAACGTACGCACTACCGGGCCAAAGGCTGACGTTCGGTGCATTAGAAAATATTTTTGATAAAATTTTAATTCGTTAATAATTTTTGCAACATATTTTACATTGAATTTAAAGAATATTAAGGAGCACCGAGAATAATAAAAATTTAATTGAGGTATAACAAGAGTTAAATTAAAATAGAATAAAATTTCAAGATACGTTTAATCGCTTAATTAAATATTACGAATGTTGTGATTTTAATCTTTACCGCTCCTCGTCTAGTTTTACTTCGATGCTATATCTATTCTGATTTATAGGTATCCATGCAATTACTATATTTCTGTGAACATGTCCATATCGCGATCATATCCATTTCTAAACGATAGATACGACGCGATTTTGATCGGTTGCTTTTACACATTGATTTTTCACAATATAGTTTACAAATTTTGCAGTTACATCTTTTGAATGTTATCCTTTTATCATTATGGCATGCAAAAGATGTAATACAAGTTTATAATTTTAGATCATGCAGTTTGAATAATATGATATATGATATTTAATATTTTCTATTCGATACAAATAATATTTAATATGACAGAAATTGTAAAAGCAAAAGCCACAGCTTGTTTTAACAATCATTTCTTCGACAGGTCTTCAGTTGTCGATCGCGCGCAATGCGATCTTAGAGTCAGTGCTTGTGCGAAATATAGTTTGATCGTTTTGCAACCGAGCGAGTTGCTTTAAAAATCAGATAAAATCAAACACAATCGCGAATTAGAGTCAGTGTTGTTCGCCGATTAGAATTTCTCGGTCGCGTTAGTAAAACAAAAAACAAGAATTTATGTCATATTCTTGTTAAAACTATTTGTTCGCCGCGTTGTTAGAATCATTAACACACTTTCGGCCAATACGGTGGAAGAGGATTGCGTTCGCGATAAATATTGTTATGGTCGAAAGTGTGTATTTAAAACATTCATCCTCTGCATCTTTAACGACGAATGTAAAGCTTCGTCTGGATACAATAACATGTAAGTATATTTCTTTCTTCCAATCGTTACCTCTCACTCATCGTTGAGATCAAATATTTTTCGATAATTTTCATTCATCAAAGATATCCTTTCTATATGGAACATATAATTAATCTTATTCTATACGATTTTAATTACAGAATAATCAACGGTATCGTCGGTTCAACGATTCAACAATAATTTCAACCAACTTCACGACGTCGTTCGACCTACGTCGAGGGGGACGAGTGTTTTGGAGCCATCGCAGAACTTCTCAAGTAGTAAGTGAAAAATTTTAAGTTCCTCCGGGGCCCATCATGCCGAGGATGAAAGGTCCATATCGGCACGGGTTACTGGTTGTATTCGTAGATGTCTTTCGTTCGAAACGAGCAAAAGTGTCCGTGATTAAGATCTCTTTAAGATTTTATTCACGAGTGGTTCCCTATACGTGTAGTTAACTCTTATTATTGCCAATTTATTATTATTGTATATATATGTCAGGCTAGGGTCTTCTTGTTTCAAAGTCGTTTATAATTAACAGTGCTGTTAATTAGCACTTTTTTCCTCGTCTTTGCTCGCGATATTAGTAATGAAATCGGGCATTAATTTACCCGATTTCGTCCAAATAAAGCATTATAACGTTGTTTACGTTAAATGCATTGCTTCGTACTTAGTTTATTTAATCGCGATTTGCTACGATATTTCGATATATCGATATACCAAGAAATGAGCAAGAAGACAAACCCCTTCCGCGACGGATAGATTCTGTCAGTTAAGTGGTGGATCATAATCCCCGTTCTTTCATTAGAACAGCCATTTAATGAAAGGAATCGTCCGAGGTTGTTTTTGAATATAAATTAAATTTTTCAATAAATATTTTCTCGTAGAGTCACAGTCCGCTTAGGCCTAGTTTATAAGTTAATCATTTTTTAGATCAGGATTTTCAGCTCTAATTATATTAATACCCGTTTCTCCCCCCCGTGCTTTCTGCGTTCTCATCCATGCGTTTGCCCAGGTGTTACTCGTATGGGTGAGAAACGGTTAGCGTGGGTTAGTTATATAATAATTGTAGATTTCCTTTTGGCGGCTGTCATTGTGCTGGTGATTGCAACGGTGTACCTTGCACCTGTATGTGCGTCTTAGGTGGTGCATTGTACATCGTTTCGCGATAACTTTTAAATCAATAATAAATAAATATAAATATCTTATTATGTTAAATATCGTTTTGCATAGAGTTACCACATTGTTCTGTGGAAAATTATAAATACTCGTATATATTACTAGTATCCATGTATATACTAGTATGTACTAGTATTTTTGCTTTAGTCATATATGCAATAATCATTAGCCTTGACAGACGATTACAGCAATTGGTACGTACTCATAATATATTAGAAAAATACGCGGTTGAACTAGGGTGACGGAGGTGCCCCGGGGCATGCTCTCTAGTGTAGGCCTTTGCACCCTGGTGGCGTGTGAGAGAACCGTGGAGTGTATGTGTTGGTGTGAATGCTTTGCACTTTTTAAATATAGGTGATAGGCAGGCAGGTAGCATACCTTTTCTGAGCGAATGTGAACATTTATATTATATAAGTAGGTAGGGACCGGAAGACGTTGGATCCGATTCTCACTCAGGAGTGGGAAGTCCCGTCTACGGGGATTCGCGGAGTTTCAGCAAATTTTACGATCTTTCAGCATGTCTGAATTATCTTCTATCCTTTTTTTTTCTTCGATTTTTTGCTGATACTTCGCATCGCACGATCTGTATCAGTATAGAACAGTTGGAAAAACTTTGCACCCAATGAGAACATTAGATTGCATCCCATATCTTTTGAACTTAGCAAAGAATTTCGAACTTGTTCTATACTTAGTTATAAATTAACGCTTGCACTTCGCGATTCTTTAAATATTTACAAATCTGTATATACAGATTTTTCTTTCTTTTTCCATCCCAAATCTCATAACCGCATAATGCGTATGTATATATACGAGATATATACATATTTCATACCTACATGTCGATACTGCTACCGCGGGTCGCTCAAAGGCCCTTATGCGGTGTGTATTAGAGTTGTATAAGGTTTTTTGCAACTCTTCGTTAACGTTCTCTATACGTTAACTATTATGACTATCACCATTACTACCCTCCCCCTCTTCCTCCTTTTGTGTGAGTTCTCGCTCACGGTAGAATATACTCGCGTACGCGAAATGGAAGTATTACGGTTCTCGTGGATCTTAACTTTTTACCGAAACTTTTTTCATCCTTCAAGTGCAAGCAGTTAATCTTAGTTTGTAATAGGTTCATCAATTAGAATGAATATAATGTCTGCTGGAGCATTCGATTAAATGTGCCTGTGTAAATGTGCACGGTTGGTGGATTCTTTGAGTCCATTGATTGTCCGCAGGCTAGGATAGCTCAACGGTATACAAGTCAAATATTAATAAATCTTTCATTCTTCTTTTCTTTCTTTTTTAATATGAATAAATAAATAAATAAATAAAACTTAGAAAATCGAGACGCACCCAGGTAGAGCAGGAACGCAGTTAAGGATACGCGTTGGGATTCGTCAGTGCCGTTTGGGGTGATGCATTCGCGAATTTTGCCATGCCACAGTGGTTTAACTATTTAGGAGAAATCGATACTTTACGTCGCAAGCGCTTACTGCTCGTTAGGTTAAGCTAAATAAAGAACAAAAACCAAAACAGAATAAACAACCAACGAACCAGTGTTGTTTACTTCCCAACTCCTTTTAGCTTGCGTCTATCGCGTCTCGTTAAATATGCATAGGTTAACACGAGCGGTTTGAGTCTTGTTGCGTAAAGTGAGATCAGGTCGGGATAGGTCGGTTTTAGATTAGGGACGATTTCATTCTTATAGTGTAAACCACTGCGGTACGTCAATTTTCGTGGGTGCGTTGCTTCGAACGGTAGGGCGTTTTTTGACGCGTAAACTTTTCATGCGTCGCACGTAGGGAATGCTCCAATGCAGTGGTTAGGGCACGAAGCAAGAAGAGGCTATGTGCCGAAGAGGCCCCCACAAATTGTGGCTCAAGAGGGCAACTATCGACTACGAGTCATTTTTCGAAGGTGGTCGGCATGTCGAACCCTTCGTTAATGTCTCGTGGTCTTATCAAAATCCCATTTACCCCTTTACCACGTTGACACTTATGCTCGTAGTAGTTTGTTCCTGGATCGGAGATGATGGACCATTCCATCTCCTTGCTACGGCGTTCCGCACACGCGTACGGTATTTGCTCGATTAGAGTCAAGCTTTTGCAATGTCGTTATTAGTTAATAGAGTCTTTGCAATTTCTTTTTTCTTAAAGTAAAGTCAAGTCATTGAATTTTTCTTTTAAAAGTAGAGTCAATTTTCCATTTTAAAGTATTGTTTTGTTTGTCCCCCTTGCTTTCGTTTGTTTGTTATTTTTTTTTATCTAAAGTCGAGTCGCCCACCCTTTTTAAATTTTAAATTAAAGTCGAGTCGCCCACCCTTCAAATTTTAAATTAAAGTCGAGTCGCCCTCCCTTTAAAATTTTATATTAAAGTCGAGTCCTTGCATTTTAAAGTTTTAAAGTAAGTAAAGTAGAGTCATTTCTTGAGGTAGATTTTTAGTTACAAAACTAGAGTCACGCTCGTTAATTTTTGTGTGGACGTCCGTGGCCTGCAGCAGCATTGGCACTCAGGAGTGCATATGGATTACTCAAGCATGTTGATTTTTAATTCAGAATAATCGGATATTTTTTTGTACCTTTTATTTTCATAACTGCATAATGCGTATGTATATATACGAGATATATACATACTTCATACCTACATGTCAACAAAGCACTACCGCGGGTCGCTCAATGGCCCATATGCGGTAAATAATGTGAAGGCAGGATTGTGAAATCATTTTTACAATTTCCTGATTTTACATTATCATCACCGTCGTCACCATCATCATCATCCTTTTGTAATCAGACTTTCATTATTCTGATTATTCAGCTTATTCTGATTATTTTGCTTATTCTAATTATTCCGATTATTCTGATTAAAAATCTACAAGACTTGACGATTGACAATGAGGAAGGGTAATATGCCTGCATTCAGGAATGCAGATGAATATATTATAGTAAGGATATACATTTCTCATTCAGAATGATCAAAAATAAATAAATGAACGAAAGCACTGATGAACAAATATTTAAATATTTCGCAATATACTTTTCAAGAAACAAAAGTTATCTAATAATGAGTAGAAAAACTACTATTCAATCCATGTATAATAATTTAATTATATTTAAACAGTGCAAATAAATTGAAAGACATTTAGAATCATTCTGATAAGAAATGTGTAAGTCTTGCTAGATGAATGAAACGAAATGAATGGCAGCCAGCACTCAGGAGTGCATATTAAAATATGCCAAGGGTATCCATTTTTATTCCAAAATGAATCAACAAATGAAGATGAAATGAGAGAATTATTAAGTATATACATGAGAGAGAGGAAGAGAAAGAGGAAGTATTTTTATTTTGTAGATGTATGAGAGTTTCATAAGAAATATTTCGAAGGTATAAATGGTATTAACAAATGTTTATACATATGTGAGAGAAATGTGATTATTTTTGGAATAGAAAATGGATAAGTCTTGGTATATAAACGAAACGATTGAAATGGCTTGCCCGCACTCAGGAGTGCATATGATAGGTCCACAGTAAGTACATACCTGCATTAAAAATGCAGATGAACATATTACAGTAAGGATGTACATTTCTCGTTCAGAAAGATACAAAAATACGTAAGGAAAAAGGCACTTGTATATATTGAATGACATATAATAAATGAAAGTATATTTCTACTCTCATAATTTTTCTTTCAAAGAAACGAAATTAATCTAATAAATAAATCAAGAATATTTCATACTCTTCCTAATACAATACGTATATTTATATTTAAGTAGAGTGCAAATGAATTCAAAGACAATTTGTATCTTTCTGATTAGAAATGTATAAATCTTATTGTTCCAGCGATATGATATTGAAATGAACAGCCTTGCACTCAGGAGTGCCTAATATATGTCAAGGGTATGCATTTTTATTCCATACTATTTAAACATGATTATCGAATGAAAGACTTTATGATAACATAAGAATGTATATTTTTATTACACATCTACATACATATGAAAGATTCAGAAGAAATTGAGATAGTGAATGACATGACAATGATTTTTTAAGAAATGTTTATACGTATATTAAATAAATATAATTATTTTGTGGAATAAAAATGCATAAGTCTTGGTATATAAATAAAACGAACAAAAAGGCTGCCCCACTCAGGAGTGGGGATGAAAATAGTTTAGAATAGGGACAGGCCTGCATTCAGGAATGCACCTGGGATACTCAAGCGTGTAGATTTTTATTTCAGAATAATTTTAAATTTTTTTCTATGATTACTACTATGTAATAATTCTATTAAATCGATAACCACGAGTCGTAAAACAACTCATATGTCGTAACCATCATCATCTTATTATACGGATTGTAATTATTCTGATTAAAAATCTATAAGACTTGATGTAATTATAGGGAAGTCAGGATCTGTGTTAAAACAAGCAGTGGCGATGAAATAAATTCATGAGCACATATATGCAAGAATATATTAAAACTTTTTGTTTCTAATACGCGTAATATTTTTCTATTTCATATACATATACAAAATACATGGTTCTAAAATTGTCTTATCGTATTATTATATTTTTTATAATTTAATAGATGAAAAAGTGTCTTACATGTAAATGATGTAATGTGTACATGAGACACTTTATGTAACTGCAATTTCGCGTTAGTATAAACGTAATAATATGAGATATGTGTACGTTATCGATTAAATATGGATTTGATCTCGTTATGGATATGTTTATGGCAGTATGCAAAATTGCGTATGCATTTTGTAAGACGAAACAAGGTGCAGTATATGTTTGCTATTTTTCTTGTTCTTTTTTTTTTTTTTTTTTTTTAACGCGGCTTAATTCTTAAATATTGTGAAATATTTACAATTCTTTTCCTTTTTTCATAACGTATCTTGAATAATTTATAATACGTATTTGTAATTGTATCAACTAATTGACAATTTAGTATGCAATTCTTTTTTTATATATATATCCATATATATTATATTTTTATTTAAACGTAAAACATTTTTTTCTAATGCATCGAGAATTCTACATATTCAGTGCTAATTTCGTTTTTATTTTAATTTTTTTTTTCCCCTTTTATTTCAGCATTACAATCTATGGCTAAATATATGTATATAAAATTTTTAATTTATTAAATTATCAAAATTATGAAAATGTTTAGCCATGGATTGTAGATATAATTTTGTCTTTCCACACATGCGTTTTTATGTAGTTTTCTGTTACAGAGAGTCATCCTTTTAACGTTCCGAGGTTAAATATTGGAAAATATTCCTTTACGTATCAGTGGGTATTAACAAGGGTGTGTTGGAAGTAATATTTCAAGATTCGTCGTACTATCGTAGTATATAACATTAAAATATATTGTTTAAATATTATGAATACCTTATGATTACCTTATGTAAAATAGATTTGTGTTTCAGGTTTCTCAAATGCTAATCATCATGGACTTGAATGAAGAATTGGAATTATAAAACATAAATAAAGGATTGATGATGAATCGTTTGCAATTATTTATTTTTATTCATTGGAAATATTAAAAGAAATTTTTAATCTATCTAAACAGAGTTGATTTCTGTTTCAGGAGATATCGTCTAAATCGGCAAGATTTGATTCAAAACGTCGTTGGTTGTTCTTTTCGTTCGTGAGAGTGTTTCATGTGTGTGTGTGTGTGTGTGTGTGTGTGTGTGTGTGTGTGTGTGTGTGTGTGTGTGTGTATGGGTATAAAATAACTCATTTGTTAATATATTTTTTATTTGCAGAAAGTAATAAAATTATATAAATTTATTATGTCCATAGGTTGTTCGTTCATTATATAAATTTTGCTAATTGTTTCGATTGCTTCTTGCTCAATTATAAAGTGTTTCTGATGCTTTATATTCACAGGTGGCTGTGGACAGCAGAATGCTAATTTATGATATGAAATTTACACATTATTTTAATTGCTTCTTATTTAATTATGAAATGTTTTTGACGTTTTATGTTTACAGGTGACTGCAGGATTATTATATAAAATTCACACATTATTTCGATTGTTTCTTGTTTAATAATCATGAAATAGTTTAGATGTTTTATGTTTACAGGTGAATGCTGATTTGGAATATGAAATTCGCATATTATTTCCATTGCTTCTTGATTAATTACGAAATTGTTTAGATGTTTTATGTTTACAGGTGATTGCTGATTTGGAATATGAAATTCGCATATTATTTCCATTGCTTCTTGATTAATTATGAAGTAGTTTAGATGTTTTATGTTCATAGGTAGCTGCACTGTTTACATCATATGAAGATATAATTCATCATATGAAGTATATAATTATATATTAATAATTAGATGATAAGAGAATATACTGCGACAAAAAAATAAATAAATTAGCCAATCATTGATATTATTTCTGTTGTGTTATAGATAATAAGAAGATATCTATATAATATTAGATATTCTTATTATGAAATAATATTGAATGATACGCATAATTTTATATAGAAGGCGTATTATAGGCGTATTATATAGATATTGTAGGCGAGCTATATATAAGGTATATTATAGGCTTGTTATATATGTATATATATATTATAGGCGTATTATATATGTATATATATATTATAGGCGTATTATACATATATATATATATATATATATATATATATATATATGTATGTATGTATGTATGTATAATGTGTATTATAGGCGTGTTATATATAAGGTGTATTATATGCGTATGTTAAGCGTTCCGTTGTATTTTTTATTTAATGTACATTATGCGCGGTGGGTCCACGTTAGTTTAAAGGGAATAGAATTCCATATGAAGGGCTCTATTCTTTACCGGGTACGTAGGTCGATATCAAACGGATTCATAAATTTTCGTCTAATCGTGATTGATTAGAAAAAAATTTTTGATTCGTTTCGCGATTATTTTTTTCCTTTCTTTTTCTAAATTATAATAATTATTATTAAATATGTTATAATAATGATATTATATATAATTGATTTTATATAATTCCAAAGTAATTGATATTAATAGTAGAGTCTTTAGCCCGTGGGTCTCCATAAGCAGCAACCTCCATGTGGTGAGACCTGGTAATCGATATTACTTGCGATATATGATAATTATAAATAACGCAAGTACTGTCGAGCTAATGGCTGCATTTATATTCAATCATCAATTTATATTCAATGCATCAAAAATATAAAACTATGGTTTAAATAATAGTTTATTGTACTCCGTGTACATTACAGATTGTTTAAATAATTCACAAATTACTAAAAGTATTAATTTATAAGTTTACGCGTTTAGAAAGAGAGAATACCGATGGTCACGAGTCGGTATCCAAAAGAATACTAACTCTGTAATCGTCAAAGTTAATTAAAAGACCAAATATTTTTATATTACGCAAGGTCCAACTATCCCGTGATTAAAATTTGTAAGTATTCGAATTTTATTTTAAAATTATTTTAAATTTCTCGCGCGTTTCTCTATTGCTTTTGTAGTTCACAGTTTGTCCACAGCTGTCGCTGAAGTCGCATACGTTACAAACGAAAAGTGATGAACGGGTTTAATATTCTAAAACTTTTTACAAATTGTCGTATGTGATGATTTCAAGAAAATTTGTTATAAATGGATGATCTCGTGAAATTTAATATTAAAGAAGTTAAATGTGACTTGTTACCAGCGATAAATGAATGTTCTCAACGTGGTTTACTACATACCACGAAATGGTATGTAAAGCGATTGTCGGATTATATTTGAAAAAAAAAAGAATTGTCATTATAATTATCCCTTAACATTTTAGGCTGGCAGAATTGAATTATTCTTTGAAAGATGTCAAATTAGATCTACACGATGTGACCACGGATATTGGTTTGACGGAATCGAGCGAGGAAGATGACACTTATATATTGGCTAAAACCTACTTCGATTTAAAAGAGTACGACCGAGCAGCCTATTTTACAGAAAAATGTACAACTTCGAAAGCCAGGTTTTTGTATTTGTATTCTCGTTACTTATCAGGAGAAAAAAAGAAAATAGACGACATGACGGATATACCACCAGACCCTATGAGAAATGACAGTGTAAAATTACTCTGTGCTGATTTAAGAAAAGATCATTTGGCTGGTAAATTAGATGGCTTTTGTCTATATTTATTTGGGGTAACTCTGAAAAAACTGCAGCTAACCAGAGAAGCAACCGAAGTTTTGGTTGAATCGACTCACAAGCAGCCGATGCATTGGGGTACTTGGTTGGAACTAGCTGCATTAATCACGGATAGGGAAAAATTAGAAAATTTGCGTCTTCCAAATCACTGGATGAAACATTTTTTTATGGCTCACATGTATTTAGAGTTGCAACTTATCGACGAAGGCTTAGCTATGTATTGCGAATTACAGTCGATGGGTTTTGAAAAAAATGCATACGTACTTGCTCAAACTGCGATCGCCGTTCACTATAGGAGAGGTAACTTTATTTCTTTTTTGTTTCACATTTGAGTAAAATTAAGTTTTAACGATATCGGTTTATTCTATATATTTTCAGATGTTGATAATGCTATAAAAACATTTAAACACATAATAAAAGAGGATCCGTATTGTCTGGATAATATGGATACGTATTCAAATTTACTTTATGTGAAAGAAATGAAAGTAGAATTAGCATATTTAGCACATAGAGCAACAGAAATAGATAAATATCGATTAGAAACATGTTGTATAGTGGGTAAGCTCCTGTCATATCTACTAGGATTTTGAATAAATCAATCTTACTTCTTTGGAGATTGGAAAATACATTACATAGTCTTATTTATTTGCAGGAAATTATTATAGTTTAAGAGCAGATCATCAAAAAGCAGTTATGTATTTCCACAGAGCATTGAAACTTAATCCACAGTACCTGTCTGCTTGGACATTACTCGGCCATGAATTTATGGAGATGAAAAATACAAATGGTGCGATTCATAGTTATCGCCAAGCCATCGGTACGTTTTATATATAAGAGTCATTTTATTAGGCCGCTTATGACGTTAATTATTGGATGAATTTATTTTATATTTTATATAGAAGTTAATAGAAGGGATTATAGAGCGTGGTACGGTTTGGGTCAAACTTATGAAATTTTGAAGATGCCTTCTTACGGGTTGTATTATTACAAACAGGCACAACTTTTGAGACCTCACGATAGTCGAATGGTTCTTGCATTGGGCGAGGCATATGAAAAACAAGATAAAATTCAAGATGCGCTAAAGTGTTATTACAAAGCGTGCAATGTAGGGGACATTGAGGGAGTGGCTTTGATAAAATTAGCTAAGTATGTATTACTTGCTCATTTTTTTGGAGCTGCTTTTACTTCCGAAATGTTATCAAAAGTATTTCCAATTTTAGCCTTTACGAAAAGTTGGGCGAACACGATCATGCGGCTGCAGCTTATACAGATTTTGTAATGGACGAATTTAGAAATGCTGATAGAACCGAATTGAGTCACGCTTACAAGTATCTAACGCAGTATCATCTGAAACGAGAACAATTGGATCGGGCGAACCATTATGCACAAAAATGTCTTCAATTCGATGAAACTAAAGAAGAAGCTAAGGGGCTTTTAAGAACGATTGCACAGAAAAGAGCGAAAGTTGAAGAGAGTTCAATGGTGGTAAGGATAAACATCATTTCAACACATTTTATTTTATAATCGTTTCGTTAAACAAGCATATCGCTTAAAATTACTTTCTCACAACGTTATAGGTAGAAGATATGAATGAGACGGATCCGGTAATCGAACAAGGCACTAGGACCGATGCTACCCCGGGAAATCAGTTGTCACCAATGAATTTATCCTTCACACCTACTCCATAGTAACAAAAATTAAAATAATTATTTTTACGTTTTCATAAAACTTGATCGTTGTTATATCATAAATTTCTTTCATACCTCTTTTTTTTTTCTTAAAGGAATTATCAATGATATTTTTTTTTATATATATATATATATATATATATGTATTTTTTTTAGGTTTTTCAGTTTCAAGCTGAATAATTTCCATCGTCTTCCCATGTTTTTCCATCCTGTTAGATCATCCTTAATCTCTCATTATCGCAAGCCAATATCGTCCCTATGATCCTCGTTATCTCTATATTTCTTCGTCTATCGAGGAGGAAAAGCTTGTTCTAATACTGGTCATCGAAGATGGAGGTAGATATAAAGAATTCATCGGGCGAATCGTTTGCTTTTCGTCCGTCGAATTTTTCTAATAATTATTTGAAAATCGGAAATCTTTGAAGCATTATCGACAACGATATTCTCCCCGAATCTTTAGCGTTCGATATCTATTCCCAAAGCTTTAAAAATTGTTATCCCCTCTCTCTTTCACAGTTTTCTTTCTCTCTAATTGTTTCTCTCCCAAAGTTTTCTTCGTATCTCGAATACTTTCGCGAATAGGTAAACCTTATATTGCGACTATACAGAAATCCAATAATCTTAGTGGAAGCATGTCTTTTGTGTCATCGAGCGTGAAGGCATTATCATTCGTGTAAGGAAGAATTATTGTCGGCACTCGTTCTAATGGTCATCTTCTGAAAATCGACATTGATCCTAAATTAGAAAAATGTATCGTTTGATATAGTATAAGAAAGCTCGTAACTTCGGGTTAATGTTTCGGCGATGAATTTTGTACATGAAACAACGACAAGAAAAATTCATAATTCGAGAGAGGATTAAACGAAGGTTTTCGGAAACTCCGAAGAATAATTAGAGAGCAATCTTAGAGAAATGGAGAGAGTATTTTTACAAGAGATTTTTCTATTATTTTCATATACAGAATTTACCGCTGAAGCAGTTACCCAAAGCTAAGGGATGATATATGTAAATGGATCAGAATTTTTTTTCTTTTAATTTACGAAGGGTGCTTCGATCACCGGGCATCCAAGATTTCTTCGAAAAATAGCCTTTTTCCTGAACACTATTCGCTTTGCCTCGACATTGCTGTTCTTTTTTTTTTTTTTTAACACGAAAATCAGTTACGCGCGCGTTAGGAGTAAGAACGTTTATTCGGTGTTACGACAAATGAAAAATAGCAAGATATATACCTTCGTGCATTCCTTATACAGAAGTCTACGCCATATTGCTACTTGTCAAGGGGAGAATTTTGAATGAAGAACGAACCTTCGGTAATAAAAATACCCTTCGATGAAAAAGGCTCTTTCATATAGCACACGTGCGATATAAATTTATCTTTGGATCAATCAACTTCGTATGTTGTTGTACTTTTATTTTTATTCGGGCTTCTTTCAAGATGATAAATTTCACGCATAATATCGTACTTTGAGCTGCATTAATGGTGCATCCAATGGATCATCGAGAGAATTTTCCTTTTCATAATACATTGTTTTATATAACTCCGTTTCTATCGTACAAAGAAAAACTCGGTGAACCGTTGGATGTACGTACTCATATTATGCGCCATTAATGTATCTAAGATATAACAATGATATCTATTTTATATTATTTATTGCTTATTCCTTTATTCCTACGTTTGTTCTTTTCGTGTCAAAAAAGAAAAAAAAAATAATAAAAATGTAGAATCATCATATCAAACCAATATAATAATATTTAATTTAAAAAAGGGAAACGCATAATCTGTAGAGCTCAGGTTATTATCCTTCTTGATTACTTTTTACCCTTTTCAATTTGATATATCGCATCTGATATAATAGTTAAGCTAGGTAATTTGAATAATATAATTTAAAACCCTTCAGTTATTTGAGAAATTTTACTTCGAAATGGTTCGTTTGAATACGCTCGATAAAACGTACGTGTTTAAAGTTCGCGTGATGATGATTATCATCGATCCGTTTTTCGTTCCAGTCGCGTAGTCGTTGAGCTTCAAACCACGATGGCAAATGAAGTTTTTTTTTTCTTTTTTTTTTTTACATCGATACTCTTATACAGAGTCAAACTTAATTTGATCGCAAATTTAATGTAGGTATTATTTATCCGAATATATTTTGTTACACGTTTTCTTTTTCATCCGAATTTTGACGGATAATGTTTCTATAAAGAGCAAATGTAATTTTTCCTCTTTGTTTCTTTCGCGTAGCCACGCGTTGAACGCGAAGCAAGGTGGAATCTTAACGATTATGGAACTCTGTTATAGGCATGGACGCACGCAAGCATGCACCGCACGCGAGCCAGTATGCGGCAAGCACACAGCACGGAGGCAACCAGGTAGCAAGCAAGCACGCACGCACGCACGCACGCACGCACGCCGCACGCATGCATGCATTCATGCACGCACGCACTCGCTCACGCAAGACTTTTGCTTTGATACGCTCGATCTTGCTCGGTCAGATACTTCGAAGAAAAATATATTCTTATAAATTGGTAAACGAGCGCAACGAATAATGAAAACGATCAATAACGACGAAACGAACGATATATTTATATATATATATATATAAATGTGGTATTTTGCAACGAATCGAGAAAATAATTTGATTCATTCGATGAGGCATAGATCCATTTTAATTCCTTCATTTGATTGTATTTCAAAGCGGAAAATACGAGGAATGTGCGTATGATCGATGAGATAGAGATAAAGTGATAGAGAGAGAGAGAGAGAGAGAGAGAGAGGCAGAGAGAAAGGCTCCGGGAGTTTGAATTTGGCGCGGTTCCGCTAGTCGCACGGCAGCCATATTGACTGTATATTCCCGAGCAACTTGGACGATGTTTGTGCGTACCTGGCACGATCGCTGCTCTCTCGCGTTCGCAGTTTTATTCGCCGTGTAAACGCTTTCGTATCGCGCGTCACTCGATCGGCCGGTCGTACGAGCGCCTTTCGATTTAGTTTATTTCTTTTGACATGTCAAACCAAATATGCTTAAAGTGGAACAGCTTCCTGAACAATATCGCGACGAGCTTCGAGAGTCTTTGGGAGGAAGAAGGCCTGGTGGACGTGACACTCGCGAGTGACGGACAGTGTCTCACGGCCCACAAAGTGATACTTTCTGCCAGTAGTCCCTTCTTCAAGAAAGTCTTCCAGGTTAGAAGATCGTTATTGATTTTTCAAGACTCTAATACGAGTCGAGAACAAATCCCTCTTGCGTCGTTCTCTCCTACGTCCTATCTCGTTGCTTATCCAATCAATTCAATTTACCTTTTTCCTTGTCGCCCGAAACGTTTTTCTCTCTGTCGTTATAACAAGTATTTTTATTTTCAATTATAACATTTCGTTTTATTTTCTAGGCCAATCCATGTCAGCATCCAGTCATAATATTGCAAGATGTACGTTTTAGCGAACTCGAGGCATTACTCATATTTATATATAAAGGAGAGGTTAACATAGAGCAGAAAAATTTGTCCGCCTTGTTGAAAGCGGCTGAAACTTTGCAAATTCGTGGCTTGTCCGGGGGAGATATCGTTGCTAAAGACCAGTATAAGAGGCTAGCTGAATTGGAACAGGCTATAACCGAGGATATACCTGTTGATAAGGAAGAAGCACCCAAGAAGAAACAAAAAGTCTGTAAACAACAAAACAATTCTATTTTGGAGAAGGCTTTGACTCCCAGAATATCGCAATCCGAGAATACCAGCGAATCAAACGAAAGCGAACAAAGCGGGAAGGACATCGATCATGGGTCATCCGACTCGTTGCCCAATCCTGGATTTCATCGTTTAGAAATGAAAGTTAGTTTATTCGGCTGGTACGCCTTTTCTACATTATCTATTACAGTTAATATATAGAATAATAAGATTGAATATGAATCAAAATATCATAGATAGAACCATTGGAGATAACGCCTGAAGATTTACAAAAACGGACATCGACGGATAAAGATCCGTTGGAAAGACTGGACACCGGGCAAGTGGACGGAGAGCAAGGTCAGTTAACAAAATATATCTACTCTCATTTACATTTGTACCTCTTATACTCGTATATATGCATATAATTCTTTTTCTTCCACCTCAATTCAAGTTATTATTTTTATGTCACTATTTCCTTTACGAGTCGTACGTCCGTCAGATGAATTCATTTATGCGTTCTATGAAAGATTTCTTTTTTCTTTTTTTTTTTTTTTAAGTTGTAATAACATTGAATCGTTTATTAGAAGTCAGGGACATTTCGAGAATTCGATTTAAAACCAGGAGTGATCTCTAGTCGCTATAGTTTGTATTCTTACGTCTATCGATGATTATTCGTGGAGAAAGAGAATACGTGTTCAAAAGGGCATTACTCTTTTTGACTCCTTTTGTCATTTTCATAATCGGCATTTCTTTCTTGCAACTATAGATCGAGATGTGAAATTAACGTGACGATATCTACTCGCGCAACATTCGACCAGTACTTTAGGAAGTATGTACGGTTTTAGTACGTAGAACTCGAAGTGAAGAGAAACATTGACACTGTTGGAAATGTTTTGCGAAATTCAATAACTTCTCACGATATAAGCGATACTCGCCATATTCATTTATTTATTACGCGTATTTGAGAAGATTCGAATCGTTTACCGGCAGCTATCAGGTACCGGGGGCATTTTCTTCGGTACCAAATTCGAGGCTTGCCAGAATTTTTAGTTTGTTTTTATCGTAACTTTTGTCTCGCTCACGATTGGCGATTCACATTTATTTTTCGTTGTTACGCGATGAGGGCGTTGAGAGAAAAAGAAGGAACGAGAGCGCACGAATGAGAGAGAAAGGGCGATGATTGCGTGTTGGTGGAGTGAGAGGGAGAAAGAAAGTGTCGTGTATATCGGTAGATGCACTAGGTGATGCGTGCATGGAGGAGCGAAAGAGAGCGAAAGAGAGCGAAAGAGAGCGAAAGAGAGCGAAAGAGTAAGGTGAAAGGGCAATTGTATGTACGAGAGCTGTATAAGATGTCGTCGAAGGAGACAGAAAAGATGGTTATTTTCTTGAAATGATGTGCCTGGTATATAATCAACGTGTTACAACGATTTTTATCCAGCTCTGCGTAAGTACGCGCGTGCGGTCGATCGTTTCACCGATCATAATCTTGACTCCTCTCTCTCTCTCTCTCTCTCTCTCTCTCTCTCTCTCTCTCTCTCTCTCTCTCTCGTACGATCCCGATCAATCTATCCAAATATCCAAATATCCAAATATCCACGAAACCGTGTGAAACGAAATTCGAATGTACGCGCTTATATGTGTTTGTTTGTTTGCTTGTTTGCTTGTTTGCCTGTTTGTGCGTGCGTGCCTGCGTGCGTGTAAGCGCGCGTCTCTGTAAGCGTGTGTCGTTTGCGGGGAGAGCCGTGTCTAAAGCGCGCTGTGCTGATGTGTGTGGCAGGGTCTGGGAACAGTCCTGCTGAAGACATTTCCGGTATATCTGGATTATCCGGCCTAACTGGATTCTCGGACATGAAGCCGCTGCTTTACTCGTATCAGCAACTACCTTACGCCGAACTACTACCGAGCCCGGACATTATCTCAACGTGGGCGTCCTCACGTCCGATGGATCACCTAGCATGCGATCTAATGAAGATCCTCTTTACTCCCGAAGAGAGGATACTCTGCAACGTAAATGGTAAAATGGGAAAGCAGCAATTCGATAGCAACAAGATACAGCTGATAAGGGAGGTTTTGCTTCACTTTAGCGGCATTGTGCCGAACAGCACCGAGTGGGAGGAAGTGTGGAAGAATTGTGTAACAAAGATCGACACTAGCAATAGGGGCTTGAAAAGGTATCTCTTTCAGAGGCGTTCCGTTTACACGCAATGACTAGGGCGTTTCAAGTCAGGGGTCAAACGGAAACGTTTCCACTGGCTGGAATAGGCCATTTTCGATCTGCCGTCGCCCCCTCCCCACCCTATTCCCCATAATCAATCCCCCATTTCAACCTCAACTTCCTTCCCCGTTTTTTCGCTTCCAGCTTTGTCTCGTATTCTCGATCGAAATCAATGATAGAACAAAGCTTGCGAAAACGGCTGCGACGAAGGTGGGACTAGGATTTTTATTCGAGCAATCGAATATTAGACGCGTAAATGTTGAATAGACTCGTGTTATTGGCGATAGATTCGTCACGAATAGAAATCGTTCGGGGTGACAGGCTGCTAAATGTTAGAAAAAAGGAAGAAGGTGATCGCGAAACTCGTCGTCCTCTTCTCTTGCGTCTTAGGTTTATGCCGTTTATCCTCCTACAGGCGAGGAGACATCGATCGTTCTTTACTATTTTTCTTTTCTCTTCATTCTCTCTCTCTCTCTCTCTCTATCTATCTATCTATCTATCTATCTATCATTATTACTGTAGCATCGTGTACGAATCCTTTGTTTTCCTATCGTGCGGCCGCGTTACACGACATTCCTTCTTCTTAATCTATTTATTTATACGGTGTTCACGCAATCGCAAGTACGCACTATCGCCGTAGACGGCGCACGATATCAAACTCGGCGGTTTAGCTCGCAGGCACGCGAGAGGATGCATCGCGGAGACGAAACGAGTATGGTCGAGTTGCGACACACACAAATGCAAGGCGCGCACGCACACACGGCTAAAGGTAGGATAGAGAGACACTTATGCGACACGAGACGTGCGCGCGTGAGCAAGCGTGCCGGCCGTGCTAGGGACGCGTGCGTGAGATCGTGTCGCGCACAGCGACATTATCGGCTATTTTACCGTGTATACTTAAACGAGGAAAAGAAATCGTAGCTCTTACGATGAGACTAGTAATTTAAGATATGCTTGTAGAATATTTAAAAGCGGAAAGCGCGTCGTTACGGCGCCCAACTATTAGGATACGTACATATATATATATAGTCTATATATATATATATATATATATATATATAGACGATAGGTCCGCTCGTTGGTTCGTACCTTCTTTCGTTTTATTTGTCCAACGGCCTTGATCACTTTTTCCTCCTTTCCTTTCCCTTCCTTTCCTTTCCCTTCCTTTCCCTTCCTTTCCTTTCCTTTCCTTTCCTTTATTTTTTGGACAGATTCGTTTGCGAGACCTGCAATAGATCGATAATAAACTTCGATATGAATGTACGGACGAACCGTCGAACGTGCCGATCGTTATTTAAAGCGATATTATTGTAGACAAGACACACGATTGGTCGCAAATAAACCTATTTTACATTTTTAGCGGTTTACTTCTTCTCCGAATTGTATTCCGTCCTCTTTATCGTATCCCGTCTATTGCATTTATTCCGAAAGGATAAAAAAAAAAACAAAAAACGCCGTGCTCGATCCGGACGAACGTCAAGGACGAGGAGGAGTGACTGGGAGGGAAAAGCTAAGCGATATGATTTTTCAATCGTCTACGGCGATTAATTGTAGGGTCTTCGAAGCCGGCCGTGACGATAATCGCTGAAGCACAGGAAAGTTCGAGTTTTCGAGTCTCCGAAAGAATTCCGGAGGAGAGTCGTGATCGGAAAGCTTCGAAGGATGGAAAGGACGACGGTGGATCTCCTTGGTCGACCGTACAACAAAATCAAGAAGAGTCCTCCGGGCTTCTCGAGCAGGAGCGTTCCCCCAAGCAAGAAGCGACGACAGAAACGTCGACAGAAACGTCGACAGAAACGATGACAGATTTGGCCTCGTGCTTTTCGCTGGAACACGTCGCCGGTGGATCCCGTTCGAGCTTCTCACCTGCCTTCCCTTCTTCCAGCGGTTCGGAGCTTTCGGAGGAGACCGTCAAAGGTGGTCCCGCATATCCGCCTTTTCCCTGTCCCTTTTGCGATCGTGCCTACACCAGCTGGGGCTTTCGAAGAAGACACATCAAAGCCGTTCATACCATATCGCCATCCCTTAATTGCAAGTGGTGTTTACAGGTTCGTTCGTTATCGTTCGTTGTGTTAAAAACAAAAAAAAAAAAAAAAAGAAAGAAAGAAAAAAGGAAAAGAAAAGAAATGCCAACACGACCGAGATCGAGTTTAACGATCTTACACTTATATAATATTCCTTCCTCTTTCCTTTAGGTTTTACCTACGCATGCCGCTTGGAAACGGCACGTTATATCCGCGCACAACCTGTCGGCAAATGACGCCCACAACGGTCTATTGATCTTAGAAGAGGCGCATATGGTCCTGCAGATAGCTCGACCAACGAGATTGGATACCCTGGTGAACATTATCAAGCAAAGTTCCCAACAAAACGATAATTCTCAGCTCGAGAAAGATTGAAATTTTTCTTTCAAGGATTCTACCTACTTTATTATTCGTTAGGCAGCTGCCGATAGAAGAGTAGAAAAAATAACTTATAAACGAAGCAGCTCTATCACCTTTGTAAATCAACCGTTACCGTTCCTTCCTACAATGCTGTTTGTCACAATTAGCGACCTAATGATCCAGGTATATAAGTTCTTTTCATTTCTCTAAATTTTTATCCAAAACGAGTATATAACCCTTTTATTTGGAAAGAAAGATACCTTTTCTGTGCCGAATTATGGGATTTCTCTGATTATCGCGCCGTTAAGATGCCAAGAAAATTAGCATCAATGCCATTGTAAACGTGGTTATTCCCTCTTCGTATTTATGGGGCACTATACTTGGGAAATTATAGTGACAATATCTCTTTATCTCTTTATCTCTTTCCTTCTCTCTCTCTCTCTCTCTCTCTCTCTCTCTCTCTCTCTCTCTCTCTCTCTCTCTTTCGATAACCATTATCACGTGTAGCATCCTAAACGTTTTTTTTTATATTTTAATTATATAAATTTTATAATAAAATGTATATTTTATTTAACATAGGTAATCTTGTAAAAGGGTTACGATGACGGCACTCATAGGTAGTCTTTTTATCTCTTTTTTTTTTATATATTTATGGATCATTTATTTATTTTTATATTTCATTTTATTTTATTTAATTTTTTTTTGTAATAATTGTACATTATCCGCATCTTATTACTGCTTATATTTCGTTGCAAGCGATACTTATGTAGTCGATAAGATTAATCATAGCTCATATAAATGGTTAATCGCTATAATTTATCGTGGAATTGCGCTCGAATGTGGGACATGTATGAAGTGCGCTTTTTTTCGTGGCTTCGTGCAATCAGTCCCGTTGACGAATCAAAATATGCGTCTCGTTAGATCTTTTCGGAGATCGCGGAGATCATTCGACGAATACATTCCTTTTTTTTTTTTTATTAAGTTACGCGAGGAGATGAGACGTGCGAGACACGCAACGTGCCATTATCTATCATTCGGTTAGCGGTTTCTCTGATGTAGGGGAAACGCTATCGGAATTTCTCGAATACTTTGTCGAAATATGTTTCTATTCGTACCACTATGCCGCGTCGCTAATCACTCGGAACGTATTCAGACACTGACTGAGAGGTGCGAAATATTGTACGTCGGACGGAAGATATTTTCGATCTTCGTGGAGAAAATCTATGTAGCTCGGTTTCAAGATATTCGTTACAAGTGTGGCATCGAAAAATTGTGATTGTCAGTTTATCAAAAAGTTTCAGTAAAATATACATATGTACAAGAATATATTCTATGTAATTAGCGACGCGTTCTCTCTCTCTCTCTCTCTCTCTCTCTCACCTCTCTCTCTCTCCTCTCTCCCTCCCTCTCTCTCTCATTTTCACACAAATTTAAAGCTCGGATACGTAGCCTTCGACGACGATTCCAGGAGCTAATTCGGTAGTGACGCTCTCGGAGACGTCGCCGGGATCATTGCGATCTCCACCGGCTGACCAGGCACCTTCCCTACCATACTTTTCCGACATTCTTATCATCTCGTTGGGACTCCACTCGGAGGAATCTCTCCGGCTTCCGCCGCTTCTGTAAACGACGTTGGACTCGTAATGATCCTCGCGGCTTATCGGACGTCCGTAAGGAGAGGGCGAAGGAGCGTAGCTGTCGTAGACGGCGGTACGTTTCATCGAGGCACGTTGATGCGGAGTTTTTCTTAGCATCGCCTGTTCGAAACATCGTCGATGAATATTTATTTCTATTACCCGTAGTACGCGTAGCTCGAGGTACGTATCTTTGGGGTTTTCTTTTAGCTTACCTGAAAATTGAAGGGCGGTTGATCTTCGCCGTCGTCGTTGTCGTTGTTGTGGTGCTTACGGCCCAACATTTGCAGCTCTTGTATCGGATTCACCCTGAAAAATACGTAACGTTATTTACGTTGGCTTTGTGTAGGTATCGCGAACCGACGGGACAATTAGCAGGTTACGAACGAACCGATTGCCTGCGACGGCGCTTGTATTTCGATTAACTTTGTCATCGAATTCCCAATCGTTTCCGCTGCTGTCCAAATTACTTCTGGCTCGTATCTCCGTATTGTGAGGATCGTAGCTACGACTCGGTGGGACTGGTGACACTTGGCCGAACGGGATAGGGGGAGGGGGTGCATTCTTCTTAGAGCGTATTGACCCAGTATTCTCGTAATTATTCTGATTACGGTATTATACAACGCTGAGATGGCGGTAATAGGAATTATTATTACGCGATATAGAATCGACGTTGGAACTTACTGAGCGAGGATTATGAGCGTTAGAAGATCGTGCGGGGCTACGGTCGATCGGGGGTAGTTGGGATCCGACGTTGCCGGCCTTGGCCCGGGTCGAATCTTCCGGTGGACATCGGACCGGGACATTCGGGTCCCTGGAAAACGGAGTGTTGATCAAACTCTGTCCCTCGCTGCCCGACGGGCGTTGCGCCACGCGATGTGGCGAGTTCGTCGTTTGAACCTCGACGTCTGAAAAATGCAGAGAGAATGAGTTCCCCTCGAGAGCGAGTCAGTCCGACGACCGCTATTTACTCTTTCCTCTTTTTTTGTTTTTTATTATTATTATTATTATTATTATTATTATTATTTCTTCCTCGACGCACGAAGATCGTTTAACTCTCTCTTCTTTGCTTTTCAAAGGGTGGTCCGAGGCTATCCGAGAGATCGCGAACGGTAGTAGAATCGATCGGAAGAAGATCGCGGATCGATCGAGAGTGAGTTTATCGAGAAGCGAAAGGTAATTCTGGTAGAAACGGTTGCAACGTTATTTATCTCTATGTATTCGCTAACGGATAATGCGGCGAGTCGATCGAACGAATCAAAACCGAGGTCTTGTTTTCGAGGTCTTGCTTTCGAGATCTTGCTTTCGAGGTCTTGGCGAGAATGGTGGAAGCTTACTCGATGGTCGAATTATTGTTAATTTTGTTTAGCGCTTGGCTAGTTTTACTGTAATATTCCTTTCTTCAGGAGGGTGAATCGGAGGGTGAACGAAGTGAAAGTAGTTGCGCTTCGTGCTCGAAGGTGCTTCGTGGAAAGAGGACGACGAAGCGACGTGTGATCCGAGCTTTTTATAGCGCGGCCGGGAGAGATGGAACGAAAAGCGATAGGCACCTCTTGTACGAGCGTTGCTGTTTGGCCAAGGCACCGTTTGTCTCCTTAATGGCGCGTCCCAGGGCTCGTGCTCGTCGTCAGACACCGAGGTCGACATGGATCTGCAGAACGTATTTCTCAATTGACGTCAAAGCTCACCGAGTGCTTAGACGACACTTATCTTCGATAGAGACATACGTCATACAACGAAGGAGATGTACGTGTGCGACAAAGATCAGAGAAGAGACTAAGAGACAAGACACAGACAAACACAGCTACGGCTATACGGGCGTAAAAAGCAAGCGTAAAGAACGAAAGGTGGAGCGTGTGTCGTTCGTCGATCGCAAAAACGTTCGCGATACCAGAGAGTTTTCTATTTTAAAACCTTCGTCCAAATCTTCGTCTATGTCAGATATTTTAATCGATTTGGTACATAACCACTCCCTCTCTCGACGACGGTTTTTGCATGCTCGATAGTTTAGGAGGGCTAGGGTGGAAAGCATAAAACACTTTACTGTGGACTCACCCTGCGCTCTTCTTTTTCCCCGAGGGACCGCTCATATAACTCGTATCGAAGTATGGCATTTCGTGATAAATGTCGAAGGGTAGCTTGTGAACTTGGGGTGGTTTCATCTGGCCTAAGTATGCGGATGCTTTAATTCCCGGGTCGATTTTATCCAAGGGTACGCGTTCATTCGTCGCTTCCAGCGTCCCCGCTATCGCTTGATTGAACAGGTGTACCTAAAAAAGGGTAGATGAGAGAGAGAGAGAGAGAGAGAGAGAGAGAGAGAGAGAGAGAGGTATCCTCGAGATAGATATATCGTTTCTTTTTTATTTGTTTTTCTCCCTTTTGTTTTGCTTTTAATTGTCCCTTCCGAGACGCCGGCGCGAATCTTCGTCGAGAATAGACTCACTTGTTGCGAAAATTGCACGAGGTCTTGATAGCGGGCTGCACGGTAACGTAGGAGGACTTGGAATATGCTCTTCGACCTCCATTTGCTGCTGTAGAATTTGATGAAGTCCTTCGTCTCCTGTGCCATGTCTCCCTTCAGCAACGGAGCCATTTCCTTCCTCACAGCATGACCCCTGTACGCTGTTGCGCAGGATCGATCGTCAGATATTTTATTTCGCGAATCGACTCCCGTCCCTTACCCCTTACCTTTCTGTATCATCAGCGCAGCTTCCTCTTGCGTCATATCTATCGACGGCTCCTTCCTCCTTATCGACGCTTTCTTCACTGAAACAATACCCATTAGAATCGCTCGAGAAATATAGTCCTTTTACTTTCGGCGTACCCCTTTTTACCTACCAACTTGTTTCTTTAGATCGGTGACCTTGCTCGCGATGTTCTTGCGCGCCAAGAACGCCCTCATCATGCATTGCACCTTGACGATCTTCTTCACTTGGGTTTCGTACAATCGCGATAAATATTCCTCGTTGTAGTACTTGAGAAATACTTTAGTTTTCCCGATGATCCATCCTTCCATCTTTAACCTTACCAATAGCAATCGACAATTGTCCTTCGTTATCTCCACGTTCTCGTCGAAGTCAAAGGCCAAAAATTTGTATCTGCGAGAAACGTCAATCGTTATCGCGGAATATGTCTCGTCATTTTCTTCGTTGTATATAGAAGAAAAGGATCAAAGGGAGGGGGGAAGAAAGAACCTTCGAAGGAATTCCTGAAAGGTTATTCTGTACGGGTAGCCGCGTTGTCTAGCCTTGGCGGTGTCCAATACGGCCAGTGCTCTGATCTGTTGCCTGACTACGTCGCGATAGAAGCCCTGCGGTGTACCCTCGAGATCGGCACGAATGCATCTTACGAAGTGTATACCACCGTTTCCACCGCCCGCCAAGAGGCTCTTCAAAATTTCGAGACTGGTGGATCGAAACGTCGCCGCGCAGGTTCTCATCTTGCGTGTCTGCGAATATTGTCCCTTCGAGGCGGTGTTGTATTTCTAGCGATAAATGGAAAGGGGGGAAAAGCGTCTCGTTAATAACCGGACGGCTTCATTTTCGACGGTTATATCGAAACTTGGATCCTTTTACCCTAAGTTTTGTATTCTCCTGTACGATAGCTCCCCATTTACTCCTCGGCGTTTTTCTCTCCTCCGTTTTCGGAGCCTCCACCACTATCGTAAGATTACCGGATTTCGTTAGTTTGTTCGTGAACATATCTTTGACGGTTTCGAGATTGGACTGTCTCAGCGTTTCGATCATCTCCGGTGGAACGAAGTCGCGATTTTTCTCAGAGATCTCGCTCGCGTCGTAAACGATTTTCCCGGTATAATGAGCTATGGTAAATTCGTGCGAGCTTATTTGCTTCACGTGCAAGCCTTGTATTTGTTGTTTTATCTTTTCGAAAATATATTGTACGTCCTGGAGTTGTCTCGATGCGTCGTCTATAATGTGAAACAATCCATTTTCCTTTCCCATCAGTCGATCGATCGCGTCCTTGTTGTCGTAGAAATGCAATTTTTGTACCTTTATATCCTCTTCCTCTTGCTCTTGCTGTAAAGTTGAGACTATTAAAGATTCACCGTCTAAATATTGGATCGCGAAATAGATTGTATCTTTCTCACCATTTCCCATGCGAATATACGTTGATTGTAATGGCATTGCATCTGTTCGTTTGTGGTATTGACGAACAATTGTTCGATGCGGTTCACCGCGAAACACTCGAAACCGAACAGATCGAGCACGCTTATCGAGTACTTGTCGCCGCTGAAAACGTAACGAGGCATGAGCGAACGCACAAGAACGAAAGAGAGATCGAGATTTTAAAGGCGGCGGGTGTACGTAGTACGTAGTAATTGGAGTGCTTCTTACAAAAGAGTACGCGTCACCGTGAATTTGAGGTTTATCATGTTAATGAGCCAATCCACGAGTCGTTGATAAAGCGTATTCGCCAGGACGTCTCTTGCCTCTTTCGCCTCCTCGCACGTATGCTTTTTGCGAACGGCCGCTCCTTTTCTAATTAGGCAATAGTTGATCAAAGCCCAAGAAAACTTCTTTGGATCCAGACCGAGCAATTCAGCGACTGAAATTTCCACGTTGGAAGCGAAGAGGTGTTATGGAAAACCAATTATTACTACTGTCGCGGAGTAATCGGCGTTACTTTTCTCTTTACCTTTGTTTGCCGTTTCATTGCTATCCATCTCGGCTTCGCCGTTGCCATCTTCGACGAACCTGATTTCTCCGAGCAACAGGATGGCCGCTAATATTTTCCACATCGCGTCAAAGTGTTCCTCCATCTCCATAATCTTTAGATTCTCCTTCATAACTCCGAATCTTGTTACGTTTCCATCGGGATCGTTTCTGACTTTAAACGAACGTTTTCGTTCGTTACCCTTCTCGCTGATTCGTAGATATCGCATTCTCCTTCCGCTCGGAAGATCGTACTGTCTCAATTTTCCAGCCGCCTCGAGGCCATCGTAAAAGTAATAAAATATGTGAAAATTCGATTGATTCCTGCAAATTGATTATTCGTGAGAGCGGTGTGCATTTGATATATGCGCGTATTATGTGTGGGCCTTTGCGAATCGAACGGAATCTCGGCGGGTAGAGAAGCCTGTAAAGTAGCAACCCTTTCTACCTTGAAAGTTGGCACGGCCGTGGGTAATAGGGGCAGTTGGTTGAGCAGGCTTTATAGGCTTATAGGGTCTTCCAATCGGAAAGATTTTAACTCGCAAATAGAATTATTTTTTGACGACCGACCGAACCCGTCGAGATTCGTTGATATTTTTAATAATGTATAGAACCAACCTGTCACGCGTCGAGACTCGCCACTTTTCCAACTGATAGAGCCAAAATATCGCACCGGACGCTTTCCCGGAGGAACCGTAGGTCGTTTGTGTCTGTAGCACGCATCTCGTCGAGTTTGGATTAAGAGGCGTCGCGGCGTTGCTAAATACATGAATCACCTTCAATGCTTTCATCAGTCTAGCTCCGGTGTCTTGTAAGCTCTGAGAATAAAGATGAGAAATTTGGTAACTTGGTTGTTAT